>JAANYP010001069.1:24406-40760 GCA_020465985.1 Centrapalus pauciflorus | reverse complement strand
TAATCAAGTAATTTAATAAACGTATGTTATATACAGATAATCAATTTATTTACATTCCATGAAATTACATGAATAATAAAATAAAACTTAGGTTGAAATGAGTCAAGTAATTTCATAAACCTAGGTTATATAAAGATAATCATTTCATTTCCATTCCATGAGATTACATGAATAATAAAATAAAACTTAAGTTAAAATTAATAAAGTAATTTCGTAAACCTAGGTTATATACAGATAATCAATTCATTTCCATTCCATGAAATTACATGAATAATATAATAAAACTTAAGTTGAAATTAGTCAAATAATTTTACAAACCTATGTTATATACAGATAATCAATTCATTTCTATTCCATGAAATTACATGAATAACAAAGTAAAACTTAGGTTGAAATTAATCAAGTAATTTAATAAACGTATGTTATATACAGATAATCAATTTATTCACATTCCATAAAAATTACATGAATAATAAAATAAAACTTAGGTTGAAATGAGTCAAGTAATTTCATAAACCTAGGTTATATAAAGATAATCAGTTAATTTCCATTCCATGAAATTACATGAATAATAAAATAAAACTTAGGTTGAAATTAATCAAGTAATGTTATAAACTTAGGTTATATACAGATAATCAATTCATTTCATTCCATGAAATTACATGAATAATAATATAAAACTTACGTTGAAATTAATAAACTAATTTTATAAACCTAGGTTATATACAGTCAATCAATTCAATTCAATTGCAATCCATGCCATGAATAATAAAATTTAGGTTAAAATTAATCAAGTAATTTTACAAACGTAGGTTAATAAAACACTTAACAGCTAGAGAAAATGCGGTAACTGCTTGAGAAATTGAACTAACAGCTCGAAATTTGGAAAAACATAATTTTTCAATCTAACTCATATGTATAATAAAACTTAGGTTGAAATTAATCAAGTAATTTGATAAACCTAGGTTATATACAGATAATCAATTCATTTCCATTCCATGAAATTACATGAATAATATAATAAAACTTAAGTTGAAATTAGTCAAATAATTTTACAAACCTATGTTATATACAGATAATCAATTCATTTCTATTCCATGAAATTACATGAATAACAAAGTAAAACTTAGGTTGAAATTAATCAAGTAATTTAATAAACGTATGTTATATACAGATAATCAATTTATTCACATTCCATAAAAATTACATGAATAATAAAATAAAACTTAGGTTGAAATGAGTCAAGTAATTTCATAAACCTATGTTATATAAAGATAATCAATTAATTTCCATTCCATGAAATTACATGAATAATAAAATAAAACTTAGGTTGAAATTAATCAAGTAATTTTATAAACTTAGGTTATATACAGATAATCAATTCATTTCGTTCCATGAAATTACATGAATAATAATATAAAACTTACGTTGAAATTAATCAACTAGTTTTATAAACCTAGGTTATATACAGTCAATCAATTCAATTCAATTGCAATCCATGCCATGAATAATAAAACTTAGGTTAAAATTAATCAAGTAAATTTACAAACGTAGGTTAATAAAACACTTAACAGCTAGAGAAAATGCAGTAACTGCTTGAGAAATTGAACTAACAGCTCGAAATTTGGAAAAACATAATTTTTCAATCTAACTCATATGTATAATAAAACTTAGGTTGAAATTAATCAAGTAATTTGATAAACCTAGGTTATATACAGATAATCAATTCATTTCCATTCCATGAAATTACATGAATAATATAATAAAACTTAAGTTGAAATTAGTCAAATAATTTTACAAACCTATGTTATATACAGATAATCAATTCATTTCTATTCCATGAAATTACATGAATAACAAAGTAAAACTTAGGTTGAAATTAATCAAGTAATTTAATAAACGTATGTTATATACAGATAATCAATTTATTCACATTCCATAAAAATTACATGAATAATAAAATAAAACTTAGGTTGAAATGAGTCAAGTAATTTCATAAACCTAGGTTATATAAAGATAATCAGTTAATTTCCATTCAATGAAATTAAATGAATAATAAAATAAAACTTAGGTTGAAATTAATCAAGTAATGTTATAAACTTAGGTTATATACAGATAATCAATTCATTTCATTCCATGAAATTACATGAATAATAATATAAAACTTACGTTGAAATTAATCAACTAATTTTATAAACCTAGGTTATATACAGTCAATCAATTCAATTCAATTGCAATCCATGCCATGAATAATAAAACTTAGGTTAAAATTAATCAAGTAATTTTACAAACGTAGGTTAATAAAACACTTAACAGCTAGAGAAAATGCGGTAACTGCTTGAGAAATTGAACTAACAGCTCGAAATTTGGAAAAACATAATTTTTCAATCTAACTCATATGTATAATAAAACTTAGGTTGAAATTAATCAAGTACTTTGATAAACCTAGGTTATATGCAGATATTCAAATCTTTTACATTCCATGAAATTACATGAATAATAAAATAAAACTTTGTTTAAAATTAATCAAGTAATTTCGAAAACCTAGGTTATATACAGATAATCAATTCATTTCCATTCCATGAAATTACATGTATAACAAAATAAAACTTAGGTTGAAATTAATTAAGTAATTTTATAAACCTAGGTTATATACTGATAATCAATTCATTTCCATTCCATAAAGTTACATGAATAACAAAATAAAACGTAGGTTGAAATAATCAAATAATTTGATAAACCTAGGTTATATACAGATAATCAATTTATTTCCATTCCATGAAAATACATGAATAATAATATAAAACTTAGGGTGAAATTAATCAAGTAATTTTAAAAACCTAGGTTATATAAAGATAATCAATTCATTTCCATTCCATGAAATTACATGAATAAGAAAATAAAACATAGGTTGAAATTAATCAGTAATTTTACAAACCTAGGTTATATACAGCTAACCAATTCGATTCAATTGCTTTCAATTCCATGAATAATAAAACTTAGGTTAAAGTTAATCAAGTAATTTTATAAACTTAGGTTTATAAAACACTTAACAGCATGAGAAAATGCTCTAACAGCTTTAGAAATTGAACTAATAGCTCGAAATTTGCAAAAAACGTAATTTTTCAATTTAACTCAATTGAATAATAAAAATTAGGTTGAAATTTATCAATTAATTTTATAAGCCTAGGTTATACACAGATAATCAATTTATTTCCATTCTATAAAATTACATGAATAATAAAATAAAACATAGGTTGAAATTAATCAAATAATTTGATAAACCTAGGTTATATACAGATAATCAATTCATTTCCATTCCATTAAATTACGTGAATTACAAAATAAAACGTAGGTTGAAATTAATCAAGTAATTTCATAAACCTAGGTTATATAAAGATAATCAGTTGATTTCAATTCGATGAAATTACGTGAATAATAGAATAAAACTTACGTTGAAATTAATCAAGTAATTTTATAAACCTAGGTTATATACAAATAATCAATTATTTTCCATTCCATGAAATTACATGAATAAAAAAATAAAACTTAGGTCGAAATTAATGAAGTAAGTTTATAAACCTAGGTTACATACAGATGATCAATTCATATCCATTGTATGAAATTACATGAATAATAAAATAAAACTTCGATTGAAATTAATCAATTAATTTCATAATCCTAGGTTATATACAGATAATCAATTCATTTCCGTTCCATGAAATTACATTAATAATAAAATAAAACTTAGGTTGAAATTAATCAAGTAATTTCATAAACCTAGGTTATATACAGATAATCAATTCATTTCCGTTCCATGAAATTACATGAACAATAAAAATAAAACTTAGGTTGAAATTAATCAAGTAATTTAAAAAAACCTAGGTTATATACAGATAATCAATTCATTTTCATTCCATGAGATTACATGAATAATAAAATAAAACTTAGGTTGAAATTAATCAAGTAATTTCATAAACCTAGGTTATATACAGATAATCAATTCATTTCCATTCCATAAAATTACATGTATAATATAATAAAACTTAAGTTTAAATTAGTCAAATAATTCGACAAACCTATGTTATATACAGATAATCAATTCATTTCCATTCCATGAAATTACATGAATAACAAAATAAAACTTAGGTTGAAATTAATCAAGTAATTTAATAAACCTAGGTTATACACAGATAATCAATTTATTTACATTCCATGAAATTATATGAATAATAAAATAAAACTTAGGTTGAAATTAATCAAGTAATTTCATAAACCTAGGTTATATAATGATAATCAATTCATTTCCATTCCATAAAGTTACATGAATAACAAAATAAAACGTAGGTTGAAATTAATCAAATAATTTGATAAACCTAGGTTATATACAGATAATCAATTCATTTCCATTCCATGAAATTAGATGAATTATAATATAAAAATTAGGTTGAAATTAATCAAGTAATTCTATAAACCTAGGTTATATACAGATAATCAATTCATTTCCATTCTATGAAATTACATGAATAATAAAATGAAACTTTGGTTGAAATTAATCAAGTAAATTTATAAACGTAGGTTATATACAGATAATCAATTTATTTCCATTGCATGAAATTACATGAATAATAAAAATAAAACTTAGGTTGAAATTAATCAAGTAATTTCATAAACCTAGGGTATATACAGATAATCAATTCATTTCCATTCCACGAGATTACATGAATTATAAATTAAAACTTAGGTTGAAATTAATCAAGTAATTTCATAAACCTAGGTTATATACAAATAATCAATTCATTTCCATTCCATGAAATTACATGAATAATATAATAATACTTAAGTTGAAATTAATCAAATAATTTGACAAACCTATGTTATATATAGATGTAACACCCTCCCCGATCCCGGAAATGTCACGTCAATATAATACACAGGTGGCATATCTCAATAACTGAATTACACATATGTCATAGGATAACTCAGAATCACTGTTAATTTAAACTTTCACACAAATATCATTATACATAATCCACTAGATTACAACACCCCAGGGTACTAACATGAACAACACAGATTTGATCATTATACAAAACTAACACAAAGCTTCCCAGATAATCCTCGATCCCAGATCAACAAGCACGGCTACTGAACCCTTCACTGAAACCCTGAACACGGAAGACTCGAATACATAAGCTCGAAAGCTCGTGAGTACTCGAGGGTTAGACTCTGCACAGTAAACACATAACATGTGTACACGTAGCACATACACACAACACAAACTCGATCTCTGTCCCTGGCAATCAACTGTATAAAGCAGGTATGAACACTCCGCATGAGATCCGAAGCCCTGCACACAATATCACTGAGGGGGACCCTTCCCCAGCTAACGACCGTGCGCACCGGTGGTTAGCCACAACCCTGTAGCGCGGGCGCGAACCGGCTACAGGCTCTGCCGTGTATACACGCTCCAAGGACTGTTAGGCACAATCAACCCGCGCGATCGCACATCGCGAATCACCGTCCGTATGGAACTCATCACGGACCCCCGGACTGGATCTCATCTCATGCACACATATAACACATATGTGGGAATAGAATCATACATGTGGCTCACGTCCCTGTCTCTTTCACAATACAGAATATACATAATATACACATACAACAACAGCTACACAACTGTGACTCGTAAAACGGTCCCGGGTTTGAAAAGGAACTCGGGTACTCACCTGGTCGATCCACTAATCCCGGAATCTCTGACTCGGCTCGGCTCGCTGACTCGTCCCTGAAATCACACAGATCCCAACTCGTTAACACAAATCCACGAACATATATCACAAACTCATAATGAACATGAACCCGACTCGGACTTAATTGCAATCCCCAATAGAACCCCGAAAACCCAATCAGAATACGACCCATAACAGACCCGAACCCCCGAAACAATCCCAATCGGAAACCCCGAAAATCCGATCAAAACCCGACCCCAAAATCCCCAACAAGGCCCGACTCGAAGGCAACCCCAATCGAACCCAAAACCTAACCGCGACCCGACTCCAATATATCCGATCCAAAACAACCCAACGGGAACCTCGGTAACTTAATACAAACCCAACCCAAAAACCACCAAAACCCGGCCCCAACAGCACCTGTCCAGCCCCGATCGCGCCGCGCCCCCTGCACCCCGTGCCGCGCCCCCTGCTCCCCTGCGCGTTGCGCCGCGCCCCCCTGCGCGTCGCGCCGCGACAAACCGCCTGCATCCTCCTCTGCACATCGATTTCCATGGCTGCCTAGGAGTATACCACTCCTCTCAAATCGATTCCAGCTCCAATTAAACACATAAAACTAGCATATAAGCTCCCATATCACTCAAACAATTATTTCCCACAAGAACTCAACATATAACACAATTTAAACCCTCAAATCATAACATCTTACCTTTTGGAGCTCAAGAACACAAGAGAGATGGAAAAGATTAAGCTGAATCCAAGAACTCTCAATCAAATCTGAAGCTTGGAGATTAATTCCTACTGCTGGAGCTTCCCACAACACACACACACACTTTTTGTTATTCCCCCAAAAAATGGATAAGAAAGAAGATAAACTCAACACATATATACGTCTTTATCTCAATCGGTCCCGAACCCATTACCCCGAACCCGATTTCACAATTTCACAATTAATATCCTTTTAACCCATTTAACTCCACGAACTCAAATATATAATTAATCCACTAAATTAATTACTCGGAGACACGTAACTCGCAAACCCGACACGTATAATCCACTACTCGGAATCTCATTGGCCCAACACAATAATAATTATTTAAATATCCACTAAAATAATTACACGCAATTGTCTCGAAATTGGGATGTTACAATAGATAATCAATTCATTTCCATTCCATGAAATTACATGAATAACAAAATAAAACTTAGGTTGAAATTACTCAAGTAATTTAATAAACCTAGGTTACATCCAGTTTATCAATTGATTTCCATTCCATGAAATTACATGAATAATAAAATAAACCTTACGTTGAAATTAATCAAGTAATTTCATAAACCTAGGTTATAAACATATAATCAATTCATTTCCATTCCATGAAATTACATGAATAATAATATAAAAATTAGGTTAATATTAATCAAGTAATTCTATTAACCTAGGTTATATACAGATAATCAATTCATTTCCATTCTATGAAATTATATGAATAATAAAATAAATCTTTGGTTGAAATTAATCAAGTAATTTAATAAACCTAGGTTATATACAGATAATCAATTCATTTACATTGCATGAAATTACATGAATAATAAAAATAAAACTTAGGTTGAAATTAATCAAGTAATTTCATAAACCTATGTTATATACAGATAATCAATTCATTTCCATTCCATGAGATTACATGAATAATAAAATAAAACTTAGGTTGAAATTAATCAAGCAATTTCATAAACCTAGGTTATATACAAATAATCAATTCATTTCCATTCCATGAAATTACATGAATAATATAATAAAACTTAAGTTGAAATTAATCAAATAATTTGACAAACCTATGTTATATACAGATAATCAATTCATTTCCATTCCATGAAATTACATGAATAACAAAATGAAACTTAGGTTGAAATTAATCAAGTAATTTAATAAACCTAGGTTATATACAGATAACCAATTTATTTACATTCCATGAAATTACATAAATAATAAAATAAAATTTAGGTTGAAATTAATCAAGTAATTTTATAAACCTAGGTTATATAAACATAATCAATTAATTTCCATTCCATAAAATTACATGAATAATAAAATTTAACTTAGGTTGAAATTAATCAAGTAATTTTATAAACTTAGGTTATATACAGATAATCAATTCATTTCGTTCCATGAAATTACATGAATAATAATATAAAACTTAGGTTGAAATTAATCAACTAATTTTATAAACCTAGGTTATATACAGTCAATCAATTCAATTCAATTGCATTCCATGCCATGAATAATAAAACTTAGGTTAAAATTAATCAAGTAATTTTACAAGCGTAGGTTAATAAAACACTTAACAGCTAGAGAAAATGCAGTAACTGCTTGAGAAATTGAACTAACAGCTCGAAATTTGGAAAAACATAAATTTTCAATCTAACTCATATGTATAATAAAACTTAGGTTGAAATTAATCAAGTAATTTGATAAACCTAGGTTATATGCAGATATTCAATTCTTTTCCATTCCATGAAATTACATGAATAATAAAATAAAACTTTGTTTAAAATTAATCAATAATTTCGAAAACCTAGGTTATATACAGATAATCAATTCATTTCCATTCCATGAAAATACATGTATAACAAAATAAAACTTAGGTTGAAATTAATCAAGTAATTTTATATACCTAGGTTATATACAGATAATCAATTCATTTCCATTCCATGAAAATACATGAATAATAATATAAAACTTAGGGTGAAATTAATCAAGTAATTTTAAAAACCTAGGTTATATAAAGATAATCAATTAATTTCCATTCCATGAAATTACATGAATAAGAAAATAAAACATAGGTTGAAATTAATCAGTAATTTTACAAACCTAGGTTATATACAGCTAATCAATTCGATTCAATTGCATGAATAATAAACCTTAGGTTAAAGTTAATCAAGTAATTTTATAAACTTAGGTTTATAAAACACTTAACAGCATGAGAAAATGCTCTAACAGCTTTAGAAATTGAACTAATAGCTCGAAATTTGCGAAAACGTAATTTTTCAATTTAACTCAATTGAATAATAAATCTTAGGTTGAAATTTATCAACTAATTTTATAAGCCTAGGTTATATACAGTTAATCAATTCATTTCCATTCTATGAAATTACATGAATAATAAAATAAAACATAGGTTGAAATTAATCAAATAATTTGATAAACCTAGGTTATACACAGATGATCAATTCATTGTCATTCCATGAAATTACATGAATTACAAAATAAAACGTAGGTTGAAATTAATCAAGTAATTTCATAAACCTAAGTTATATAAAGATAATCAGTTGATTTCTATTCGATGAAATTACATGAATAATAGAATAAAACTTACGTTGAAATTAATCAAGCAATTTTATAAACCTAGGTTATATACAAATTATCAATTATTTTCCATTCCATGAAATTACATGAATAAAAAAATAAAACTTAGGTCGAAATTAATGAAGTAAGTTTATAAACCTAGGTTACATACAGATGATCAATTCATATCCATTGTATGAAATTACATGAATAATAAAATAAAACTTCGGTTGAAATTAATCAATTAATTTCATAATCCTAGGTTATATACAGATAATCAATTCATTTCCGTTCCATGAGATTACATGAATAATAAAATAAAACTTAGGTTGAAATTAATCAAGTAATTTCATAAACCTAGGTTATATACAGATAATCAATTTATTTCCATTCCATGAAATTACATGTATAATATAATAAAACTTAAGTTTAAATTAATCAAATAATTCGACAAACCTATGTTAGATACAGATAATCAATTCATTTCCATTCCATGAAATTACATGAATAACAAAATAAAATTAGGTTGAAATTAATCAAGTAATTTAATAAACCTAGGTTATATACAGATAATCAATTTATTTACATTCCATTAAATTATATGAATAATAAAAGAAAATTTAGGTTGAAATTAATCAAGTAATTTCATAAACCTAGGTTATATACCGATAATCAATTCATTTCCATTCCATAAAGTTACATGAATAACAAAATAAAACGTAGGTTGAAATTAATCAAATAATTTGATAAACCTAGGTTATATACAGATAATCAATTCATTTCCATTCCATGAAATTAGATGAATTATAATATAAAAATTAGGTTGAAATTAATCAAGTAATTCTATAAACCTAGGTTATATACAGATAATCAATTCATTTCCATTCTATGAAATTACATGAATAATAAAATGAAACTTTGGTTGAAATTAATCAAGTAATTTTATAAACGTAGGTTATATACAGGTAATCAATTTATTTCCATTGCATGAAATTACATGAATAATAAAAATAAAACTTAGGTTGAAATTAATCAAGTAATTTCATAAACCTAGGGTATATACAGATAATCAGTTCATTTCCATTCCATGAAATTACATGTATAATATAATAAAACTTAGGTTTAAATTAGTCAAATAATTCGACAAACCTATGTTAGATACAGATAATCAATTCATTTCCATTCCATGAAATTCCATGAATAACAAAATAAAACTTAGGTTGAAATTAATCAAGTAATTTAATAAACCTAGGTTATATACAGATAATCAATTTATTTACATTCCATGAAATTATATGAATAATAAAAGAAAACTTAGGTTGAAATTAATCAAGTAATTTCATAAACCTAGGTTATATACCGATAATCAATTCATTTCCATTCCATAAAGTTACATGAATAACAAAATAAAACGTAGGTTGAAATTAATCAAGTAATTTGATAAACCTATGTTATAAACATATAATCAATTCATTTCCATTCCATGAAATTACATGAATAATAATATAAAAATTAGGTTGAAATTAATCAAGTAATTCTATTAACCTAGGTTATATACAGATAATCAATTCATTTCCATTCTATGAAATTACATGAATAATAAAATAAATCTTCGGTTGAAATTAATCAAGTAATTTTATAAACCTAGGTTATATACAGATAATCAATTCATTTCCATTGCATGAAATTACATGAATAATAAAAATAAAACTTAGGTTCAAATTAATCAAGTAATTTCATAAACCTAGGGTATATACAGATAATCAATTAATTTCCATTCCACGAGATTACATGAATAATAAAATAAAGCTTAGGTTGAAATTAATCAAGTAATTTCATAAACCTATGTTATATACAAATAATCAATTCATTTCCATTCCTTGAAATTACATGAATAATATAATAATACTTAAGTTGAAATTAATCAAATAATTTGACAAACCTATGTTATATATAGATAATCAATTCATTTCCATTCCATGAAATTACATGAATAACAAAATAAAACTTAGGTTGAAATTAATCAAGTAATTTAATAAATCTAGGTTATATCCAGTTTATCAATTGATTTCCATTCCATGAAATTACATGAATAATAAAATAAACCTTACGTTGAAATTAATCAAGTAATTTCATAAACCTAGGTTATTAACATGTTGGTACACCCTGTGTGACGATAGCAGTCTAATCGATTTGCATTATGATTTAGGTAATATTCTGAGTTATCCAGTATATTGATATATATGTTTAATATGTGTTTGTCTGTTATTGATTGTGTGTTTGAACTTGATGTAACATATTACAAGAAGTTCAAACATAAAGGTCAAAGATTATGTCAAGCATAAGTTAAAACATAAGTTTCATCACTTAAGTGTTTAAGTGTATTGGCTAGATTCGAATAGGTTAAGGAAGACATTCGAATCTGTGATAGATTCGAATGTATCCTTAGATTCGAATGGGCTAGATTCGAATCTGTCAGATGGACAGATTCGAATGGGCCTTAGGCCAGATTCGAGGTTGGCCCACAACAGATTCGAATCTGGGTCTATAATTAGGGATAGACTCGAATCATTAGTGGACTTTTTGCAGAATTCGTGAGGAATTGAGCATTAAGCGATCTCGAGTTTATCAGCTTGGTGAGTCCCGTTTCGGAGAGAATTAGTACGTAGGATCGTTCGTGTGTCGTTCGTTCAGCGTCTAATAGTCTCCGTGTTTCCGTTGGTTGAGAGTTGTCCGTCTAACCGTCAACGAGGATTCCGCACTCGTTAACGGATCTGCGTCTAGATAGATCTTGCATTGGTAGACCTTACAAGTGGTATCAGAGCCTACGGAGTGTTCGTGGTGTTCTTCGTGTTCATCAGATACATTCTAGGTTTCTTGACGCTAGTTGGACGGTCTTGCTCTCAAAAACGTGTTTTTGAGCTTAGCAAATTCATATTCGGGAAACACTTTGTGGTTTTTCACGTTTTTGATCGAAATCATTATTTTTCATTTGAAAAATAATGATTTAATCTGTAAAACGTCAAAAAATCAAAGTGTTAGCCGTTTTTCGAGTTTGCGGCGCTCGAATCTATAGGGGTAATTAGGGTTTTACTTTATTTTCGAGTCTAACCAAAATACGCTCCTTTCGAGTCAATTTCAGTCAGTTTCGAGTCTGTGGTGTTTCGAATCTGTTACTATATTCCAATTGGATCTCGAGTCTATATTGTTTCGAGTATTGTTTCGAGTTTGGTACTGTTTCGAATCTGTGCTTCGATTCTGCTGAATTTCGATTCTGTTGTGCCTTCGATTCTAAGGGTCTTCGAGTCTAAGGAGTTCTTCGAATCTGACATATCTTCGAATCTAAGGAATTGTTCGAATCTGACATAATTTCGAATCTAATTGAATTAAAATACTTAATCGAATTTAATACCAAATAAATTGGAATCTAATTACATTCGAATCTATCTAGGTTCGAAAGAGTTAATCCACATTAGTTTCGAATTAAATTAATTAAGTCTAAATTCAATTTGTTTCAGAAAAGATGTCAAATCTTCAGAAATTCCTTGAAATGGATCACGAAGTTGGGAAGGCTAATGCACCACCAAAGCTGATGAAAGTTGAGGATTACTACTGGTGGAAGGACAGATTTACGGATTTTGTACGATTCAACGATATGCGCATGTGGGTGTGCATAGATGAAGGGTACATTCCACCAGTATCTGAGGTTGAAGGCCGTCAAAAGGTTCTGTCATACCAGATGATGAAAGAGGATGACAAGAAACTATTTGAAGCTGAAAACAAGGCTTTCTCCATTATCCGTATGGCGTTACCTCAAGATATCTTGCACACATTTCGGACTCAAAGGACGTCGAAAGAACTTTGGGAATCTCTCCAGAAAAGGTGTGAGGGTAATCCACGGGTGCGTAGAAAGCGTACAGAGCTGTTGACCCAACAGTTTGCGATTTTCAAGGCTCTTAAGGATGAACAGTTAGATGATATTATCACAAGGTTCTATCATCTGATAACAGAGCTTGAAAGTCATGGTATTGAGTATTCTGACACAGACAAGAACAACAAGCTTCTTGATGCCCTACCGGCCAAATGGGCTATGTACGTGGCAATGATTAAGCTGAATGAAGATAAATACTATGCTCAATCACTGGATGACATCGTGGGAACGTTGAGGGCATATCACTTCGAAATGATAAAGGCTGAGACTGATTACGAGCAAGTCCAAAATCCGGCGATGTATTTTGGAAAGACATCTAAATCATCAGTAACAGCTGATCAGAAGAGTGCTACAGCGTTTTTCACCGGAGAAACGTCATCGCCACCAGAGTCCGAAGACTCACTGAATCGCGCGTTCTTAGGGTTAGGAAGATCGGAAGAACCGCAACCTCAAGTCCAACAGGCATCGACAAGTCAGAGCTATTCGAAGATGCCAATGAGCGCAAAGTCGGCGGAAGAACATCTGAATCTGCTTGCTTCTTTTGTGGCCGCATACGGAAATTGCGTTCAAGGGAAGATTAATGATCCGGCTCTTTGGGATGAAGATTACGATCAGGTCGACCCTGATGACTTAGAGGAAATGGATCTGAAATGGCAACTGGCCATGGTAACCCAGAGGGTTAAGAGATTCATAAAGAGAACTGGAAGAAATCTGCAGATGAATAACAAGGGGATAGGATTTGATAAGTCCAAGGTGAAATGCTATAACTGTCAGCGATTGGGACACTTCGCCAGGGAGTGTCAAAGACCGAAGGTAGAGACATACCAGGGGCAGAGTCAGCATCAGGGACAGTTCCAAAATCAGTCCCAACAAAGATATCTTCCGAGTTCTTCATCTGGTCAAGCCAATCTAGCGGGTCTAATATCCAATGTCACATCTGACAGACAGCTAGATGGTTCCTATGACTGGAGTTCACATCCTGAGTCAAATGCTAGAGCTTTCATGGCTGAAGTTACGGAGAATGGTTGTGAAGAGGATGAGCAGACCACACGAGACAGCAGTCCGATGTGGGTAGAGAAAGCGAATGATCAGACCGTGCTGGAGTTTGCTGCTCAGATGGCCAACGTGGAATCTGATAACTCTAAGGTTAGTCTTTCTTATTCTCTATTTCGTGAATTATGTGCTTTATGTGTTAGTTCTAACGATAGGTTAAATCTAGTCTTAGACTCACATAAGACCATAGCTGCTCAAAATGAAAACTTAAAAATAGAAAATGCTAGCCTAAATGATATAAAACAAGATTTAAAAGAAAAGCTTAAGGCTGATGCTCAAGACGTAATCGTTCTAAAAGACAAACTGAGTGAGCAGTGTGTTAGGATAGAACTTATGTATGAGCACGTAGAAGCCTTGACCAAAAGTCTGAAAACAAGGACATAGAGCTAGCCGAGACCAAGGTTAAGGTAGCCGAGGCAAATAGCAAGCTGGAAAAGTTTAGGAATTCGAGCCTAAACCTAGGGAAAGTCTTAGATGCCCAAAGACAGTCTAAGAAACCTGTAGGTCTAGGTTTTCACGAAATTCCTCCACCTTTCAATGCAAACTATGTGCCTCAGCCTCAGGAGTAAACTGACAAGTCAGTAGTTTTAGAGGACCTACCTGAACCTACACCTGAGCCTAAAGTTGAAAATACACCTAAGGTGACTGACTCTACGGTCAAGGTCAAGAAAGTGAAATTTGTGTCTTCCTCCAGTGAAACACCTGCAGGAAAACAGAAAATTTCATGGGCTGACCAGGTCGAAGAGACAGACACTGTAGATGTACCAAAGGATGTAGACACTAGTGAGACACCTAGATCTAAGGGACCAACCAAAAAGTCCATGGATAAGATGTCCTGCTTTAGATGTCACGAGAAAGGGCATGTTGCTTCTCACTGTCCAAATAGGAAAGCAGATGTTACTCCTAAGACAGTGAACCCAACACCTGTTAAGCCCTCACCAACTGTGGCAAGCAGCAGTAGTTCTCAACCTACCGAGAAAACTGTGCAGGCCGCACCAAAACTTGTTGTGAAACAAACACCGGTTAAGGTTGGACCAAAAGAAGTGGTTAGGACAAATTCACCGAATCGTGTCATTAATCAATCTAGGTCAACACCTCAACAAGTCTATAGGAGCACAACACCTAGCAGGTCACACACTCCAGTTAGGTCACATACTCCTGTTAGACAATATGTTCCGGTAAGAGCTCAGGGATCTCAGTCTGAAATGCAGTACAATAAGAGTTATTCTAGAGCACCACAACAAATGCCTACTCAAAGGCAAAGAGTGAATCTAAATCACTCGGCACCACAACAGAATTCAGTTCAAAGGCCCAAGTCACCTGAAAGGCGAGATGGGTACTTGAAAGAGTTCAAGTATGTGGACGAGAATGGTATTACCAAGTCAGTCATGGCTTAGGTTCCCCGTGATAACTAACCTATTTTCTTTCATGTGCAGGAGATAACTACCGGTCCAAACAACAAGTGGTTCGTCGACAGTGGTTGCTCCAGACACATGACGGGGGAAAGAAGTCTTCTCACAGACTTCAAGGGGGGTAATAGGGGATTTGTATCATTCGCGGGCAACAAAGGAGGAAATATCACTGGAACTGGAGAAGTCACTAATGGGACGATTACATTGGATCAAGTTTATCACGTTGATAAACTGGTTCATAATCTCATTAGTGTATCTCAAATCTGTGATAAGAAGAACTCGGTGTTATTTACTGACACTGAGGCGTTAGTGCTAAAGCCGGGATTCAAGATACCTGAAGATTGGATACTGATGCGGGCTCCAAGGAAGAATGACTTGTACATGCTCGATATGAACAAGCCAGATAATTCGATGGGTCCGATCTGCTTACTATCAAAAGCTTCGGAAACGGAATCGGTTTTGTGGCACAGACGCATGGCTCACTTGCACCTAAGGAAAATGAACTACATAACGAAGAATGGTCTGGTGCAAGGTGTGCCTCTGAAGAGCTTTCAGTTTGAAGACAAGTGTCTACCGTGCATGAAGGGCAAGCAACATAAAAAGACACACAAGTCCAAGAAGCTGAACTCCATAACCTCGACATTCGATTTGTTGCATATGGACCTTTTTGGCCCTATCAACAAAAGGAGTATAGGAGGTAGTTGGGTTTGCTTAGTTATCACTGACGATTACTCACGGTTTTCATGGGTTTTCTTTTTAGGTACGAAGGACGAGACGGCTACAAAGCTCATCGGGTTCTTAGACCAAGTGGAGAACTCCTACGGAACAAGGGTTAAACATATTCGTAGTGATAATGGGACTGAATTTAAAAACTCTGTAATTGGTG
>JAANYP010001069.1:0-21930 GCA_020465985.1 Centrapalus pauciflorus | reverse complement strand
GTGGCAACAGAAGATAATAATGCTGATTTATTTACCAAAGCGTTTGATAAGTCACGGTTTGAGTATTTAATTCAACTGAATGGAATGCGCAACCCAGAGTAAATTGACCTTAGTAGTATTTTATTTCCTTTTATAGTCGTTATATTTCTTTCTATACAGTAGTCTGCTAATTTAGGTAAGTTTCCAATTTAGGAAAGTTTCTATTTTTAGTAAGTTTCTATTTTTAGTAAGTTAGTAAGTTAGCTTAGTTTACTGCTTTTTGCTATGAAAAACAAAAAAAAAAAGAGAGAAAATTACAAAAATACAAAAAAAAAAAAAAAAAGAATATCAGAAAAGGAGTTAAGTCTTAGATACATAGGTTCAAAGTGACGAAAATTAGCACCGTCGTTACAGACTCTAAGTATTTAGGCTTTCACACATAATGCAACTAAAACTCTAAGTGTTATACTTTATTTAGTTTGATGTGTTGGTAGGCATAATACATATAGGGAATCTCAAGGCTAATAAAATATTCTAGAAAAAGTCAAGCGTGTCTCTAACCTAGATGTACGACCAATTGGTCTTAATTTTTATGTACAAGACATACAAACTTTAAGTCTAAATGAGGTGTGCAAACTTTCTGGGGATGTATGGCAACATCAAATACATCTGAAAATGGAAAGAATAGAAATATCATGAAAAACTGAGAGTCGAAAACATGCAACTCTGTTGTACGTAAGTACAGACCTGTTGTCTCTGTTTAGATTCGGGTTAGCAGACATGTCACTTTGTTGTTACGTCAGTACAAGACCTGTTCACCGGCTATCTGCTAACTTTAAAAATAACCTTAAGTCGAACTAAGACACTTGTTTGTATGAGATAACAGAACCTGTGTCCGATGTTTGCTTTTTAAAGAAGTTTGCAATACCAACACAGTTAGAATTTTTGTCTGTGTGCCTTGATCATAAAAGTATGTCTATATGTCTGAAGTCACGTAAGATAAGTTTCCTGATAAATAAAAAGGCCAAGGGATATTCCGAAATGTTGAATGTTTTAACAGGGTAAAATACGCACATCGGCTAAGTGGGTATGTCACGACAAACCAATCAAAGGAATTAAAAAAAAAAAAAAAAAAAAAAATTCCTAAGTGTGAAAGTTTAAGTACTTGAAAGTTAGTATCGACGATCGCTATTGATTGAACCTTCTTAGACTATACTCATCCAAAAAAATGATGTTGTTTTTTTGGTTAATTAGCTTAGCTTGTATTTTTTTATTTTTTTATAACTTAAGTCCTAGATTAAAATTTTTTAGTCAAAATTTTATTTTAATTTATTTTTAATTTTTACCTTAGCTTATTTTATTTTAGTTTAGTTTAATTTTTACTTAGTAAAAGGTTCAAAAATTACTGAGAGGTGCATTCGTAAGTTGGATAAAATAAACATTGCGTGAAATATCTTGTTGCTTAGGGTAAAGAGTTGGCATAGTTTAATCTGGTTTAACACAATCACCGTCATGAATACTGTTGGAAAGTTGAAGTTATTTCAAAATTTCCGAAATTTTTCTAAGTGTTGGTAATTTCGAATCTAAGACAGACTCGAAGTGAAGCATTTCGAATCTGTCAGTAGACTCGAAACTACACATAGACTCGAAGGTAGGTAGTATATATAGGTCAATAGTGAAGTCATTTATTACTTTACTGTTGTCGAATCTATACTCTCGAATCTATATCAGCGATCTCGAATCTGTTCTCGAGTCTATCGTATTTCATATAAACGACATTTCATCGAGTCTAAAGCTCTTGTGTTCGATTCTACACTCATATCTAGGTATAATCAACCGGATTGTACAAGATTTTGGTAGTTTTATACATAATTTTGGGCTTAAAACATCACATTTTGAAGTTTTATGGGTCAAAATAGAGTTTTTGCTAAATAACTAAGTTAGGACCTATAAAATATCAAATTGAGGACATAAATCAATGATTAGAACCTAGTTGAACTAATGTATGTGATTTACTAAGTTCAAAATGGTTAAAATTTTGGGTTTTTGTTGCAACCATGGCCGACGGGGCTTCGAGTCTGTTCATGGACATTCGAATCTGTTCAAGGGTTTCTCGAATCTGTCATTAGATTCGAGATGCCCATGATCCTCGAATCTGTCCATTAGACTCGAATAGGGACACTTCGAATCTGTCCATTACACTCGAATATGGACACTTCGAATCTGTTACTTTCGAATCTGCACTTTATTTATTTTTGTCTAATTTAAATTTTATTAAACTTGTGGAAATTTAATTGTGCTAGATTTTGTATTTGATAAAGTACAAGATAAAGCAAATTTGAATTTGAACAAGTTTATTGATTTTTAATGAATCTAATGGTTTTGTTTATTGTGCAGAAATGGCTATTCGAGCGTTTGTTCCCAAGCACAATATGGTGCTTCATCCGGATCATGACCTCCCTGAGGCGCAGGGATACAGGCAGATGCTAGAATTTCTTGTGGAATCTAGGATAGGATTTGCACTATCTCATAATGTTCAGCTTATATTGCCTTATATCCGTCAATTTTACGATCATCTTCAAGTAGACTGGTCGGTCACTCCGACAGTGCTACGAACTCGCATTGCTGGACAACCGCTAGTATTTTCAGCGGATATGATGCGTCAAGTGTTGCAGCTGGGCACTCAAGAAGAAGAGTCTGGACCGATCGAATTTCCTCTGAACATCAGGCAAGCGGCCTTTCAGAGAATGGGATATAGTCTAGACGTGTCGAAAGTGTCCTATATGAAGAGCGGGTTAATTGGCCAATGGAGGTTTTTGGCTCATGTCTTCATGGTATGCTTTGCACCAAAGAAAGCTGGGTTTGACTATATAGTTGCGAAGATCCAGTCTGGGATAGTCGCGATGGTGTACAATCGACCATACAGTTTCTCGGAAATGTTTTTCTCCGAATTTGTTCACCAGATCACCGCTCCTGAAAATCAACAATTCCTGCTATATCCGCGGTTCATCATGATGTTGATCAGGCACTTCTTGCCAAATCTGCCGCCATCAAATGACGTTCAGAACGTAGCGATTATGGACAAAAGGATATTCGCTGATTGTTCCTCACATCGAGGAAGATTGGCTATTCCGATCGAGCGACCGTTGTTTGGAGCTGTTTTAGACAGGAACTTTGTGGCACCAGATAATGCCAACTGGGCAGGTGAAGTAGAAGTTCAGCCTCAGCAGCAACAGCAACAGCAACAGCAACCGCCTCAACAACAACAACAACGACGTGCACAGCCACAAAGGCGAAGACCAAGAGCTACTGCGAGTCAGACTCAGGCGTCTAGGCCTTCCACAAGTCAACAGCCAGAGCCAGAGGTACAGGAAGCAGGGCCTTCAAGTGCCGTTCCAGAAACCGAGCAAATAGCCCAAACCTTGGAAGAAATCTGGGCGTCTGGACCTCATGCCAATGAGGAAATAACTGCAGAGTTAGTTGATCAGTTGTTACAGCCTTCGGAAGGAGCAGAAGATGTGTTTAGACAAGTTGAGGATTATGAGCCAGAGCAGGCTGATGACGTTTTGTCATCTTCAGCAACTGAGTCAGAAGAGATGGAGGAGGTAGAAGCTGAAGCTCCAGAGTCAAGGTCTGTCGTTCCTGAAGTTCAAATTGGAACTTATGGTTCGCGACTGATTATAAATGAAGGTGGTTCTAGGAGACGATTTGACAGGGAATTGGAGGAGTCGGATTTCGAAGAAGAAGAAGTTTCTCACCTTGTGACGAGGCAATGGGCCAAACGTCACAGGTTCATGCAAGGATCCTCTTCAGCTGCCGCAGAACAACCAGAAATCTCTCAACCTGAAATTCCTCAACCACAGGACCCTCAAACCACCATTCCACCATCACCACCTCATGATGAACCATACATCCCATCACCAATCATTCCAACTCCAATTCAGTCCATCCCATCAACCTCATCTTCATACGCCGACAATCAAAGGTTTCAGCAGCTAAAAGCGCGAGTCGACTTCCAAAATATCCAGATCTTAGGCCTAACAAAGGCAGTCGGCGAGATTCAGACTCATAATGCCGATCTAAAGAAGATTGTGGACACAGTTCAGGAAGAGAACTTAGAGCTAAAAGCCTTTGTTTGTGATCAGTCAGCCGAGATAAGGTCGATGCGCTCCCTAATTGAGCAGTTAATGAAAAATTTACAGGCTCAGGGGGAGACATCGTGCCGTGATCAGGAAGCACAGAGGCCGAGAGATGATGATGATGAAGACAACCAAGGCAATGATCCCAGCCCACAAAGACAGAATGAGCCAGTAGATTTTTCTGCAGCTCAGACTGCTCAATCTCAGGGGGAGCCTAGTCCAGGAGGAACAGGAAGAGAAGCAAGTTCTTCAAAGACTTTAGATAGCGACATGATAGATGCGCTAAAAGATATTGAAGAAGAGCTGATGGAATTTGATTTTGAAGAGGATATTGAAGAATTAGAAGAAGGTGAATTCATTCCAGATGACGTCGTCGACTGGAAATCGGATGATGAGGTGCTAGATGATGAAGACGATCATGTTGATGAAGTAATAATCAATTCACAACCAGTCACTGAACTGTATGAGAGCCAAGATCATAATGTAATTGATATTGATTATATCAACGTAGCCTCAGTAGAAGACAAGGAACTTGAAGAGGCGGAGAAAGAGCCATCTAGAGCTGATCTGATAAATCTTTGGTTCAAGAAGGAAGAAAAGAAAGATCAGCTGAAGATGAAGAAGAAGATGAGAAATCCAGGTGCTGGAAACTTCTCAGGAGGGATTATTAGCTGGTTCTTTGACAGAGAACTGCAGCTGTTTATTTTGAAGAGAAGAGATGGCCTTCAATACTTGAGGCGGACACTGAAAGCTTTTAATTCATTGCCCAGGATTGAAGTTAAAGACTTAGCCTGGAAGGAGCTGATCAATATTGGAGATGATCCCTACGCGAACGTTATTGAAAGAATTATAAGGAAAGAAGGGCGATCAGGCAAATTTGAGAGGCTTAAGCCGAGATCAGGCAAAAGGGTCGAGGATGGATCAAGGATAGATCCTCATACTGGAAGACCTTGGGCCAGAATGGTGTATAAGCCAGTCAAATGTCTGAAGAAAGTTCCTATGAAACCAATGCCACAGAATGTTTTGAGCAACATGAAGTGGTGGTACCTAGAGATTGACACTGCTGAAGCTATCATGGAAGATCAAGACGAGCAGGTCATTTTGAAAGTATATGATCCTCTACATTTGATAAACCTATCAAAGGACGACCTGAAGAAGCTTCACGATCAGCCTATCTTCTTCACTGAACCATGGAGATCTGAAGCCAGGAAGTTCCAAAAGGTAGTTAAAGTTTGTATAGATGCGGGATTATTTGCAGGTAGTAATATATATAGCTCTAGTACTTAAATTTGATGTCATGTAAATAATTAGAAGCTATCGTCAAGGGGGAGTCTGTTGGTACACCCTGTGTGACGATAGCAGTCTAATCGATTTGCATTATGATTTAGGTAATATTCTGAGTTATCCAGTATATTGATATATATGTTTAATATGTGTTTGTCTGTTATTGATTGTGTGTTTGAACTTGATGTAACATATTACAAGAAGTTCAAACATAAAGGTCAAAGATTATGTCAAGCATAAGTTAAAACATAAGTTTCAGCACTTAAGTGTTTAAGTGTATTGGCTAGATTCGAATAGGTTAAGGAAGACATTCGAATCTGTGATAGATTCGAATGTATCCTTAGATTCGAATGGGCTAGATTCGAATCTGTCAGATGGACAGATTCGAATGGGCCTTAGGCCAGATTCGAGGTTGGCCCACAACAGATTCGAATCTGGGTCTATAATTAGGGATAGACTCGAATCATTAGTGGACTTTTTGCAGAATTCGTGAGGAATTGAGCATTAAGCGATCTCGAGTTTATCAGCTTGGTGAGTCCTGTTTCGGAGAGAATTAGTACGTAGGATCGTTCGTGTGTCGTTCGTTCAGCGTCTAATAGTCTCCGTGTTTCCGTTGGTTGAGAGTTGTCCGTCTAACCGTCAACGAGGATTCCGCACTCGTTAACGGATCCGCGTCTAGATAGATCTTGCATTGGTAGACCTTACATAACATATAATCAATTCATTTCCATTCCATGAAATTCCATGAATAATAATATAAAAATTAGGTTGAAATTAATCAAGTAATTCTATTAACCTAGGTTATATACAGATAATCAATTCATTTCCATTCTATGAAATTACATGAATAATAAAATAAATCTTCGGTTGAAATTAATCAAGTAATTTTATAAACCTAGGTTATATACAGATAATCAATTCATTTACATTGCATGAAATTACATGAATAATAAATATAAAACTTAGGTTGAAATTAATCAAGTAATTTCATAAACCTATGTTATATACAGATAATCAATTCATTTCCATTCCACGAGATTACATGAATAATAAAATAAAGCTTAGGTTGAAATTAATCAAGTAATTTCATAAACCTATGTTATATACAAATAATCAATTCATTTCCATTCCTTGAAATTACATGAATAATATAATAATACTTAAGTTGAAATTAATCAAATAATTTGACAAACCTATGTTATATATAGATAATCAATTCATTTCCATTCCATGAAATTACAAGAATAACAAAATAAAACTTAGGTTGAAATTAATCAAGTAATTTAATAAACCTAGGTTATATCCAGTTTATCAATTGATTTCCATTCCATGAAATTACATGAATAATAAAATAAACCTTACGTTGAAATTAATCAAGTAATTTCATAAACCTAGGTTATAAACATATAATCAATTCATTTCCATTCCATGAAATTCCATGAATAATAATATAAAAATTAGGTTGAAATTAATCAAGTAATTCTATTAACCTAGGTTATATACAGATAATTAATTCATTTCCATTCTATGAAATTACATGAATAATAAAATAAATCTTCGGTTGAAATTAATCAAGTAATTTTATAAACCTAGGTTATATACAGATAATCAATTCATTTACATTGCATGAAATTACATGAATAATAAATATAAAACTTAGGTTGAAATTAATCAAGTAATTTTAAAAACCTAGGTTATATACAGATAATCAATTCATTTTCATTCCACGAGATTACATGAATAATAAAATAAAGCTTAGGTTGAAATTAATCAAGTAATTTCATAAACCTATGTTATATACAAATAATCAATTCATTTCCATTCCTTGAAATTACATGAATAATATAATAATACTTAAGTTGAAATTAATCAAATAATTTGACAAACCTATGTTATATATAGATAATCAATTCATTTCCATTCCATGAAATTACATGAATAACAAAATAAAACTTAGGTTGAAATTAATCAAGTAATTTAATAAACCTAGGTTATATCCAGTTTATCAATTGATTTCCATTCCATGAAATTACATGAATAATAAAATAAACCTTACGTTGAAATTAATCAAGTAATTTCATAAACCTAGGTTATAAACATATAATCAATTCATTTCCATTCCATGAAATTCCATGAATAATAATATAAAAATTAGGTTGAAATTAATCAAGTAATTCTATTAACCTAGGTTATATACAGATAATTAATTCATTTCCATTCTATGAAATTACATGAATAATAAAATAAATCTTCGGTTGAAATTAATCAAGTAATTTTATAAACCTAGGTTATATACAGATAATCAATTCATTTACATTGCATGAAATTACATGAATAATAAATATAAAACTTAGGTTGAAATTAATCAAGTAATTTCATTAACCTATGTTATATACAGATAATCAATTCATTTCCTTTCCATGAGATTACATGAATAATAAAATAAAACTTAGGTTGAAATTAATCAAGCAATTTCATAAACCTAGGTTATATACAAATAATCAATTCATTTCCATTCCATGAAATTACATGAATAATATAATAAAACTTAAGTTGAAATTAATCAAATAATTTGACAAACCTATGTTATAAACAGATAATCAATTCACTTCCATTCCATGAAATTACATGAATAACAAAATGAAACTTAGGTTGAAATTAATCAAGTAATTTAATAAACCTAGGTTATATCCAGTTTATCAATTGATTTCCTTTCCATGAAATTACATGAATAATAAAATAAACATTACGTTGAAATTAATCAAGTAATTTCATAAACCTAGGTTATAAACATATAATCAATTCATTTCCATTCAATGAAATTACATGAATAATAATATAAAAATTAGGTTGAAATTAATCAAGTAATTCTATTAACCTAGGTTATATACAGATAATCAATTCATTTCCATTCTATGAAATTACATGAATAATAAAATAAATCTTCGGTTGAAATTAATCAAGTAATTTTATAAACCTAGGTTATATACAGATAATCAATTCATTTCCATTGCATGAAATTACATGAATAATAAAAATAAAACTTAGGTTGAAATTAATCAAGTAATTTCATAAACCTAGGGTATATACAGATAATCAATTCATTTCCATTCCACGAGATTACATGAATAATAAAATAAAACTTAGGTTGAAATTAATCAAGTAATTTCATAAACCTAGGTTATATACAAATAATCAATTCATTTCCATTCCATGAAATTACATGAATAATATAATAATACTTAAGTTGAAATTAATCAAATAATTTGACAAACCTATGTTTTATATAGATAATCAATTCATTTCCATTCCATGAAATTACATGAATAACAAAATAAAACTTAGGTTGAAATTAATCAAGTAATTTAATAAACCTAGGTTATATCCAGTTTATCAATTCATTTCCATTCCATGAAATTACATGAATAATAGAATAAACCTTAGGTTGAAATTAATCAAGTAATTTCATAAACCTAGGTTATAAACATATAATCAATTCATTTCCATTCCATGAAATTACATGAATAATAATATAAAAATTAGGTTGAAATTAATCAAGTAATTCTATTAACCCAGGTTATATACAGATAATCAATTCATTTCCATTCTATGAAATTACATGAATAATAAAATAAATCTTCGGTTGAAATTAATCAAGTAATTTTATAAACCTAGGTTATATATAGATAATCAATTCATTTACATTGCATGAAATTACATGAATAATAAAAATAAAACTGTTAGATTTATTATTTCGATCCTAGGAGTTGTTTTGTAATATTTATTGTCTTTGTAATTTGTCTTGTATTTAATTTCTATGTAATTTATGTTTATGTAATAGTCTAGGGGCCAAATGTGCCAATGTGTGAAAGTTAATTAAAGGAGCCTAGAAAAGGCTCCTAGGGTTACTTTTGTAGACACGGTTGACATTTGAATTCAATATTACAGCCGCCACTGTTCATTCACTCTCAATATTCATATTGTCTCTTCTTCATCATATTACATTTATCGAGCTTGTTTTTTCATGTGTATAATAAGAAAATCATCAAGGTGCTGAAAATATACGGGAATTCATCATTACAATTGGTATCAGAGCTCAGAGTGGTGGATTTAAACTGACTTATAGAGATTCTGCTGGGTTTTTCTTGAGTGTTCTTCGTGTTCTTCCATTATAACCGGTTAGATCTTCATTTTACTCTGTTTTTCCGTGTTTCTTGTGTTATAATGGTCATATAAACACCACATTATTATTCTCTATTGATTTTAAGCTCATTTAGTTCCATATCTTTGTTAAAATCACCAAGAATCGGTTATTTTCAAGTTTGAAAATATGGGTTTTTTAAGTGGGTTTTTAACGTGTTCATGCTGTTTTTAAGTGTTTTTTTGGTTATTTTAAATCACCAAAAGTGTTTAAAATAGTTTATAAATCATTTAGAACTGTTTTTAGGCTTTAAACCTGATAAAAATCGAATTCTGCTCATTCTGCCTTAGAAATCGTAAAAAACCTGATGTATTTCGGATTACTACTGTAGCATTTCGGACCACCTAGGCACCAATTTCGGACCTCACATCATCCTAATTCGGACCTCATTTCGGTCCAATTCGGACCTTACTTAGTTGAATTTCGGACCCCCCCCCATAAGCCCATTTCGGACCACACTTCGGTCCCATCCGAACTTCGGACCATCCGAAGTTCAGATCAGGCTTCCATTTTCTCAATTGGGACTTGTTCTTAAAATTTTTCCTATTTCGGACCATACACATTTCGGTCCATCCGAATTCGGGCCTTCCACTGTTCATCCGAATTCGTTTCATCCGAATTCGGCCCCTTAGGTCCATCCGAAATTAGGTTCAACCGAACTTGGTCCCCAACCGTAGTACTGTTCATCCGAATTAGGACCCCTTCCGAACTTGAACATCATTCGAACCATAACCATCCGAATTACTGTAATCCGAAATCAACCCATCCGAAATCCATCCATCCGAAACCTACCCATCCGAATTCACCCAAACCGAATTCGGATCCTTCATCCGAAACACTGTTCATCCGAAGTCACACCATCCGAATTCAGAACATTCTGTTTTCAGTCCAACCCATCCGTGTCCAGTTTCCACCTCTAAGATCTTCATATTCTTAATCAGCACCCATAATCATAATGTCTCGCGAAGCTCTAGTACTCGGATCTGAGAACAGACCACCAGTTCTCTATCCCGATGAGTACGAACAATGGAAATCCCGGCTCCTTAAGTTCGTTGGAATGCAACCTCTCGGGAACCTGATGCTTCAATCTATATCCGAAGGACCCGTCATCTACTATCGTGAAATAGCTGCCAGACCTGAGGCTGATCCCCCTGTCCAAGCCTCAAAGGTTGAAAGAGACCCGGCAAATGACGCCGAGAGAGACCGACAGCACGCTGACAAGAGGGCAGAATATCTGATTTATCAAGCACTCCCCACTGATATTTTGGTCGGTGTAGACAGTAAAATGTCTGCAAAAGAAATGTGGGACGAGCTGGAAGTCCAAATGCTGGGGGCAGATCTAGATGATCGTGCCAAAATAGAGGAGGCAAAGGCAAAGTTTACGGAATTCCACGCCAAAGACGGGTAATCTCTGCAAGCCACATTCACCAGGTTCTGTGCAGTCCTTAACGAGTTGAACAAGCTGCACATCAAGAAGGATAGGGATGATATCAACATCCAATTCTTTGCCGCCTTAGCCCCCGAGTGGCAGCTTGCATGTCGGGCAACAAAAAGAGTCCTGAACATTCCTGAGGTCTCCATTAATGTCGTCTTTAAGGAGCTTAAAAAGTATCAAGGGGATGACGATCAACAGAAGCTGATGGCAAATCAATTGGCCTCTCTTCTGCTAGCAGCCAACACAGGGTTGAAACTGAATGATTCGCTAGCCTTGATCACCAACACGCAGATTCCGACACCATCTTTTGCTCCTGGTTCTTCATCGTCTCAGTACAGGTATGCTTCTCCTCCGCGTGAGGTCTATGATGAGGAGGAAGCCTCGATACAAGAACAGATAGCCTTGTGGACCAACCGTCTCCAACAGCGACGGTTCTCAAACAAGACTAACAACCAACTCCGTTATGACACCGGTCGATGGAGGTACTCAGATGATAGGAGGGATGATCGCTGATATGACGATAGACGCGACTATCGAGATGATCTTCGTTATGAAAGGCGAGATGATAGGCGCGATGATCGCAGGGATGACAGGCGGGACGATCGAAGGGATGATCGTCGGGATGACCGCAGGGACGAGCGAAGAGAGCCCGAAAGATGGGAAAGGAGGCGCGATGACAGCCGCGAGCATCGCCGGGCCGACAAGAGGCCAGCGGAAAGGAGAGAGGACAGGCCGAGAGCAGATGAGCCAAAGGCTGCGGATGAACGTCTCTGCTACAAATGTGGCAAACCGGGCCACTTTGCTAGGGAATGCAAGAACAACTTCGACAGAGACGTCGCGTAATACGAGAGAAAGCTCGAGGCAGCCAAGAAGAGAACGGATGCGTTAGCCCTCGTCGCCCAGGAGGACTACTGGGATGCTGAAGATTCTAAAGACGAGGATGACAAGGGCAAGAATTGCTACATGGTTGATCGTATGGGGTTGGAGACATGTGCTGATTTCACTGCTGATAATCCAGATCATGCTGCTGAGGGGGAGACAATGAAAAATCCACCAGCATGTCTGATGGCTTCAACCAACGATCCCGAATGCTCCACATCCGGTTCTGAGTCCAATGAGGTATATTCCTATTACATTCCTGCACATGTAAATAAATTATTTGTAGATAATGAATGTACACTGCACACACAAATACTTGATCTACAAGATAGATTAAATGCTGAAACTGCAAGGTGTGTACAGGCTGAACATCAAGCTCATCTTCTGAAAGAATCATCTGAATTATATCATTCAAAGTGGTTAATTAATCATAATGTTATAAAACAGATGTTAATAGAAAAAGTAGATGTTCAGGATAGGAATATATACCTTGAATCTTGCATGGAAACGCTTTCAAAAGATAAACTCTCTTTAAAAGAAGAAATTTCTGTTCTTACAAAACAATTAGATGCGGTAAATATGGAAAATATAGACAGTTTAGAAAAATACAAAATGATTGAAGAAGAAAGGATAAGTTTGTACTCAAGAATAAAGACCCTTGACGATGCATTTTTGAAAAGGGGTCAAACAGAACAAACTATCCATTTAAATCAGCCCAAAGAAACTAGGTTTTACCATTCTAAACAAGGAATTGGTTTTAAAAATCCTAAATATTTGGAAAAAGCACAAAATGTTTTACCTGTATTTTATGACATGAATTATATGGGAGCCGGTCTTAAATCTTTCTTTTTTGAGTCATCAAAAGAAGTTTTAAACCAAGAAAATGAGAAATGTGTTGCGCGTAAAGATAAAGAAATTTCTTTTCAATATGAAGAAATTAACGAGAGTTATTCTTCTAGAGTACCCACTTTAGAGGAAGATCTCTCGTCAACTTATTCAGAAGCTGAATTGAAAACTGAAACTGTAAAATCAACTCCTCAACTTTATATTCCTGCAAAAGTTCTTCAACAACAAATCATTGTTTTAGAACAGGAATTGAAGTCGTCTCAAGAGAAAGCACTTGATCTTCAAGATGCTCTTCTTAAGAGAGAAGAAGAATTGGTAAATCAATCTTTTCAACAAACTGTGGAAGTCACTGTCTACAGAGAAAATTTTGAAATGGTTTCACAACAATTGAAAGATCTTTCAAAAGAACAAACACTTTCTCATTCCATAAAAATTCCATGTGTGTCATCAGATAAAGGTAAGGCTAAAGCTGAATCTTCTTCTATCATTGTCAAAGGTGAGTGCTCAAAAGTTTTCAAAAGTGAGGTTCCTCAAAAGACTCAGATTAAATCCAAGTCTTTTAAGAAACCCACTCACCACCAAAAAGAAAAGTCTGTCAAGTCTAAATCTTCCATGCTTACTGACTCTAATCGTTTTGTTCCTACAGATCATGTAAGGAGAGTCCCAAAAACCACCATGCAGGATTTTACAAGTTTTTTTGTGAAGAAGGCTTTAATGCCAAGTGAATTTGTTACTAGAGATAGGATGTCTGTAATCTCTAAAGACAATTTATATAACAATGTGTGTGACAATGTCTGTAATGTTGAACCGAATTCTGCTATTCCGTTAAAGTACTCTTTCAGTGATTTGTTTAATCTATGTCCAACTAAATATAGACGACAGGTTCCTGAAATGAATGCTTTTGTGCCTTATCCTGTTAAACGTATTCGGAAAAAGAAAACAAAAATTGGTGCATCATCGGCCACAAACAGAGTTGAGAATTGTCCGTTGCCAAGGCCCAAAACCAAAGCAACGGTTAAAAAGGTCTCAAAAAGACAAAAACCGAAGGCAATTTCAGCGCCTAAGGTTCCAAAACCCAATAAATCCAATCTTCAATGGATTCCAAAGGGTTGTGCATTCGGACCACACACAAATGCTAGTTGGGATTCTAAAACTGTACACGTGCCATATAAATCTGGAAACCCTAACAAAAAGGGACCCATATTGAGGTGGGTACCCAAGGTTGTGTGATCTTAATGCAGATGGTTCTTGGTTACTTCTGATCAAGACCCGTGCTTCAAAGAAATGGCTTCTAGTTACCTTAGACTAGGACCCGTTCTTTTGCTTGTCGGTTGTGCTTACCGACATGTTTGGCTTCTGTGCACACAACCCAGGACCTGGTCTTAACTCATCATGTTTTCTGAACATCTCGGTTCAGAACACGGTTTGATTGTGAATTAAAAATGGATGTGTTTGAATGCATATAGTTTTTCATTATATGAATTTATGTGTTTTTCAGGCTAAGTCCATTTGGTATATGGATTCGGGTTGCTCCAAGCACATGACTGGAAGAAGAGAATTGCTGTCCAACGTTGTTGAACAGTATTGCGGAACTGTGAAATTCGGGAACAACCATCAGGCTCACATAAAAGGATACGGGGACTTAGTTCTAAATAATCTGGTCATCAAGGACGTTGACTATGTTGAGGGGTTATCTCATAATCTTTTTAGCATAGGACAGCTCTGCGACAAAGGACTAGATTTAACGTTTAGGGCTAAGAACTGCAGTGTTAAGAGCGTGGATGGAAAAGAAATCTTAACTGGGTCCCGAAATTCTAACCTTTACACCATTGACGTAGCTAAGCTAATAGTGAAGGATAACATTTGCCTACTATCAAAAGCCTCGTCAAAAGACTCTTGGTTGTGGCATCGAAGATTATCCCATTTGAATTTTGATAATATCAACAAGCTGGCTGCGAAACAATTGGTCAAAGGACTTCCTGAATTGCGCTATGAAAAGGACCATCTGTGTGGAGCGTGTGAGAAAGGAAAAATGAAACGATCATCTCACAAACCAAAGCCCGAACCATCAACAAAAAGAGTATTGGATTTACTTCATATGGATTTATGCGGACCGATGAGAACTCAAAGCATAAATGGAAAACGATATGTGTTGGTTATCGTTGATGATTATTCTCGATACACCTGGGTCAGGTTCTTGCGTTCCAAGGACGAGACAGCTCAAGAAATCATTGATTTTATCAAGAGTGTCGAGACCCAACAGCAGCTGTCAGTGCAATCAATCAGATCAGATAACGGCACAGAGTTCAAGAACTCAGTAGTGGAGGGCTTCCTTCGATCCAAAGGTGTTCATCATCAATACTCTGCTGCTCGAACACCTCAACCAAATGGGGTCGTTGAAAGGCGTAACCGTACGCTAGTGGAAGCCGCTCGTACAATGCTCACATACTCAAAGCTACCTCCGTTCTTGTGGGCCGAAGCCGTATCAACAGCATGCTATACACAAAATCGCTCCATCATCCATAAGCGCTTTAACAAAACTCCTTACCAACTCTTTTTGAATAAAGTACCATTTATCAAGTACTTACGTGTATTTGGTTGCAGGTGCTATGTGCTGAATGACAAAGACAACCTCGGGAAATTTTACGAAAAAGCGGATGAAGCGATCTACATTGGATACTCATCCAACTCGAAGGCATATCGCGCGTTCAATACCCGAACCAGAACAGTCAATGAAAGTGTGCACGTCACATTTGATGAGTTGGCTGAACTGGCACCCGAAGTTGATCAATTAGGACCACGCATTACTCAAATGCCTGGAGACTCTTCCAATAACCCCATTTCTTTTTCTTCTTCTGATTTGGTTAATTTACTTGATCCTTTTTATGTTGAATTTTTCGGTCCTAACGCTAGTGTGTCTAATGTTGTCAATAATGTAGGTGATCCTTCCAGTTCAACTGCGCCGCAAAGTTTCTCCGCTCCATCTTCTTCAACGTACCCTCATCCATCCACATCATCCACCGACACATCCGCAGTTGAATCTACTCCTATAATACCCTCACATATAATACCAACAATTCTTCCATCACCTGAACACTCGGGAATCGAACCTGAACCAGTGGTACCTTCATTTGAAACCATTGACCATGAATCATCATCCATCCCCACATTAACCACGGAGGTTCCATCCCGAGCACCCCTTCCACACGAGATCAAATGGACCCGAAGTCACCTAACAGAGCAAATCATTGGTGACGTATCAACAGGAGTCCAAACTCGTAGGGCATCTGCTAATGAATGCCTCTTCGCATCATTCTTGAGTATGATAGAGCCCGCTCGTGTGGATGAAGCCCTGACAGATCCAGAGTGGATAGTTGCAATGCAAGAGGAACTCAACCAGTTTGAACAGCTAAGAGTATGGCGGTTAGTTCCCAAGCCAAAAGATCGTACAGTCATCGGAACGAAGTGGATCTTTAAGAACAAACGAGATGAAAACGGCATTGTGATAAGGAATAAAGCAAGACTTGTTGCCAAAGGCTACCGACAACAAGAAGGGATAGATTATGACGAGACCTTCGCTCCAGTTGCACGGATCGAAGCAATCAGAATCTTCTTGGCGTACGCGGCACACAAAGATTTCAAAGTGTACCAAATGGACGTCAAGACTGCCTTTCTAAACGGTGAACTTAACGAGGAGGTGTATGTTGAACAACCACAAGGCTTTGTTGATGCACATAAACCCGACCATGTTTATGTGCTAGATAAGGCCCTCTATGGTTTAAAACAAGCACCTCGAGCATGGTATGATAGTCTTTCAAATTTCCTTATTTCTGCCGGTTTCTATAAAGGTGTGGTGGACACAACTCTATTCACAAAAAGGGAAGGCCCACATATAATGCTAGTACAAATTTATGTCGACGATATTATATTTGGATCTACTGACAGTAATTTTTGTAAGGATTTTTCAGCCCTAATGGAGTCCAGGTTTGAGATGAGTATGATGGGGGAAATGAATTTTTTCCTCGGATTACAAGTCAAACAACTTGAGGATGGGATTTTTGTGAACCAGTCGAAATATACTCCTGACATTCTCAAGAAGTATAAGTTAGACTCTTGCACGAGTATCGCAACTCCCATGGCCTCCAACTGTAAGTTAGACACCGATCCTTCCAGGAAAAGTGTCGATAATACAACTTACAGAGGGATGATAGGATCCTTACTATACTTGACTGCCAGTAGGCCGGATATAGTGTTTTCAACATGTCTTTGTGCTAGATTTCAGGCCGACCCAAAAGAATCACACCTAAATGCGGTAAAACGCATTTTTCGTTATCTTAAGGGTACACCCGAACTTGGTCTATGGTATCCAAAGGGAACCGATTTCGATCTTACCGCGTTTTCAGATGCTAATTTTGCAGGTTGTAGAGTGGACAGAAAAAGCACGTCGGGAGGAATACAGTTTTTAGGAGATAGACCGGTGAGTTGGTCTTCCAAAAAGCAGAATTGTGTATCCACATCTACAGCTGAGGCTGAGTATGTAGCAGCTGCAAGCTGTTGCTCTCAAGTGCTGTGGATGAGAACACAATTACGCGATTATGGATTCTCACTCACCAATATCCCTATCTACTGTGATTCTCGAAGTGCAATTGTCATCTCTTGCAATCCCGTGCAGCACTCTCGAACAAAACACATAGATATCAGGTATCATTTTATTAAAGATCACGTTGAAAAGGGAACCATTGAGTTGTATTTTGTTGGCACGGAATATCAACTTGCGGATATATTTACTAAAGCTTTAGACGAACCTCGTTTTCAGTTTTTAGTATCCCATATCGGCATGTTGAATCCGCCTTCCAATTAAATATCAGATATTGTCTTAAATAATTCTATTTCAATATCATGATTGAAATTCCTTTATTTTAGAAAATATCTGTTATTTAAATTTAAGGACTGTGGCACAAAATTGAAACTCAATATTTCCTCATCTGCGTATATTTTTAATAATTTATGATCCTGATAAATTGCTGTGCGAATTGTTCATCACGGAGTGGGATGCAAACAATATCCAGGTTTGTCTGTGCTTGAAAGGCTAAAAAGGGTTGTCGTGATGTAAATCTGAAAAAGAAAAGGAAAAGAACCGGTATTTATTTGAGGGGAGTAGAGTTAGGATTTTAAATTTTATAATTCTGTGTTTCTCTTTATTTCGTTTATAGTTAAATTTTAAATTTTAGGTTGGTCTTAATTTTTAATTTAATTTTAAGTTTTAATTTAATAGGTCAGAAAATCACAAAAAGATTTTAACTTTCAAATTTATCAAAAAGCCAAAAATATTTTAGTTTACTTTATTTTATTTTATTTTTATTTCAGAAAAATATCAAAAATATTTTACTTTGTTTTTGCTCATTTTTTTGTTTCAAAGAAAATCACAAAAAGATGGAATATTTTGGCCCATTCTTTAACCTTGTTTCATTTTTTTAAAATAGCCCAAAGTTTTTTTGTGTGTGTGATGAGTCAAACCCGACGGCCCAAATCATTAGTGGGACGCGGATCTTGTTGCCCCGACCCGACCCACACGCTTTTAAATACGGGCGGTCAACAGTCAATACCTTCATCTTCAAGATATTTCCATTTTTCTTCTTCTCTCTTCTTCCTCCCGTCGAAATTCCTACCGCCGAACCACCATTGTTACACTTCCAAGCTTTTCGATCTTCATCTTCTTCTGTTTTTCTTGCATTTTCCTACTTTGGCATCATCAGGTAACTTTCTTTTCACTTTATTTAAGTATTTATCTTCCTATATTATGAGTTTGATTCTCATTTTTTCTTAGTTTTTTCATTTCGGTTTTTACTCATTTTAGGTACTGTAATGTGTTATTTGTTCTTAGTTGTAGTTAGATAAAATGTTCCCTAAGTTGTTTTAGACTAGGATCTGTAATCTCATGCATTTTTGTTAACATTTCAACTGTTCACGTTTATTTTTGCATGAACACATTAACTGCACTCATGCAGTTTCGGATGTCCGAATTCGGACCACCACCCGAATTCGGATGTCCGACTTAGACTAACTTCAAAATTTTCAAAGTTCAAATCCAAGTTCGGACCACTGTTGATCCGAATTCAGGTCACTGTTGATCCGAATTTGGACCATCGAAGCTGGGCCAAAATTTTCAAAAATTAAATTTAGTCTAAGTTTGTTCTCCACTGTTCATCCGAATTCGGATGATATCCGAATTCGGTTCCCATCCGAATTCTGGGTACCATCCGAACTCAGGACCTATCCATATCATTTCATGCATTTACATCAGTCATCATCCGAATTCGGATCATGTTTCATGACCCATCCGAATTCGGACCTGTCATTCATTCCATACCTTTGCATTTCGGACCATCATCCGAATTCGGTCCCTGTTCATCACCTCCTCCGAATTCGGACCACCACTCATCAATCATGCATCATCCGATTTCGGATTGATCCGAATTCGATGACACTGTTCATCCGAATTCGGACCATCCGAAATCCAACACTTAGGATTTTTTTAATTTTTCATTTTTCCATTTCTACGTGTTTATATAAATTCAAAAATCACAAAAATAGTTCCATCCAAGTGCACCATTGATTAGAGTTAGGATCAGTGTTTGAGTGAAACGGTCTTATCTAACATCGGTCTCTTAACGATTGACTTTGGACTTTATTAGTGGAATTTTATTCTGCTAATAAAGACCCGATGCTAAACAGATCTGACAATTTCTATTTCACACTCATCTAGACTTCATATCAATGCATTATCATCTCAAGTCTTTTGATTCTAACTTTGTTGCACTTTGCAGGATAATGGATCCCGCAATCATTCTCACCGTACCCGAGGAATCCATCCTACCCAGCGCCGAGTTTGTCGAGTTCATCCCACATAACTGGCAACTCGACGTTTCCATCCTTACAAAAGAATCCCAAACCCTTGCTTTCGACATCCTCACCCGCCATCCCATCTATTATGCACTATCCACTGCCATAGCTGTTCCCCAGATATATCTCCAACAATTCTGGAACAGGCTACAATATATAACCGACCCCGAACCTCATTTCACATCCACCATTGACTGCGTTCCAGTCAAAGTCACTACTTCTGCCATCCGCCACATTCTTCATCTACCCACAGAATACTACCTTCCCACCCGTGATTTATTCGACCCAAACCCATCTGTCTCTGAAACCCTAACTGAAATACAAACTCTAGGGTATGACGGTCCTCTTTCCAAACCATCAGACTTCCGCACGAAAAACCTTCAGTCCCACTGGCGGATTCTCTTCGATGTGCTCAACAAATGCTTCAAAGCATTCTGGTCATGACTCAGCATCGGCACAGGTACTAGCCATGTTCACCGGCTTTGCCTTTGACCGACACGTGGACTATGCTGCATTCATCTTTGAAGAATTACGAAGAGTCTATGTCGAGAGAAGCACAAAGAAAGGCCGAAAGTATGTTCCTTTTCAAAGATTCCTACAACTCATCATACACTGTGCAATGGATCAAGACGATGACATCCATGAGCGTCCGGAGGCTGATGTCTACCCCACAGTGGCAATTCAAAAGTTAACTCTGCCAAAGGGGGCCCCGATGCTGTCGGTGATGAAAATTCCTCTATCTATTCTAACGAGGTCAAGGGGCACGGAGCGGGTAAGGGCTTATATAAGAGAGAGTTATCCGGATGAGTCACAGTCGGAATCGACTGAGACTAACCAGTCCGAAGGTGAGCAAAGAGAGAGTGAGCATGAGGGAGAACAGCTGGATGTTCAACAGTCTATGGGTTTCGGTGAGCGGGAAGCTGAGATTGTGAGAGAGGGAGATGTAGGTGAGACGGCAGAGACGGCGGATTCCGAAAGAACCGTCTCTGTCGTAAGAGCGAGGGAAATTCAGTCTGAGGGTGAACCAAGCCCTATTAGCCGGACTCCTCTTCATAAGACCGCCCGTCCAGCGGTCGAAACAACCCCCACCACCCACTTGGTTTCCCCTCAAAGGGAAACCACTTCATTCCACGGGGATCTTCCACATACTCCATCGCCCTCTCATTCGGAGAGTGGCGGCGTTGAAAGAGGTCACACTCCTTCCCACGTGACCGAACTTCCTTCATTCACGATTCCATCCCAACAAATACACACGACGCACGATGCCTTTGTGGCATCCCCAAGGGCTGCCTCAGTGGCAGCTCAACAAACTTCCGGATCTGAGCGTCCCTTAGTGGAGCCAGAAATGACGGAAGGAAGACCTGAAGTGGCTACATCAACGCCATCCACTTCAGGCCATCTCCCAATCAATATGGAGATGCTAACGGCAGCATTACGTGCTGCCGGAGTGGTTACCCGGGCTGACCTGGACGCCCAAAGGGAAGCCGCCGAGGATCGTCACACCGCCCTTCTTTCTCTAATCAAGGGTAAGGGTGTCGCCTCCGAAGCTGGCCCCCCACCAAGTTCCCATTCAGTCCATCTTCAGATAGCTGAGCTCTCGGACAAGATCGATGCTCTTAACCGTTTAATTCTTCAAGTCCAAGAGCAGCTCAATTCGCGAATGGATCGCCTCGAGTCGGCGGTCATAGAACTTCAGTGCCACCCTCAAGCCGAGGCCCCAAAAAGAAAGCATGACGATCAGGACGACCCTGATCGTCATGAGGGGGAGAACCGACAAAAGGTTCATCATGAGGATTCCATGATTATTGTAGGGGGAGCAGAGCCTGAAGCCACAGAAATTCAAGGGTCTGGGTCCGGGGATCAGTCTTATGAGGCTACGGAAGCACTGATGATTGAATATGAACCTCTACAGATTGAGGGCCCAGCTCCGTTAGACCCCATGTCAGCAATGGTGACCTATGAGCCTAAATATGAAAAAGTCGAAATCATATTAGTGTCTGACTCAGACTCTGATACTGATACCGACTATACATTTCTCACACCAAAGCCTGAACCCCAATCTCCACAAAAATCACCTCCAATTCCAATTGAGATTTTGGATTCTCCACCCCATGAACCCCAACCACAAACATCTTCTTCCATCCAATCACCTTCATTCACTCCCACAGAAACTCCATCAATCCAACCCACTCCCACATCGAAAGAATTGCCATCAGTTGTACCTACTCCATCAGTCCAATCAACCCTTCCAACTCAATCAGCTC
>JAANYP010001068.1:0-28415 GCA_020465985.1 Centrapalus pauciflorus | reverse complement strand
TTTGGTTATGTTAATTGTGTTTCGGGTTTTGTTATCTATCGGTTGGGTTTGTATTGATCTGTTGGGATCTGTGTTGATTACAGGTTCGAGCCGTCCGCGTTCTGAGCAGCGATAGAGTCCGGGTTTCGATTGCTTTGGGTATTTGGTGAGTACTCGAGTTCTTTTACAAATCGCGCGTAGTCTTTTACGAGTCAGTTATGTGGTGTGATATGTGTATATGAGACAGAGATACGGCGCAGGTATGAGTTTCTCTACCCTATACGTGCTATATGTGTTTGAATTGCAGGTATCCGCGATATGTGATCGCGCAGGCTGACTGTCCCTAACCAGTCACGAGATATGAGGCTGTATATATACGGCAGTGATATTGCCAGGTCGCTCCTGCGCCTATTGAGTAGCTAACCGCTGCTGTGTGCGGCCTGTTAGCTGGGGAACGTGGTAACCTTTTGAGCAGAGATATGTGTTATGCATTGAGTTGCGTAATTGAGCAGAGATATGTGTAGTGCATCGAGTTGCACCTATGTGTTGACATACTACTGTGTTGTGCATGTTATATGTGTTATCATGCAGTGTCTAACCCTCGCGTACTCACGAGCTGTCCAGCTTACGTTTTCGAGTCCTGTGTGTGTCTCAGGCAGTCATACCGTGGGTTCGCAGCCGCAGCAGCCGAAGTAGGGATCGGGGCAGTTAGAGTTGCGTGCGTCGACTGTTTTGTTGATAATAATCTTGGAACTGTTGTATCTGATCTTCGTATGTATGTTAACAGTAATCAGTTGTGTATGTGTGCCAGTGTTAGTTTATGAGATGATGTACGTGACCTTCGTGTTAAAGTTTTTATTAATAGTGATTTTCCGCTAATCCTGTGACATGTGTACTTTGAGATGTTTGCGATATTGCCACTTATGATTAATTAATGACGTGGCATTTGTGTGAGAAATGTGGGTGTTACAGCTTGGTATCAGAGCTTGTGGTTTCAGTACTGAGTATCAGTGGATGCTTGTGCTCTTACCGTGTTCAGATTCGTGGGATTCTTCCCTGAGACTGAGTTTAGCGGAATTAACTAACCTAGCTTATTGTATAACGCTGGGTGATCGATCTGTTATCTTACCTTTGTGATATGTGCAGGTAGTTATGGCAGATCATGGCGAGGGTTCAGGGCCAGAGAGACCAGCGGGAGATGAGTATGTCCGCCGGTCAGAGATGTTATCAGTGTTGACTGAGTTCTACAGAGAGAGGGACAGAGAGAGAGAGAGCAGCAGAGACAGAGAGCTGATCCGCCGCCAGTTACTAGTGTTGAGACGGTGGTTGGGGCATCTTCTTCTTCTGCTCGAGGTGGGTCCTTTAAGGACTTTATGGCGGGAGCCCCACCTCAGTTTCGAGGCGGTGGTGAGCCGGGTGCGGCTATGGCTTGGGAGAGAGAGATAGAGGCCGCATTCCGCGTTGCCCATGTCGACCCTCGTGATATGGTCGGCTATGCGGCTTATCAGCTAAAGGGAGGGGCTTCACAGTGGTGGAAGTCCATTGAGTCGTCCATGACTACTGCAGCAGCTTATGCTATGACATGGGATCAGTTCCGTGCCATCTTCGAGCTTCAGTATATTCCCCGGGATGAGCGCCGGGAGATGGAGCGTCGTTTCTTGCACCTTCAGCAGGGCAGTATGTCAGTTCAGCAGTATGTGGATAGATTTAATGGGTATGCCCAGTTTGCGCCCCAGCATGTGGATACAGAGGTTCGTAAGGCTGATGCCTTTATCGATGGGTTGAGATCAGATATCCGGGAGTTCATCGGACTTCATGATACTCCTACCTTCGCGCGGGCATTAGAGTTAGCCCGAGTCCGAGAGAGGGAGATCGAGAGACAGAGGGGTCAGCCTCCATCCCAGAGACAGAGGATAGGGACGTTTGAGCAGTCCCAGAGTTACTATCGAGAGCCCCAGGATTTTCAGAGAGAGAGACAGCCTGAGCAGCAGCAGGTTCAGGGGCAGGGTTCGGGATTTCGTCGAGACAGAGACAGGGGCAGAGATCGTAGGTCCAGGAGGTCTGGGCAGTATCAGAGTTCGGGGGCGGCCAGTCAGAGTCAGGGGCAGACTTCCCGATATAGTGCTCCCAGTCAGAGTCAGAGCAGCGTGGGACAGGGGTCCCAGCCATCAGGGAGCCGAGCAGACAGTTCAGCCGGGGAGGGAGACTGTCCGAGGTGTCGCCGTCGCCATTCGGGTCCTTGTACATCAGAGCAGCCCCGTTGCTACCGCTGTGGTCAGTATGGCCATACATCTTTTACTTGTACTTCGAGGGATTCCCTGTGCTTCCGCTGTGGGAGGCCAGGTCATGTTGTGAGGGATTGTCCGGATGCGCCGCTAGCAGTACAGGGAGCGAGTACCAGTGGTGCTAGAGCAGAGCCGTCGACTTCGAGCCGCCGTGAGTCAGCACCCAGAGGCAGGGGCAGAGTATTTCAGGCCACAGCAGAGGAGGCCCGTGAGTCTACAGACGTTGTTTCTGGTACGTACATCCTGAACGGGCTTAGTGCTCGTATTTTGTTTGATTCTGGAGCAGATCGCTCGTATGTGTCTGTTGTGTTCTGTGCATATTTTTCTGTGTCTCCTACTGTTTTATCTGTGCCGTTAGTCGTTGAGAGAGTAGACGGTAGTACTGCTTTAGTGAGTCGGGTATACAGAGATTGTGTCCTTGAGATAGATGCTCACCGGTTCTCGATCGATCTACTGCCGATAGAGATCAGCAGCTTCGATGTGATAGTGGGTATGGATTGGATGACAGCCAGGCGGGCCGATATTCTGTGTGCGAAGAAGATGATCCGGATACCCATTTCAGACAGTGAGACAGTGACAGTGTATGGCGCGAGGCGCCGAGGTGAGATTGGTATTGTTTCTATGGCCCGAGCTCAGAGATATGTCGCGAAGGGATGTGAGACCTTCCTGGCTTATGTTGTTGACGCCAGATTAGAGAAGAAGACCTTAGCGGATATACCTGTAGTTCGAGAGTTCCCTGAGGTATTCCCAGAGGAGTTGCCTGGGTTACCGCCAGATCGTCAGGTCGAGTTCCGCATCGACCTTATCCCTAGAGCGGTGCCTATTGCGAAGACGCCTTATAGGCTGGCACCTACCGAGATGAGAGAGATGATGTCACAGCTTCAGGAATTGCTTGATCGTAGATTTATCCGTCCGAGTTCGTCCCCGTGGGGAGCCCCAGTGCTGTTTGTGAAGAAGAAGGACGGTTCCATGCGGATGTGTATCGACTATCGAGAGTTGAATAAAGTGACGGTGAAGAACCGTTATCCGCTTCCACGTATCGACGATCTGTTTGATCAGCTGCAGGGTTCGAGCTTCTTTTCGAAGATAGATCTGAGATCGGGTTATTATCAGCTGAGAGTTAGAGATGAGGATGTGCCGAAGACTGCGTTTCGGACGAGATACGGCCATTATGAGTTCCTAGTCATGCCTTTCGGACTGACTAACGCACCCGCGGCATTCATGGATTTGATGAACAGGGTGTGTAGATCTATGTTGGATCGGTTCGTGATTGTGTTCATCGACGACATCCTGATCTACTCGAGGAGTGCCGAGGACCACGAGCAGCACTTGCGAGAGGTTTTGACCGTGCTGCGAGCGGAGAGACTGTATGCGAAGTTCTCCAAGTGTGAGTTCTGGTTGCGCGAGGTCCAGTTTTTGGGGCATGTTGTGAGCGCCGAGGGTATTTCAGTAGATCCGGCGAAGATAGAGGCCGTGATGAATTGGGAGCCGCCGAGGACTGTGCCCGAGATCCGTAGCTTTTTGGGCCTAGCCGGGTATTATCGCCGCTTCATTCAGGACTTTTCGAGGATTGCCAGGCCGTTGACGAGATTGACACGGCAGTCCGTTCCTTTTGTGTGGTCCGATGAGCAGGAGTCGGCCTTCAGAGAATTGAAATCCCGGTTATGTCAGGCACCAGTGTTAGCATTGCCTGAGGGTACAGAGGATTTCGTGGTCTACTGTGATGCGTCAGGTACCGGTTTGGGTTGCGTTCTGATGCAGTGAGACAAGGTGATTGCGTATGCGTCGCGACAACTGAAGACCTACGAGGAGAATCATACCGTGCACGACCTTGAGTTGGACGCGATAGTGTTCGCTCTGAAGATATGGCGTCATTATCTGTACGGTTTGCGATTTGTAGTGTATACCGATCATAAGAGTCTTCAGTATCTGTTCAGTCAGAAAGAGCTAAATATGAGACAGCGGCGCAGCCTCGAGTTACTGAAAGATTATGACTGCGAGATCCAGTACCATCCTGGTAGGGCCAATGTGGTGGCCGATGCGTTGAGCCGTAAGGCGTGCGGTCAGACAGTGGTTTCCCGAGCAGCGAGGCTCGAGGTCACATCGACTCTTGTGGAGAGTCTGAGGCATGCTCAGTTAGAGGGTTTGCGGGCGGAGAATGTGAAGAGAGAGCGGCTTGCGGGACAGCTAGAGGCATTGAGCAGAGATAGCAGAGGTTTGTGGGCGTTTCGTGATCGTGTTTGGGTTCCGAGAGTCGGTAATCTGCTGCAGTTGATTTTGGATGAGTCGCACCGATCGAGGTTATCTATCCACCCCGGGAGCACCAAAATGTACAGAGATTTGCGCGAGTTCTATTGGTGGCCAGGGATGAAGAGAGAAGTGGGCCGATACGTCGAGGAGTGTATGACTTGTCTGCGAGTCAAGGCCGAGCATCAGAAGCCTCATGGGCATTTGCAGCCTTTAGAGATCCCTGAGTGGAAGTGGTATCATATTACGATGGATTTCATCGTCAGACTTCCGCGCACCGTTCGAGGTAATGATATGATCTGGGTGATTGTAGATCGGTTGACTAAGAGTGCTCATTTCTTGGCGGTGAGAGGCACCATCACTATGGATCAGTTGGCTCGGTTATATATCAGTGAGATAGTGTCGAGGCACGGCGTTCCGATGTCGATTACGTCCGATAGAGATGCGCGGTTTACTTCGAGATTCTGGCAGAGCTTTCAGCGCGAGTTGGGGACGAGAGTTCAGTTGAGTACCGCGTACAGACCTCAGACAGACGGGCAGACAGAGCGGACGAATCAGACTCTTGAGGATATGCTCAGAGCTTGTGCGATCGATTTCAGTGGTAGTTGGGACGTTCACTTGCCGTTAGTCGAGTTTGCGTACAATAACAGCTACCATTCCTCCATCAAGATGGCTCCATTCGAGGCACTGTATGGGCGTAAGTGCCTAACCCCGGTGTGTTGGGGCGAGGTCGGCGAGCGACCTATCAGTGGGCCCGAGTTGCTACAAGAGACGAGCGACAAAGTGGCGGTTATCCGAGAGCATATGAGAGTGGCGCAGAGCCGTTAAAAGAGTTATGCCGATCGTCGTCTGAATGAGCTCGAGTTCAGTGTTGGAGATCGCGTGATGTTGAAAGTGTCGCCGTGGAAGGGAGTTATCAGATTCAGGCATCGAGGTAAGCTGAGTCCGCGGTACATCGGTCCGTTCGAGATCATCGCCAGAGTCCGAGATCAGCCGTATAGATTGAGGTTGCCTCCCGAGTTGGCCGGAGTTCACGATACATTTCATGTGAGCCACCTGAGAAAGTGTTTGGCCAAAGATGATCAGTTTGTGCCGTTATCCGAGATCACCGTGGATAATCATCTGAGATATGTCGAGCAGCCTGAGGCGATTACCGATCGTAAAGTGAAGAGATTGCGAAATAAAGAGATTGTGCTAGTACTCGTTCAGTGGAGGCATCATAAGGGTACTAGTGCCACCTGGGAGCCCGAGGCCGAGATGAGGAACCGATATCCGCAGCTGTTCCCGAGTCCGAGCTAGATTCCGGGACGGAATCTTTTTAAGATGAGAGGATTTGTAACATCCTTAATTTGAGCCTGGTACGTGGATTTAATTTATTGGCTCATTTATTTAATATTATTGCGTTGGTCCAATTAAATTCCGTTTCGTGGATTTAACGTGTCGAGATTGAGTGATACGTGTCTCCGAGCCAATAATTAGTGGATTATTATTATCTTTGAGATCGTGGATTAAATTGGGTTAAAATGATATTAATAGTGAAAAAATTGATATTGGGTTCGGATTTGACGGGTTCGGACTTTCTAATTGAGGAAAGCGTATATATGGATTGGAATGAAGTAACCTTATCCTTTTCTTTCTTTCTCCTTTCCAATTCCAGAGAAGTGTGAGGGTGTGTGCTAGTGTTCGGAGCTGCTAGAAGTCATCAAGAAGCTAAATTGGTTGCTAAGTTTGAGTGATCTTCTTCTTTTGTGTTCTTGATCAAGTGGAGGTAAGATTTCTTGATGTTGGATTGCCAAAATTCGTGTATGTATGTATATGAATGTAAGGGTTTGAGTTCTGAAGTTGTATGCTTGAGTATGTGTGAGTTTTATGTGCTGATATTGCTGGGAATCGAGTATGGGATTTTATTTCCATGGTTTCTGCCATTTTTGCGAACTGTACTGCTGCTGATCTTGCGTGAGCGCGGCCGCGATCGGCCAGGCGCGACCGCGATGCGGGCGCGGCCGAGACCCTCTTGGGCGCGGTCCGCGATCGGGGTGAGGGTAGTCGGGTCGGTTTCGGAGCTTCGGGAATCTGGGGGAGTTGTGCTATGGGTCATATATGCTTGCGATAAATGTGTTCGGGTTTGTTATCTGCCGATCGGGTCATATTAATCTGTTGGGATCTGTGTTGATTACAGGTTCGAGCCGTCCGCGCTCTGAGCAACGATAGAGTCCGGGTTTCGATTGCTTTGGGTATTTGGTGAGTACTCGAGTTCTTTTACAAATCGCGCGTAGTCTTTTACGAGTCAGTTATGTGATGTGATATGTGTATATGAGACAGAGATACGGCGCAGGTATGAGTTTCTCTACCCTATACGTGCTATATGTGTTTGAATTGCAGGTATCCGCGATATGTGATCGCGCAGGCTGACTGTCCCTAACCAGTCACGAGATATGAGGCTTTATATATACGGCAGTGATATTGCCAGGTCGCTCCTGCGCCTATTGAGTAGCTAACCGCTGCTGTGTGCGGCCTGTTAGCTGGGGAACGTGGTCCCCTTTTGAGCAGAGATATGTGTTATGCATTGAGTTGCGTAATTGAGCAGAGATATGTGTAGTGCATCGAGTTGCACCTATGTGTTGACATACTACTGTGTTGTGCATGTTATATGTGTTATCATGCAGTGTCTAACCCTCGCGTACTCACGAGCTGTCCAGCTTACGTTTTCGAGTCCTGTGTGTGTCTCAGGCAGTCATACCGTGGGTTCGCAGCCGCAGCAGCCGAAGTAGGGATCGGGGCAGTTAGAGTTGCGTGCGTCGACTGTTTTGTTGATAATAATCTTGGAACTGTTGTATCTGATCTTCGTATGTATGTTAACAGTAATCAGTTGTGTATGTGTGCCAGTGTTAGTTTATGAGATGATGTACGTGACCTTCGTGTTAAAGTTTTTATTAATAGTGATTTTCCGCTAATCCTGTGACATGTGTACTTTGAGATGTTTGCGATATTGCCACTTATGATTAATTAATGACGTGGCATTTGTGTGAGAAATGTGGGTGTTACAATACATCTGTTGACGATGCCAAACAGTGTATACCATTCTCCGTTTAGCCCATTTCTGTGAATCTTTGAACTTTTTTCAAGTGGTTTGGAGTAACCCAGACATATCAGATTATGACATAATTGCTCGTCTGTTACAAAATCTTAAAAATCTGCCAACTTTAGAAAATTGACTTTGTCAATACGTCTTGGTAAGAACATATTATGGCGTAGTCTAGCTAAGGTTATTTTGGCTTTAAATTGATCAATTGTAACTTTGAAGTGATGATGTCCTTCAGCAGGCACAGATTTGATCGTGTGCCAAAACTGATGTAAGTAAAGTTGGGGAATGGAGGGTTTATATTTTAATAGGTAACTGAGAGGGTGACGTTTTAGAATTTCAAAAATTACGGGGTGGCTAACTTTAATGACATTGTGATCAAACCGATGATTATTATCAAGCAAAGCTAAACAGTGTTTTGGTTTGACCAGTTGTGTTTCACAGATTGGGGATGAAGGTGATGGTCTTGTGACATATGCGGATTTAACTGGTTTGGATACGAGAGTATGGTTTGACGAAGAATGAGAATCTGAAGAATTGGAGATACGGGTGGGTGATTAGTATCCCATTTTATAACTGTAAAAATAGCAAACATGTTAGATATATCATGTAAACAAATTTAATCCTATAGATAGAGAAATAAAACATTTAACTAGAAATTAGAAAAATATGTGTTTCAATGTTTAAACCATCGAAATTCCAAACAATAATATTAAAATATTATTGATAGGACTCCAAAGTCAATAATTAAGAGACCAATGTTAATGAAACACAAATTTTCAAAATTTACTCGAAAAATGTGAAGTTTCTCTGAAAAATTAAAAGTTTCCAAAGTTAATAAAAATTGAAAATTTGATTCCAAACTCGAACTATGAAAGAAGAAACTTTAATGAGTCTTGAACAATCTCGAGTGACATTGAAACAGACTCGAATGACATATGGGTAAACTCGGGCAAAGCATAAGTCAACTCGGATGAATTTAGGATAAACTCGAAAGACCCTACAACTTTCTCGGATAAAATTGCATCAAACTCGAAAGGAACTGGAACTTTCTCGAATGACCTTTGGACAAACTCGATAGAATTTGAAATTTTCATGAAAGACCTTTTGATCAAATTGGAATTACATGCAAAATTACTAAGTCCCTTTGACAACAAACTCGCATGAAACAAGACTTTTCTCGGACAAAACATGGCCCAACTCGATTGATACGAGAGTATTCTCGGATGACGTTTTAATCGAGTTTGAAAGATAATAGAATTTTCTAAGTCCATTCTGTCAAACTCGATAAAAACTTAATGTTTTCTCAAAAGGTTCTTTGTGAAACTCTAAGAATTTTCTCGAGTTCTTCATTGTCCAACTCGATCAATACTAAGATTTTGACGAATAACCCATTGATCGAGTTTGAATAGAAAATAATTCTAATTCCCATTTTATACTCTGAATTTCAAAAATTCAATTCCAGGGACATTTGAACCTAAACTTTTACAGGTTCCTACATGAAACACTTTTTAAACATCTTTCCTTTGCTGATGTTTTTCCAAACACATCATTTTATTAATCAAAAATCCGATTTACGGTTTGTTCAAGAACTCGAGAACTTTTATCTTTAAAATCAAATTAAATGTCGTTTGTAGAATTATAAGTCTTGAAATTGGATTTTAAAGCTTATATAAACCATATGCACACCTACATATTTTCAATTTCATGATTGAAACCTAAATGAATGATTTTGAAATATCATTCATCGACTCATATGAACACAAACATACGCGCAGTGATACATATACACATTAATATACAACTCGAAATGAAAATTAAAATCTACTAAAAATTAACAAATATTACTAAAAACATACTTACAAACAACTACTAATCTTGAAATCAATCACACGAAGATTGCTTCTTGATGAAGGAAGATAGAGATATATTTTTGATGGTAATGAAGAGTGCATGGGTTTTGAGTATTTTCAATTTGAATATCAAAATTTAAATTTATTGTTATTTTGAGATTTTCAAACCCAGCCCACCAATCTCTCATTTTTCATTTTAAGCCCAATTAACAAACCTAAAGCACAAAAAAAAAATTAAAATACAAAATAATAAACTAAGAAAATAGAATGATATAATAAAAATGTTACCAAACAAAATTAAAATGAAATAAACAATTTTTTGCTCCCCCTTGAATTTTGCATTTAAGCTCCCCCTCAGATTAATATTATCTGATAAACTTGCTCCCCCTGCAATTAATCAGATAAAAAATTATCAGATATCTAAATATCAGATAATAATTTTATGTACGCTCTCCTGCACATGACAATTCGATTCTGTTAATTCCCAAAAAAACTAAAAACATTTAAATCTCATGAGATTCACAAACATTAAATCAAGTAAAAAGTAGTAAAATTAATATTATATTGTGTTACAACTATATGTCTAAATATATTGATTCAACATACCGAATTTGCAAAAGGTTCAAACGTTTTTCATCAAACACTTTGGTAAACAAATCAGCTAGTTGATATTCAGTTGGTACAAAATATAATTTTACATAACAATTTTCTACATGATCTTTTATGAAATGGTTTCGAATGTCAATGTGTTTAGTTTTGGAGTGTTGCACAAGATTAGACGCTATGCCAATTGTGCTCTGAAAATCACAATAGATAGGAATCTTCTGAGGTGTAAACCCGTAGTCTCTCAGTTGACTCTTCATCCACAACACTTCTGAACAACATGATGAAACAGCAACGTACTCAGCTTCTGTTGTGATAGTGACACACAATATTGTTTCTTGGATGACCAGCAGACGGGTTTGTCACCAAGGAATTGAACTGCTCCTGATGTACTCATACGATCCATTTTATCACCTGCATGATCAGCACCAGAAAAAATAAACAGAGAAAATGATGATTCCCTAGGATACCACAAACCTAAGTTTAGAGTTCCGTCAGATATCTTAACATACGTTTGGCAGCAGCCAAATGTGATTCCTTTGGATGTGCCTGGTATCTAGCACAGACACAAGTAGCAAACATTATATCAGGTCGACTTGTAGTTAAGTACATTAATGACCCAATTATCGCTCGAAAATTTGTTACATCAACAGGTATCCCTGAAATGTCCACATTGAGTTTAGATTTAGAATCAGAAGCCATTGGTGTTTTCATGGGTGTACTGTTGACCATGTTAAATTTCTTCAACATGTATTGAATGTATTTTGATTGATTGATGAAAATTCCATCTGCCAGCTGTTTTACTTATAAACCCAAGAAAAAATTTATTTCACCCATCATGCTCATTTCAAATTTTTGGGACATTAAAAGCGCGAACTTTTTTACAAAATTCTGGATTAGTAGACCCAAATATTATATCATCTACGTATATCTGAATCACGATGATATCCGGACCCTGTCCTTTAATGAATATGGTTTTGTCCACGGCACCTTTGTTGAAGCCACATTTCAAAAGATAATTTGGTAGGGCATCATACCAAGCTCGGGGTGCTTGTTTCAGGCCATAAAGTGATTTTTCTAAAATATATACATGATCAGGCTTCGAAGGATCGATAAATCCTTCGGGCGAATATGTATATACTTCATCAGTCAACTCCCCATTCAAAAACGCAATTTTTACATCCATCTGATATATTGTAATATTCTTATGAGCTACAAAAGCTAAAAACGTTCTAACGGCCTCTATCCGGGCAACAGGGGAAAAAGTTACATCATAATCTATTCCCTCCTGGTGGCTGTATCCTTTGGCCACGAGGCGTACTTTGTTCCGAATGATGACATCGTGTTCATCTTTCTTGTTCTTGAAGATCCACTTCGTGCCAATGAGGCATTTGTCTTTAGTTCGTTCCACCAATCTCCAGATTTTCAACCTCTAAAACTGATTGAGCTGCTCTTGCATTGCTACAATCCAGTCTGCGTCCAGAAGAGCATCTTTCATAATTTTTGGTTCGATCTTGCTCAAAAAATTTGAAAAGAGCCATTCATTTAAAGTAGTTCTCCGGGTTTTTACAGATGCAGAGGGATCACCAATGATATTTTCAGGTTTGTAGTCCCTTGTCCATTTGAACGTATCACGATAAGGTTGAAGATGGTTTTCATTGGGATATAAGTCCAGGTAGGGAATACGGGGGATCTGTTCTGAATTTGATGGAATATCAACTGAGGTAAGGGTTTTTGTAATTTCAGAATTCAGGGGAGTGTCATTAGATTCTGGAGCTTAAAATTGTTGTACACTTTCAGCAGGAATGTGTACGTACATCAGTCATTTAAACTTCTCCAGTATCTTCAAAAATTGGTTGATGAGAATGATCTGAGACTACGACTGGATCTTCAGTAATCTCGTCAGGAACCAAAATTTGAACATCAGATTTGGTCTTATCAGAGTAGTCTTCATAAAATATTTCAAACAATTTATTTAGATCATTCATGTCGTCTTTAAGCTCTGGTGACTACAAAGAAGTCAATTGTTTAGACTCGGGTCCTGAAGTGGCGTGTTCAGGAGCCATTACGATTCCTTCATCAATTTTCATGTTTACACTCTCGTTGACAGTCATCATGCGTTTGTTGTAGATTCGGAACGCCACTGATTCTTTGGATTAACCAATGAATGTCATCATTCAATTTCTGATTAAATTTTTCCAAGTTGTCTTAATCGTTCAAGATAAAACACCTGCATCCAAAGACATGGAAAAATTTTATATTAGGCACTCTTATATATATCAACTCATCACGTGTTTTTTCGAATCTTTTATTAAATATGGATCTGTTCTTGGTAAAACACGCGGTTGCCACAGCTTCAGCCCAGAGAAATAACGTCAGAGTAGAATAAGCAAGCATAGTCCTAGCAGATTCCACAAGTGTACGGTTTCGTATTTCAACTACTCCGTTTTGTTGTGGGATAGAAGCTGCCGAAAACTGATGCGTTATCCGAACAGTAGTCAGAAATGTCTCGAGGGACTTGTCCTTGTACTCTGTACCATTACCAGATCTAATGGTCTGAACCGAAAGCTGCAACATAACTTAAATCTTACGTATGAAGTCAATGATTATCTTTGTAGCTTCAGACTTGGATCTCAGGATGTGTATCTTGAATAATCATCTACGATCACCAACACATATTTCTTCTTGTTGATACTTTGCACCCGCATAGGCCCACATAAATCTATATGAATTAGCTCCAATGGCCTTGTTGAAGAATGTTCAACCATAGATTTGTGTGACGCCCTCACCATCTTTCCTTTTTCATATGCTGCACACAACTGCTCCTTTTGAAATCGGAGAGTCGGTAGAACTTTAACTAAACCACCTTTTGAAAGATTGATCAGTTGTTTGAAGTTCAAATGAGATAGACGGCGATGCCACAACCAGGATTCTTTTGATGTTTCCTTTGACAGTAGACAAACATCTTTCTTCAAATTGATATTGGCTAAATATATGGAGTACAAATTTGTTTTCCTATTTCCAGCTAGGATTTCCTTCCCTTCCCCAGATCTTATACTACACCTATTTGCCTTGAAATTAACTTCCAACCATTTATCGCACAATTGGTCAAAGCTGAATAGATTGTGGCCACGACCATCAACATAGAAAACCTTTTGAATAGTAATCTGGTCGTGTTCCAGACTTTCGTAGCCTTTGATCGGACAGAACTGATTGTTTCCAAATATGACCGTCCCACAGAATTTGTCAACAAAATTCCTTAGGGTGTTTCACTGTCCGGTCATATGCTAGGCACATCCGGAGTCAAGGTACCACACATGATTTACCTACAAGACGAAGTAAAACATGAGGTACCTACTTATAGTTGGGTACTTTGGATTTCGGTAAATCATGTGGTAATTCTTAAGGTATAGAAACAGATAAATTCTTTGTCTTTGGAACCCATTTTTGAACAATCTTTTTGGGTATCCATTTTTGTACCATTCTTTTGGGAACTGGTTTTGAAATGTGTTTCCTTGGATCCCTGTGTTGTTTAAAACTGGGAACCTTGTTATTTGGCATCCATACAAACATATTAGAATTATGCACAGATTTAACATTCAACACATGGCATTAGGCAGAATTATTATAGACAGAATTATCTACAAATCTAATCCTTTCTGTAACACTCAAATCTTTCACTCTCCACTCCTATCTAAAAACTAGTCTTTTTCTTTGCCAATTGCTTCTTTCTCCATATATGCTTCGTTGTTCTTTTCACAGAATTATCTGACATAACAGAATAACATAAATTAGTCGATTTAGTATTAGCTTTAATCTGTAAAACTTTCTTACCTTTTGAAGGATCTACTTTCTTTGCCAGTGTAACCTTAGATAAATATGATTCACCTTTTTCATATTTTGTAGTAACAAAAGAAACTATTGTTTTCTCCTTATTGTGTAAAATAGGTGATTTTACTAATTCAACCTTAGGATCTGTAGCTATTCTTTTCAAAGTACTTAGTGGTTCTTTAGGTTTCTCAGCTTGTTTATCATGAAGTGGTTTTATAAAGCCGTCAATTTTAACAAACATTTCTTCCAAAGAGTTAAATTTAAAGTTCATATACAGATCAAACTCTTTTTTCAGAATTGATAGAATCGGGTTATATTGAAGATTTTAGATCTGGTTGAGATTTTCATTCAGACTAGTTTTTCAGTTTTAATTCCAAAACTTTAATCTCAGCCTGAAGCTTTTCATTTTCAATCTCAAAAGTTTTAATTTTCAATTTAAGATCAGAATTGATCTTTTCAAGAATTGAGTTCGGAATGCATGGCTTTTGAGTGTAAGAAGTATTTTTAGAGAATTCTTTGTCAGAGTATGTCTGAATATACTCATCTGATATACATGGATTCAGATAACTTTCATTAAGTTTGTGATAATCTAAAGTATTTTGCATTTTATCTTTCCTCAACCGTTTCAGATCATCAGCTGATTCTACCTCATCTGATGCTCTTAAACTAACCATCCTTAATCCTAAATTCATCTATCTAGTATCGTACAAAGTTGGCGAACATGAAATTGCTTTTGCTAGATACTTAGGATTATCACAACCAATACCTGTTTTAGAATTATAAAATCGGTATCTTTTGGTTGGTTAAGAAGTATAGTGTGATCAGTTTGTCCTCTTTTAAGAAATTCATCTTTTAAGGATTTAGTTTTCTCATATAATTTTGTCCTTTCAACAAAGATGGAATTATATTTTATAGAATAATTTGCTGACTCTAATTCTGCTAATTCTAGTTTTTCTGTTAAGTCAGAAATTGTGTTACTCAGCTTTTCATTTTCCAGTTCAATGCCATTGTAGTTTTGTTCTATCTTTCATATGGATTATAATGCAAATTCCTTATATCTGGAAAGCTCTAACACTAAAGCATGTTCGAGTCTCAATTTGTTTTCCAAAGAATGGACATTCTTTTACTCGGTTTTTAATGATTTTTCAAACCGTTTTAGCATGTAAGCCATCTGAGAAAGTTTTTGTTCTAGCTCACAGGAGTTATCATCATCATAATCAAGATTAGATTGTACCTCGGGTGTCTCTGAATTGTCTGAGGCATCTGAATCGGACCCTTCGTCTTCTTGGTCTTTGCAGCATCCATCTTCTCCTGTGGCCATCAATAACATTTCCTCTCTCAATTCATTCTCAGAGTCAGAATCCTTTGTCTCTTCAGCTTCATCATCAGTCAAACCTACCCAAACTTCATCTTCAGCCAACATGGCAGATTCACTTATCTGAGATTCATTCAAAACTTCTGACTTCAGTCAAATATGGGAATCTTCATCCAAAATGTCTTCATACTCAGACAGTTGAAGCCAGTGGTCATCCTCAGCCATCAAAGCCTTTCCAGCCTCTTTTTGCTTCGCCAATAGTGCCTTCTGAGTATAGTATTCTGAGTTCTTGACTACTGGCAGTCTGCATTCCCTTTCAAACTGGCCAGGTTTACCACAATTGTAACATTTCAGTTCAGCTTCTTTTTTGGCATGCTTATCAGGCTTATCATATTTTTTAGGTTTCTTACCACTTCTTTCTCAAGATTTTTCATACTTATCTCCTTTCTCGTACTTTCTGGAGCCTGTCTTGTATCACATTTTATTTTTCGTGGGTTTGCGATAGAACTTTTATGGAAAGCCTTTTTTCAGTAAAGCCATTTGATTTTTCATTTCCTCAATTATAGAGTCTGCTGATGAATCTGTGGACTGTGAATAAGATGAACTACTGCTTATGACTACGCGCTTCTCCTTTTTCAGTTTATATTTGTACTTTTTATCTGCAAGAAGAGCCAGAAGATCAATTGTTGCTTTGTCAGCCAGCTTTTTGCCAGATACCTTTCTTAAAACATCTTCCTGATAGTTGTTAAGGTTCTCAAACACCATAAGAAAATCCATATCATAAATCTTTGTTGTCTGTTGGATTATCATTGTGTATTCATCCCATTCTGGATTGAGCACATTCGGAAATTTAACATTGTTGTCCAGATTAGATTTTGTTACCCCCTTTCTCTTCATCTCACTCACAAGGTTAATGAATCTGAGATACATGCTCTCTAACAGCTCTCCTTCTCTAGCTCGGAAATTCTCAAATGTCATCAAGCTGTTGCATGCCCTGTTTGTGGCTGCCTTGTCTGACCCTCTCATCAGTTTACATAACTCATCCCAGATGGATTTGGCTGTTGTTGTATTGGTCAGACTGATGTAGATGACATTTGGAATTGAAATCAGTAGGAGTTTTCTGGCTGTTTTATCACCCAAATTTTTTTTCTTTTGAGCCTCAGTCATATTTGTTGTTGTGACGTCCTCTATTCTCTTAGGTACCTGATCGGCTCATTTTATACCGCCTTTAATGTGTTTAAATGATATAATTTTATGTATTAAATCTTGGTATAATGCTACATTTAATTGTTATTTATCAATTGAAGGGTTAAAGCTTAAAAGGAGTTAAAATGAGTAAATTGTGCCTTGGAATGTTCTACTATTGATAAAACTCATTACGCATGTAGGTAATCCTCTCAAGTACAAGTCACACAAATTTGAGCGCAATCGGAGCACATTTGTAGAAAGTCAAGCGCAGACTAGGGCGCAGCCCTGCTCCCCAACCGAGTGCTCAACAGAATGATTTTTGCTGCCAAAATACGCGATTTTAGACCCAAGCGCAGGGGTGGGGGGGCGCAGGCCTGCGCCCACGGCTGCGCCCAACCCATTAAAATATTTTTCAGTGTTTTTTTAAGGGTTTTAAGGTTGCCTATATATATGAGAAGCTGCCATACGAAAATATACACATATTTTGAGGAGAAATTGAAGAGAAAAGAGGAAGAAAAGTCCCAGATTCATCAATCGCGATGTAGTCTGCGCGACAACCAACAGTGAAGGGTTGAGGGTTTGGTTCCTTCTATGCTCCATCTTTCCCCCCATCAATCCGACAACTACGAAGCATGTTCCTGAGAAGTTCAATGTTTCGTACGCGTTGGTTGATGATCATATCGTTATCGTTCAAGGGTTTGTTTGTTAGCTAAGTGTTTATATTGTTTTCGTTAGTTTATTATTGTAACGAACGATATGTTTTATTTAGTTTTCTATGTGATCATTATTTAAATATATTCTTCTGTTCGCTTCTATTTATATCTTTATCGTAAGACGCGTCGTAGCCGTGTTACATGCCGTGCCGAGCTCATTAGATTAGGAGTTAAGACGGACGGTGAACATGACACGATTCGTGCCCAAAATACAGATTGCAATAGAAGTGATTGTCATAACTATGTATATGTGGTTAGGTTACAAAGATAAATAAACGGATCAATAAATAATTAAGTTATTAGCAACCCTAGGTCGATAATCCATAATTATACGCAAATCCAAAATCCGAATTCGTTGGTGTTCTTACTTCATGCTTTAAGTTTTCGTAATAAAGCTATAGTTATTTTTCCAAACGTTTCGCTCAACCACCTCCTTCCATAGGTTACTTTAATTATTCGCTTTTATTATTAGTCAATAACTATCGTAGAATAATATTGATAACCACATGCTCCCTGAGGAGACGATCCCACTTACCCTAGCTATAAGTTAAGGTGATTGGTGTTTTTATAAATTATTTTTGAACGCTTTACGACGAGCGGTTGTCAAAACGGTGCCGTTGCCGGGGAGCTAGTGCGCTTATTAGTTTTCTTTTACGGTAGTTGTTTAAGTTTACTTTGGTTTAATTTAATTTAATTTATTTTCATTATTTTTTATTTAGTTTTTATTTTTTATTTTTTATTTTTTTGTGTTTTGTGTTTTTATTATTTCTTTAATTGCTTGGAATGGAATCTTCTTATAGTTATGATTATTATCCATCCAAACATAATTACTCGGATTATAATGATCAATATTATTCAAATTATGATTCTTACTACTCGAGTAGTGATTCATACAATCCATGGGAACGACATCCGGATTCCGATGAGTATTACTATCCATCTCAGCAGCGATTATATGATGAAAATCGGTACTATCAAAAAAATGTTATGATATCCATGACGGAATGCATGACATTTATGGAGGCAAACACCAAGCATCTTCAATATCTCGTGAACACATAGGGGCAAATCACCGATCTCTTTTTAAAACAAGAAGCGGAGAGGGAGATGTACATGGAGCCGGATGACGACTTTGATGATGACCGAGGATTTGAGCATCAAGATTTCCATCAAGAATCGTCCTCATATTTTTCGAACTTTAACGAGGAAGAGAGAGTCGAAAGTGAAGTTGTTATAAAAGATCTGCAACAACCATCAATGGAGACAACTTCATATTTCGGACTCCCTTATTTTAATTATTATTTGAATGGTTTAATACCTGAAACTAGCTCTAATTCAATGTTAATCGTTTTTCATGATATTTCAGGTACCTATGGAGTACGAATCGCATGAAGGGGAAAACCGATCAAATATCCGGGTAATGTATGTGGACAAGGTGACAAACCACCTTGAAGAGGTACCGTCTGGCTGAAGACGTAAAACTTAGCGCTTCTTGGGAGGCAACCCAATGAACTTTGTGGGCGTGTTCAATAGAAATCCTCACGAGACTATAACTCGTCCATCCGGGCTACCGGGGAGTTTAAAGGATTGTTGCACATGCTAAGTGCAATCGTTATCCCTACGAAAGTGAGGTTTAGTGTATATTTATGTTTACTTGGTTTAAGGTTCCAATTATTGTTATTTTAGTGCATTATAGTTTATAGTTCTCAAATTGATATTGTCTCATTTATTCATATAATTATTCAACAATATCATTCTTTTTATGCGTTTAAACTTATAAGGTTTGATGCTAAAAGTTCATTTTCTGGTCATTTTTTTATTTGCAGGTTTAATTGGGTACAATACAAGAAAATAAGATGATTATGTGGGCTTAAAGTAAAAAAATATGAGAGCATGCAAGCAGGTCCAAAGAAAGTCCAATATTTGAGCCTCTCCAAGTCCAGCACCAACAGGTCCAAATAAAAGTTCAAGATTTGAGTTTCTCCAAACCCAATACCCAACGGGCCAAAGTCCATTTTATATTTTAGGGTTTCGGTTGGATTATTTTGAGGATTATTTTATTATTATTATTTTTTTTAAATAGAACCGCAAGGGGGGTTTTGGCTGGCGGCGGCTTAGGGAAAGTAGGAAAAGCATATTCAAGATTTATTTATTTATTTTTTTGTTTCTTCGTGGGGCAGCGCAAGAAAGGAGAAAAACCACATTCAAGACTTTATTTTGATTTTTTTGGTTTTCTGTTTCTTCGTGCGGCGAGAACAAGAGAGAGAGAGAGAGGAAAAGCATTCAAAAATAAATTTTGGTTTCTTTTGCTTGATGTTGGACGGCGCAGCAGAAACAAATATTAAGTTTCTTTCACTATTCAAAATTTTCATGTGCTAGTGGAATTAGAAGATTTCTACAAGCAAGGAGTTATAAGTTTTTTTGTTTGTAACTAAGATGATTTCAATTTTTGTTCTTTTCTTTAATTTGCTTGTTAGTTTCGTAATGGGTTAAGTTTAGTGTATTTATCATTGATAAATGAACCCTAGATTTAGGTTTAGTTTTCATTATTGATTGAGTTTTGTTTATGCCTAGTCGTGAACCTTGAATTAATTATTTTAATAATTATTGAGTAGTTTACTATTACATTGTGTCATGTTCTGAAATTATGACTTGCACGTGTAATCAGTTTCATCTTATCGTTTGCTTGTTCTGAAATTATGACGGTTGCATGCGGTTAGGGTAATCAATTATTCTGAAATTATGATAGTTGAAACTGCTTCTCTAATAACCCAGATAAAAGTTTGAGTTCGATTCACCAATAACGAGAGTTAGCGTGTTTTAAATAGATTTGGTTATAATCGGATTAATAGGGTTGATGGTCTATGTTAGCTCGAAATTTCTTAGAAACTCTATCAGTCAATTGCACTTGTAAACGAACCAAATCTAGGGGGAGTGATTCAATGATGAATACCTTTTAGTTATTTGATTCTATTCTCTTCGTTAATTATTTCATACTTGTTTAAATTTTTAGTTATTTACTTTTAATCGTCATTTTAATTTTAGTAATTTCTTTTACTTTGCCGTGTCAACGGTATCTAAAAATCTAAAAACAAAACCCCTTTTTACTTGTTTGCATTTTATCCATTTTATTTTTGCTAGAATAATTTTAGTTGGTATAAATTGCATTTTCCGTTCCCTGTGGAGACGATCCTGGTCATACCAGTTTATTGCTATACGATCGGGTACACTTGCCCGAGAGTCTATCGGTCGATTTGGTCAGATTAGAGTTTATAAATTTAAGACTGATATTTCCTTATCAAGTTTTTGGCGCCGTTGCCGGGGGACGGTTTCCAATTTTACTACTTAGAATTCTTCAAGCATTTTCTTTTTAATCTTAATTTTAATTTTTAAATTTTTTTTTATAGTTTAGTTTTATTTTACTCATTAAGTTTATTTTATTTTCTTTATAGGTTATTTAGTTTTCTTAGATTTATTTTATTTTATTTTGTTTAGTTAGTTCTATAATTCTACTTTTTCTTAGTTTAGTTAGTGCATGACCCGTAGATCATCGTCTCAACTCTTAGAACCATTTCAAGAGCCTGAACGAGAATTCCACCGTCGACTACGACTTTGTCAACCACCAACAATCACGGAAGATCCTCACTTGGAGTCTGAATCCGAGGAGGAACCAATGGCGAATGAAGATGATACCTCGATGTGGACAGCCCGCGAGAGTGCACCACCAGCTCCACAGTCTGCTATCCGAGTCACTGTTGCTGCTAATGAAGAAAGATTCGAAATCAAAAGGCAGTTCGTCAGCATGGCTCGGGAATTGAATTTTGATGGGAGGTTAAAGCATGATCCTAACCGACACATTCAGTCGTTCCTCTCCATCTGGGACTTATTCAGAGCTAATTCCGATGCCGCGAGACTTAGAGTTTTCCCGTTCACCCTTATTGGGGAAGCTCAAGAGTGGTTAGAATCCTTAGAGCCAGACTCTATCACGACCTGGGCAGACATGAACAACTTGTTCATTAACCATTTCTTCCCTCCGGCTAAGGAAGAAAGAATGATAGCTGAGATTTCAAACTTTTCCCAGAAAGTTGGGGAATCTTTTGTTGACTCATGGACACGATTCAAGATGATGTTACGCGAATGTCCAAATCACGAGCTTAATAAGAGAAAGCAGGTCGAGACTTTCTACAGGGGTATGGATGAAGAGATTAAGGAGCGGATCGACTCAGTCTGCGGCGGTATCTTTCAATATAAGACTCCGAGGGAAGCCTTTAAGCTTTTAGAAGACATATCTTTAGTTAAGCAGGGATGGAGTGTCGAGAAGAAATCGGGCAGAAAGACGATAGCTACAATAGAGGATGACGGGGGTAGTGATACTGTAGCATCGCTTGCTAACAGTCAAAAGTCATTGGAGCGTAAAGTTGATAAGCTGATCCAAAGTATTCACGCTATGCAGGTAGGGTGTAAAACTTGTGGAGGATCTCACCTGACGAAAGACTGCGAGGATCGGCCGATGATCCAGACAAAGAGCGTTAACTTCATGAACCAGAGGCCGGGAAATAACTACCAGGGGAATAATTCAAATTACCAGGGAAATAACTACCAGGGGAATAATTCAAATTACCAGGGAAACAACCGAGGAAATTTCCAAAGACAGAACCCACCGGGGTTCTATCGGTTTAACCAGGGAAACACCAACCCGAATCCTCAGCCTCCGGTATAGATCACTCAGCCAGCAGCTGGAACAGGCAGCAACATAGAAGATATATTGAAGAGTTTCATGCTGACTGTGCAACAGAATCAAGCTAATAATGAGCAAGTTCAAAGGAATCAGCAAGCATCGATCCAGAATATTGAGCGCGACTTAGGTAGATTAGCTGAGGTCGTATCAGGACGTCAAAGTGGGTCACTACCAAGCAATACCCAAAAGAACCCCAATGTGAATCAAAATCACAATGAGCATGTTAAGGCGATTACCACTCGCTCAGGTAAGATGGTCGGAGTTATGGATACATCACATTCTGACAGCTCTGTTATTGTGTAGGATTGGACTTCAGATGACGAGGATAACACGAAGAGATCAAGCCAAACAGAAACACCTATAGCTGATTCCGTGGAGAAAGAGACGCCACCACCGGTCGCTAAGTCATCAAAGCCAAAGCCAGCGCCTCTGAGGGATTACCAACCAAAAATTCCTTATCCTAATCGTCTACGGAAAGAACGCATGAAAGAGCAGTATGGTAAGTGTGTGGACTTATTGAAGCAAATTAGGATTAACGTACCTCTTGTTGATGTCATTGCAGGTATGCCTAACTATGGGAAGTTTCTGAAGGATCTAGTGTCGAATAGGAAGAAGTTGGAGGACGCGACCACATTGCCACTCGGTGAGCAGTGTTCAGCCATTCTACAGACGAAGGACATGCCTCCTAAGCTTGGAGATCTAGGGAGTTTCATTATCCCTTGCTTTCTTGGTTCTGATACCTTATGTAATGCATTAGCTGATCTAGGTGCTAGCATTAATCTCATGCCACTCACCTTATACTCTAAGCTAGATCTAGGTGAACTTAAGCAGACCAGGATGTGCCTTCAGCTTGCAGACCGTAGCTTTAAGTATCCTTTAGGCATAGCGGAAAATGTCCCAGTTAAGGTAGATAGGTTTGTCTTTCCTGCTGACTTTGTCATCCTAGAAATGAAAGAAGATAGCCAGATTCCACTCATTCTAGGACGACCATTCCTTAACACTGCTGACGCCATAGTTTAGGTATCTAAGAGACAACTCAATCTAGGTATTGCTGATGACAGAGTCACATTCTCCCTCGATAAGGCAATGACACACGCACACACGGCCGATGATTCATGTTTCTCTATTGATGTTATAGACGATTGTCTGGATTCTGAGCTGGATCAGCTTCTGACCTTGATGAGTAATGAGGCGTGCACAATTGATCCTGATGTGGTAATGCGAAATCTCGAAGATCTCCTATGTGCAGACGCTGTTGACGCCCAAGAGACCGACGGAGAAGTCGAGCCACTCGCAGTTAACGAGAAGATCCGTATTAAGACATCTCTTGAAGAGCCACCTACTCTTGAGCTTAAACCTCTTCCCGATCATCTTGAGTATGCCTTCTTACAGGGAGAATCTTCTCTCCCTGTCATCATTTCATCTGCTCTCTCCCCTGGTGAGAAAGGCAGATTGATTCATCTTCTCAAAGCCCATAAGCGGGCAATCGCCTGGAAGACTGCTGACATTCCAGGGATCGTTCCTTCCTACTGCACGCACAAGATTCTCATGGAAGATAACTATAAGTCATGTGTGCAGAGACAGAGGCGGCTGAACCCTAATATGACCGAAGTGGTCAAGAAGGAGGTCATCAAACTCCTCGATGCTGGGATCATATACCCTATTTCTGACAGCCCATGGGTCAGCCCTGTTCAGGAGGTTCCTAAAAAGGGAGGCACCACTGTTGTTTGAAACGAGAAAGACGAACTCGTCCCTACTCGCGTGGTCACTGGATGGAGGGTATGCATAGATTATCGGAAACTTAATGATGCTACCCGAAAGGACCACTTTCCTCTTCCCTTCATTGACCAGATGTTAGAGAGACTAGCAGGGAACGAGTTCTACTGCTTCCTTGATGGTTTCTCTGGCTACTTTCAGATTCCTATCGACCCAAAGGATCAGGAGAAGACCACCTTCACCTGTCCTTTCGGGACTTTTGCTTACAGGCGGATGCCTTTTGGTCTCTGCAACGCTCCTGCCACTTTCCAGCGTTGTATGACAGCCATCTTCCATGACACGATCGAGGATTGCATGGAGGTTTTCATGGACGACTTTTCAGTATTTGGCAATTCCTTCGATTCATGTCTCTTGAATCTTGAGCGTATCCTGACTAGATGCGAGGAGTCTCACCTTGTGTTGAATTGGGAAAAATGCCACTTTATGGTTCGAGAAGGCATAGTTCTCGGCCATAAGATCTCAAGTGTGGGAATGGAGGTCGATAAATTGAAAGTTGATGTAATTTCCAAACTCCCTCCACCCACGAATGTCAAAGCGGTTCATAGCTTTTTGGGTCATGCCGGGTTCTATAGGCGCTTTATCAAAGATTTTTCAAAGATCGCCCAGCCTCTCACCCAACTTCTCGAGAAAGACGTGCCATTCGTATTCTCATCCGAGTGTGTGAAGGCACATGTTCTTCTGAAGCATCATCTGACACATGCGCCAATCATGATACCACCAGATTGGTCCTCTCCATTCGAACTCATGTGTGATGCTAGCGATTACGCGCTTGGAGCTGTCCTGGGCCAAAGAAAGAATAATCATTTTCAGCCTATCTACTATGCGAGTCGCACTCTGACTGCGGCCCAGGGACATTACACTACCACAGAAAAAGAGCTTCTAGCGGTAGTTTTTGCATTCGATAAGTTTCGTCAGTACTTGGTACTCTCAAAGACCATAGTCTACACTGACCATTCTGCCCTCAAATATCTGTATGCCAAGCAAGATGCAAAGCCGAGACTAATTCGTTGGATTCTACTCTTACAGGAATTCGACATTGAGATCCGGGACAAAAAGGGGGCAGAAAACCTAGCTACTGATCATCTTTCTCGACTCGAGAACCCAAATCTCGAGGAGCTTAATGAGTCCACCATCAAGGACACATTCCCTGATGAATTCTTACAGATGATCGAGTCCCGTGAGGACGATGACCCTTGGTTTGCTATATAGCAAACTACCTTGCAGCAGGTATCATAGAAAAAGGGTTGACATACCAGCAGAAGCGAAAGCTTTTGAGTGATTCTAAGTTCTATCATTGGTATCCACCCTATCTCTTCCGTTTAGGTGCCGACTATGTTATGCGCCGTTGCGTGTCTGGTACTGATGCCAGACAAATTTTGAATGAATGTGACCAAGGACCAACCGGAGGACACTTTGGGCCAAACTACACTGCGAAAAAGGTCTTAGATTGTGGTTTCTATTGGCCCACTCTCTTCAAAGATGCTCATTCCATGGTAAAGACCTGTGATGCTTGTCAGCGTGCAGGTAATATCTCGAAAAGGGATGAGATGCCCCAACAAGGAATTCAAATTTGCGAGATCTTTGATGTATGGGGCATCGACTTCATGGGTCCTTTCCCGACATCCCGTAACAACAAATACATACTCGTGGCTGTAGATTATCTTTCGAAATGGGCTGAGGTAAAAGCTCTCCCAACCAATGATGCCCGAGTAGTTGTGGATTTTCTTAAAAGCCTATTCTCTCGATTCGGTTGTCCTAAGGCGCTGATTAGTGATCGCGGATCACATTTCTGTAATCAGCAGTTGGAGAAAGTCCTCAAACGTTATGGAGTGAATCACAGATTCTCGACGCCATATCACCCGCAAAGGAGTGGACAAGTCGAGAACACGAATAGAGGACTTAAACGTATTCTCGAGCGCACTATTGGCTTCAACCCCAAACTGTGGTCCGACAAGCTTGATGACGCGTTGTGGGCATTCCGTACTGCCTACAAAACTCCTACTGGCACGACGCCGTTTCGAATGGTTTATGGCAAAGCATGCCATCTCCCTCTTGAAATCGAGCACAAGGCATTCTGGGCCTTGAAAAATGCAAATCTCGATTATCATGAGGCAGGAAAACACCGGTTTCTCCAGTTGAACGAGTTAGATGAGTTGAAGCTCGAAGCCTATGATAACTCGCAATTATATAAGGAGAGATCAAAGGTGTTGCATGATAGTCGTCTGAAGACTGTTAAGGAGTTCAGACCAGGGGACAAAGTTCTATTATTCAAATCCCGTCTGAAACTCACTCCAGGTAAGCTGAAATCGCGCTGGACTGGTCCTTATACAGTCATTAAAGCTTCCCAATATGGTTTTGTTGATCTCCAGTCTGAGAGTGGCTCTTTTCGCGTTAATGGTCATCGTTTGAAGTTATACAACGAGGCAGAAGGACCCGAACAAGATGAGGTCATGGACACCTTCCCCAAATAAGTAGTTTTAGGGGCGAGTCGAGCTCAAGACTCGAAAATAAATAAGGCGCTCTCGGGAGGCAACCCGAATTTCTGTTTCTTTAAGTTTTATTTTAGTTATTTTTGTCTTGCATTATCTTATTTTTATTTTATTCGTGTGTTTAGTCTAATTTGTGTTGCTTCTCTTTTTACAGGTTCTATGATTTTCTTTGTCATGTGTGCTTTTTCAGTTATTGATGCTTGCTGCTGTGATTTGACATCTACCGCCACTGTCTCACGTTATTGCTGCTAACCCCAAGGGAGTATTGTTCCTTTACTCTCCCTATTCTTTCCATATATCTGTGCTTTATCTGTGATTGCATTGGGGACAATGCAAAATTTTATGTGTGGGAAGGGGGTTAAATACTTTAACCATTGTTTGTCCTGTTAGTATATCATCTCTATGCACTTAAATTTCTTTTATGTTAGCAAGTTCATACACTTCATTCGCATAGTGATGGTTAAGTAAGTGAGAGTGTGTCTGTGAAAAGCGCTTGTCTTTAACATCATCGGTTAGCTTAGCTTTCATGTTGCAGTGTTTGTGGCTTTTTGCTGGTTTTTAACTATTTTCTTGATCACTATGAGCTCTAATGGCCTGGAAATTGCAAAAAGTCTTGCATGTTATGTTAATCCCTGGGATTATTGTCAGCGAGTCGGTATCCTGAGATACCATCTTAAATTACAAACAGCTGCATTCTGACAAAAGAGGTTGAGATTGATTTAAAAAAAAAAAAAAAGAAAGAAAAGTGATTAAGTAACTAAAAGTGGCCTTTGGTTCTCGAACGAGTAGACTTCGAGGGGTGTTCTACACCTGATCACCTAAAACCATCTGGTTTGGGATCGGTCAAGTAGAAAGTTCGTTACATGGGATCCATCGAAAGTCATAGGTTTCTTGAATCCAAAAAGGAAAAAAAAAAAAAAGAAAAAAAGAAAAAGAAAAGAAATCATCAATAAGCCTTGAGTCAGAAAAGCTTCAAGGGAAAAGTTTAATAAAGCATGCAAGGATGAGTGATTTGTAAGTCAGATAGGGTCTACTCAAGTGATTTTTGAATTCTGTTAGAGTCAGTGAAAAGTTAGAGAGGATCGGTACACAAGCATGTGCATGAATTTAAGTTATCCTGTGTTTGTTGAAGTTGAGTTATTTTTGCAGGCATCCCTTTTAACAGTTTGAGCTTCATATGCGTCTGAATTGTGTTTGCTTGTTTAAATTGTTTCTTTTGAGATGATTTGCTTGGGGACAAGCAAAGTTTAAGTGTCGGAAGTTTTGATATTGTCTCATTTATTCATATAATTATTCAACAATATCATTCTTTTAATGCGTTTAAACTTATAAGGTTTGATGCTAAAAGTTCATTTTCTTGTCATTTTTTTATTTGCAGGTTTAATTGGGTACAATACAAGAAAATAAGATGATTATGTGGGCTTAAAGTAAAAAAATATGAGAGCATGCAAGCAGGTCCAAAGAAAGTCCAATATTTGAGCCTCTCCAAGTCCAGCACCAACAGGTCCAAATAAAAGTTCGAGATTTGAGTTTCTCCAAACCCAATACCCAACGGGCCAAAGTCCATTTTATATTTTAGGGTTTCGGTTGGATTATTTTGAGGATTATTTTATTATTATTATTATTTTTTTTAAATAGAACCGCAAGGGGGGTTTTGGCTGGCGGCGGCTTAGGGAAAGTAGGAAAAGCATATTCAAGATTTATTTATTTATTTTTTTGTTTCTTCGTGGGGCAGCGCAAGAAAGGAGAAAAACCACATTCAAGACTTTATTTTGATTTTTTTGGTTTTCTGTTTCTTCGTGCGGCGAGAACAAGAGAGAGAGAGAGGAAAAGCATTCAAAAATAAATTTTGGTTTCTTTTGCTTGATGTTGGACGGCGCAGCAGAAACAAATATTAAGTTTCTTTCACTATTCAAAATTTTCATGTGCTAGTGGAATTAGAAGATTTCTACAAGCAAGGAGTTATAAGTTTTTTTGTTTGTAAGTAAGATGATTTCAATTTTTGTTCTTTTCTTTAATTTGCTTGTTAGTTTCGTAATGGGTTAAGTTTATTGTATTTATCATTGATGAATGAACCCTAGATTTAGGTTTAGTTTTCATTATTGATTGAGTTTTGTTTATGCCTAGTCGTGAACCTTGAATTAATTATTTTAATAATTATTGAGTAGTTTACTATTACATTGTGTCATGTTCTGAAATTATGACTTGCACGTGTAATCAGTTTTATCTTATCGTTTGCTTGTTCTGAAATTATGACGGTTGCATGCGGTTAGGGTAATCAATTATTCTGAAATTATGATAGTTGAAACTGCTTCT
>JAANYP010001067.1:61029-450690 GCA_020465985.1 Centrapalus pauciflorus | reverse complement strand
TTTGGAGGTTGTCAATTATGTGCATATAATAGAATTACTTTGCATTTTTAAAAACTTACATGATGTTTTGTTAATATTTTTTTTTAAACTCAAGGTTCTCCCCAATTAGCAACGACAACGGCCACACAGATTTTTATAGACCTTCCAATACCAGAAGTCACAGCATTTGAACAATGGTGAAGACTTTATCGAATTACTTCAGTATGTCATCAAACTTCTTACTAATCTCATATTTGGTTAACTAATCAAGAATTATATGACATATAGTGCGATCGAGCCTATTGTTTTTCAATGCAATGACCCAACAAATAACACATTCACTGTGACAACTATTGAGAATATTTTCACACGCATGGCAACGGGCGTGAATGAGGTAATTGTAAAGCAGAATAACCAGATACTCATTTGCATTGTCGTTATTAAGATGATCTTACTTTTTCTTATTTTTTAAAGGGTACTCGATTCACTGTTGATGGAACAATTTGTGATATCGACTTATCACAAGGCTGGAAGTTTGTAGAATGTTCCACTTGCTTCAAAAAGGCTAACCTCGGAAATGCACAATATTATTGTCAACACTGTCAACATGTTCTTTCCAACCCACGACAAGTGTATGTACGCTTATCTTAGTAACTTTTATACTTTTTTTTACTAACATATTGATGGTTGTTTTGTAGATATAAACTTGTGATATTGCTAAAAAATGGTTTTCATGAGATGTGTTGCGTGTTCTTTAATTCTACTGCAACCAAACTATTGAAACATACAGCTGATGACTTACTTAGGTTGTCGAATGCACAGGTATTTATATTATTACGCATTCTTCTATATTTATTATGTATGTCTAATTAGATGATACACCTTTGTTGTTCTTAGGAGGGTGATGATCCTAATTGGTTGTATACGTACCTCATCCATATGTTGGATTCTCGTAGGGTGGTTGTTGATATCAAGATCGATAAATTTAACTTATATCCCCATTGCAATAAAAGATTTACAGTGACAAAGTTATACGACCAATACCTTGATGTTCCGTCACAACATTTGTTAAATCCAAGTACAACCCAAACTGGAGCAGGGTATGGCATAGAAGGTTCGGTCGCAAATGTTAGCGGGTATGAAGATGAAATGACAGAAAACGATACCGAGTATGAACAATCGCTTTTGGATGAAATTGTAGACGTATCTGAATCAATGTGTGCATCATCATCAACTATAGTTTCTAGCGTAGTTGATGTACCCGGCGACAATCATTAAACGAACCACGCGTTGAACTTCTTATCATAAGTTCATATGTGCGTGTCGAACTTCTTTGATACACACGGTTACGAATTTTATTAGCCTTACGCCAATGCTGTTAAATTATATTTAATTTTCTCAAAATTTGTTACGAACGATTATTTGGTATTCTTTTTCTTACTATAGAGACCATTAGCCAACTTATATATTAGTTGCTTCAAAGTATGATTTAATATTTTTCTACCATAACTTAGTAAGTCATATGTTATTGCATAATTGTACGATAACAACAAAGTTTAAATACTACTATCATTGAAGAACAATTATCAACGAATTAGAACACGACCAACTTTTCACTGATGGTCAAACTTATTATAAGGTTTCACTCATTTTCCAATGAAATAAGTAATTATTTGTTTTTTAAATAAATACAATAATTTGCACATGGCCAACTTTTCCCAACAAAATTCTGTGAATAATTAGCACATTAACCACAAAGTTGGTTAAGTTACTCATACACACATTACAAACCAGTCACTTGCATTTGATAAGGTCAAATAAAAGTTAACAATATGCTAATAACTACTTGAGTTCTAAAAAACTTTATGAACACGGAATTAAAAACCACCTCTTTACCCAACATAATATTTAAGTATATTATTACTGACATTACCAACTACGCTAGCATTGTTAAATTTTCTTAAAAACCACCTCACAATATACATGAATATATATAAATATTGGAAGACAAAATTGAATAGTACCACAACATAAAAATTATAATTCCAAGTTTTGTAGAATTCAATAATTTAAAGTGAGACTGAAAAACACATGATTATAGAATAAAAAAATTGTACATGTTTTTTATAATACACGTAACCTATATTGTGTGAATAAAAACATTGTTTATATTATAAAAGTTCCAAGATGAAGTCTATTATTGTTAGTATTTGGTCTATTATTTTAAAGATGTTAAATAAGCAAAATAAAGTTACCAGTTATTTTAAAAATGTTAAATATGCAAAATAAAGTTACAGAAATTAGGTATGAAAAATAAAATTACCATTTATTTGAAAAAAATGTTAAATATACAACTGCTTTAAATGGACTACCTCAAACCGTCATACGCCCAATAAAGAATTTATATATTTTATCACTGCCATTAACTGCTAAAACCTAAACTACCCACACCCATAACTACCCCACTCATAGCTGAAATAAAGGCAAATTTTAAGGATACAGTTTTCTACAAAGGTCTATAAATATGAAGTACATAGAATTAAAGGCCAACACTTGAAAAAAGGGTGAATATTCTGTATGCAAATATCAAGTCACAAACAAGAGTGATGGCAGGCGACTTAAAGGTATTCATCTATTCTTTTTATGTTAGAAATCAAACCCAGATTACATAAATTTACTTACGCTGTCTTTCCTTCGGTTTATAAAAAAACCTTAACAAAACTTTTTTTTTATTTTTTAACAGAAAGAAGCTGTAAATTTCCATGATGAAAAATTAAATGAAAAAGTAACCATGGACAAAGAAACTGAAGGTACTTCCAACGTAAAACCAGAAGCAGGGGTAAGGATCCACCATTTTTTTGTATCACATTTTAATCTTGGTTACTTCATGTTCTTATTTGTTTTCAAAACAAATAATTTACTTATATATGCAGACTATATCAATACAAGTGCCGTTCTTCGACTTTCATGGAGAGGCAAGTATTTTTTTATGAATGCAAGTACCATGATAAAGATTAGTATTTTTTTCATAAATCTAAGTATCGCATAAAACAGGTTGACGTTGAATGGGAAGAAGCGATAATTAAACATGTTGAGATGCTTGAACAAAAGATGGATATGGAGAAAAAGCTCGCAGAAAACAAGCATGCTACAACAAATCATATTCAAACCCCTGACGACGACAAAGAGGTCACAAGCCATATGTTACAAATTTAAATAGTTAACCATTCTTATTGTTAAAATATATTAAATAATATAATAACAGGAAGCTAATCAAACAATTGAAAACCAACCTGAAGGAATTAAAGCTTCAGAGGAACACATAAAGGTAACCCATATTTTATATTACACAAATTTGACAATACACCACCTAACTAATTTTGATTTGATTTGATTCAGGTTGAAAAAAAAAGAATGCTTTACGAAGGACAGACAAACATAATAAAGTCTGACGACGACAATGAGGTACAACTTCATATACTATTTTGAATATATCCACTTAAAATTTACAAAAAAATTTTAATTTCACTAGGATGACTTCCCGAGGGTGATTAAGAGGAGGAGGAGCCGACGCGCAAACATCCAAAAGAAATTCTATGGCCTGATTGATGAACAAGATGAAGACGGTGAATAAAAAAAATAAGCAGCAGAAGTGCTTACGGGTTAAATCGTTCAATAGGTGTTCTTAATTTTTTTTGGGTGTAAGTCGTTTAGTTTCCTTTTGTGGATTTAATAAAGTGTAAACATCTTTCCTAATGTGCTATGTTAGTTGGTGGTTCAAGATAAGTTAGACAAAATCTACATAATATGTAAAAGAATCGAATCAGTATATAAATAATTTACTACACTTAATCAATATAACACATAACATTACAAAATATGTAGCCGTAAATATTATATTACAAAACCAACATTCCCAATGTCAGTTTTAAAAATTAAAAAACTCAAGGTTGTCATTTCTTATCATGTATTACAAAAACTTAAGGTTGCCAAAAAAATAATGTTATACATATTTGGAATGTAGAAAAAACATCACAAGCATTTTTGGCATTTAATAATATATTAAAATGTTGTTAATTTCTTTTGGGACTTAATAACTGCAGCAAACATACTATTAACCATGGCCATTGAACACACTCACAACATGCTAAAATCTATGAAATGATAACTGACATATAATTAGAGAATGGTTATAGAATATGTAAGTATGTGTTTACATAAATAAATGTTCAATATATCGTTTTCTAATTAATGAGTATTCGCAACATCTAATAAGTTTTGCGCTACTATAAGATTATATAGAACAACAAATATTGGGAACCTACGCTGTTTTATGGTGACATTTTATGAAACTAAGATAACAAGTAACAAATTAAGAATAGCATGATAATAAAAATTTTTAAAGCTGAATGAAATAAAAATACCTAAACTGCAGCTACGTAAACATGTATAGACTTTTACATGTAAGACAAAACCAATTTTCAAAATCAATAACAAAAAACCGTTTATTAATATAACCATCGGAATATTAAAAAAAATACTATATATGGATTCTACAGATTTCGTTTCTTTCAAATAAATTTGTTCAAATTAAACAACTATACTAATATTATAACTTAAAAATAACCACAAAAACGTTGACAACCCGTACTATCCACGTAACGTTATTTATATAACTCATAAGACTAATTAAAACATTAACTTGACTTTTCAGCAAAAGTTTTTAATGTATCCATAGTTCTTTTGTTTTAATATTTTTAACATAAATGTGTTCCACTTAGTTCAAAACCACATTTGTTTTCAATGAAGTTGTATTTTTAAATTAAAATGTTGTTGATTTTTTATCTGGACTTAATAACGCAGCTAATCCGTAACTAACATAATGCTAAACATGTCCCATTTTTATATTTAATATAATATAAATTCAAAATTATATTGAGCAATTAATATAAGATATATAAAAACATTTCTATTATCAATATTACACTACCTAAAGGGGCTAACCGCAACAAATGTAATTTAATTAGATTTGATCTTACAACGCTGGGTCGTTACAGTTTTACTTTGCATCGGTTATATTTCAATTTTCTTTGTTATTTAAATATGTTTCATCTATAATTTCCTTATTAGTGAGTATTTGAAACATTTATAAAGTTGTCAGCTGCCTTAAGATTATATGGTACAACTAAATTTATGAAAATTACATGACAAGTAACAAATTATTACACTTGCGATACAAAAAAAGTGTCAAAGTATATCAACCGAATGAAATAAAAACACTTAAATTGCAACTACGTAAACACGTACAGAGAGACAGAACTCATTTTCAAAATCATTAACAAAACATGTACAGAGAGACAGAAGTTTATTACATTGTAATTGCTTATAAGACTTAATCTAGCTTATTAGAATGTTTTATCTATATTATTATATTTCAAAATCAACACCATGTGTGATATTGGATATGTTTATTCCTGCAAATTATAAGGCTTAACCCAAATTCTTGTGTCGAAGCATGTGTTTAACCATATTAGTTGTTCAGCCACCCAAAACAATTATAACATATTTCACTATGACATAAAAAACTATCACACTAAGCATCGATCGTTAATAATGTATTTGTAAACCTTTTACGCATCCTAATTTTTTAGATGGGAAAAAAAAACTTACGAGGCACCACCGGATGATTCAGGTAGTGAATTGCAGCTAAGATGTGAGCGGATGTGGGTTGGTGGGCAGCGAAACAAAGATAATTATTACAGACAATCTTAAATTAAACATATAACCTAATCTAAATACATAAAAAAATGCATACTTTAATATTATGTATTACAAGCTAAAGATTCAACTTCCACTACCTGCATAATATGATAAACATCGTCAGAAAGTTTTTATAAGACCAAAACTTTGTTTATAATTGTAGTCTTTTCTAAGCATGAACGTTTGTAAAAATTGTTTTACCAAATCTTATAAGTTCGTGTTAATTAATTTTTTTTGCGTATAACCACAATTTAACTAATATGTTATAAGTTAATAAAAAATAAAGTAGTACGTAAACAACTTTATAAAATACAAAGAGTCAATAAACTGTGCGTGTTTATTCCTAATTAAACTAACTATATTATTAAATATTAATGTGTCAATGTTTACCATTAGTGAATATACATGAGTGAATGTCTAAAATAAATTTGTTACATTTTATTTACAATTAAATTTAAGTTCCAATTATGCATGATTTATATATATATATATATATATATATATATATATATATATATATATATATATATATATATATATATATATATATATATATATATATATATATATATATATATATATATATATAAAATTTAATCCTTTGTTGACCTATGAATATATATTATTAACCAAACAAAAATATGAATTATATTGATAAAAAAACAGTTACTGAATACTGTTTGGGGATGAATATATTGTATGATAGTAACCACCCACTAAGTGATGGTTATTATCATATAACCGCCGGTTTGTGCTTTTATATTATATATAAATCGTTGATTACTCTTTTTCATTCGTCTACCAAAAGAATCGTGTTTGCCAACTAAACTGGTTTATCTTCAACAGGTACACATTCTCAGATTTCATATAATGTTTTTGTATACACATCTTTCAGAGTAGAATAATTTTTCATGCATATGATTGTCAAAAGCAAATGTTCACAGTTATATCAATTGCAATGTGAAAGAAAATAAATGAAAACCACAGTAAAACATTGTTTTCAAATTTTAAAGTTCAAGGATTTTGAACTTGTGCTTTAATTTAATTGTGCAGCTACTGAGATATTCAAGAAAATTGATTGGAACATCTTGCATTTGAAGCAGAAGTTACTGTCAAATAAGGTTAGTTTCTTTCATCACAATTTTCTTTGTTTGATTTTTAATTGTTAGATTTTTAAATAACAACAAAAGACGTTGTTCTGAATTCTTTTTCACGTCTACCAATACATATAAAATCATTCCATTGTCTTTTAAATATATATATAAACCCATTTGAAACTTCTTCTTCGTTTTTTTCCCGACATGGATGTTTTTATACAACATGTATAGTTAAAATGCCATACCTGTGAGAAACAAGTTCCAGCCACATTTGCCATTCGCCATGGATACATCAGTAGGTTTTCCTCAATGTATGACATTACGAATGAAGTTTGTAGTTAGCATTGTCTACAATGACAGTGAATAAGTAGCCATGCTCGATGTCAATGATTAATGCTTCTGGTTCACAACATTTATCATTTCACAAATCACGAACACTTATCTGAAATCGTTTACACGTTTTCAATAACAACATATATGTTAATGGAATAGGTTATGCAGAATAGTTAGGTAATCTGGAACCCAATTCCGTGTAACAATATGTAAAACTACAAACCAAAAAGTAAAAAAACTTTTATCTGTAGATAATGTTAAACTTGACTAAAAAAAGGTAAATGTGCGACATAATATATGAGGTTTTTATTTATGGCGAGTTTTAATGTATGATGTGTGCAACATGCATCCATTAAAAGAATATGAATGCCTTGCGCCGTTCTATAATACAAAAATGTTATAAGAAGATGCTTTAATATAAGAAGATGCTTTAATAAATATTTGTGATGTAGTTACAAAAACATGCATCCATATGACCCAAATGTGTAGCATTGGAACCAATCGTCCATAAATAAGGCAGATCTCATATACATGCCATCATATGCGAATACTGTGAAGAAATCGATTACAAAAAAAGGCAAATGTATACCATAAACGAAAACTCCCAATAAATGCATGCTTCACATGTATACCATTGCCACGAAGGATAACGTATCCAACGGCTAGACCCCGGTTAACCGGCTATCATCATTGCCGGAGAAGGTTGTCCCGTATGAATAAAAAAAGACAGATAATGTAGCGGTCGAGATGGTTGAGCATTCATAGGCAAAATTAAATTATTTGCAAAAAAATCCATCCATACGACCAAAATATGTAGCATATGGACCAATCGGCCTTAAAAACACAGATCTAATATATATGCAATCAGATCTGAATAGTATGAATAAATAGATTTCGGAAAAAAAGAAGACAAATGTAAAGTATAATAACGTTGCCCTGAAGGAAAACGGATTCAATGGCTAGACGCCGGTTAACGGCCATCATCATTGCCGGATAAAGTTGCCCCGTATGGATAAAAAAAACACATAATGCAGCGGTCGAGATGGTAGACCATTCATACGCAAAATTATTTTATTTGCCAAAAAAAAAGTCATCAATACGACCAAAATGTGTAACATATGGACCAATCGCCCTTAAAAAACACAGATCTAATACATATGCAATCAGATCTGACTAATATGAATAAATCGATTTCAAAAAAAAAAAAAAAAAGAAGACAAATGTATAGTATAATAACATTGCCCGGAAGGAAAACGGATTCAATAGCTAGACGCCGGTTAACCGGCTATCATCATTGCCGGAGAAGGTTCCCCGTATGAAAAGAAAAGTACACCGTCCATCGTTGGCAACCGCAAGTGTGGCCAGATTTGAAGACAGATACACGTGTAGTGCATCGATCGACGCAACATGTAGGCTACGACCGGCGCGGCTAGACAACTTGAAAATGCTTTCATCATCGCCGGCGACAACAAAATCGAAACGTACTTACAACAACCGTGTTTTACCTGTTCAGCTGCATTCAGCTTTACGGTTCACCGGCCTAACACCCGGTTCACGGTCGTCGACGTTGCCGCTTTAGATGCATTCCAGATCTAGGGTTTACAGCCACCACATATTTAGGGTTGTTAGTTGGCAACTTTTAGCGTTTTATACCCTGAAACCCGGGTCGGCTCAAAGAAATCAACAAACCGGGTAAAACCCGCGTATTTCTACATTGTCTCACCTTTCCGTTTTCCATGCACTTAAATTAGGTAATTAATTACATTGACTTTTCATATTTATTTCCTTTTATGCCACCCTTTTTTTCAACTGGAACATTTTCAAACCAACTAACCCATTAAACTTAAAATCTAATACTTTATAATTCACAAAACTAATATTATTTTTCATATTATATATATATAACAATTTCGTTTATCAAATAACACTTTTTTACGAAGTTTAAGATACATCAATATAATTGTTAAACCACATTCATTTTCAACATGCTATGATATATGATGACCTATAAATATTATATCGAAAGTATTCAATTTTTAATTACCATATCATTTTACACTGTTCAATATAACTACTTAATTTACAAAGTTATATAAGAAAAACAAATACATATATAATTCGATGTTTACAGTCAATATCAATTGAACCCTACATAATATCTCACAAGTATATATACATGGTTGTTTTTTACGAACATGTAATATCATTTTAATGATACTTAAAATAGAAAACCGTTCACATGGTATGTAATAGTTTATTAAAAAATATATAATAGTTTTAGAATATTTGAAAAATAGAACGTCTTACGTTGAAAGTTACAATTTTTAACAAATTAAGCTTCTTTTATACATAAACTTGTAATGTATGTGAAAACCTTTTAATGTATATTTTTTGATTATGATGATTATTATTATTATATGTATGTGTGTGTCTATATATATATATATATATATATATATATATATATATATATATATATATATATATATATATATATATATATATATAGAGAGAGAGAGAGAGTCGGGTTCAAAAAAGTACCTCTCGAAATCAAGTGCACTCGAAGGTACCAACCTTAAAAAACTTTTTTTTTAATTTTTTTTCTCATAACCATGTTTAAATTAATGGTGTACACATGATATATGAATTTCACATACATTCACATTTTTGTGTCCTTAAAATTTATGTGAATGCTCAATGCATATTTATGTTAATGGTCATCCATGTGAATGGTTATTTCACACAATGTGAATGGTGTGAATGACCATTCACATGATCTTTTTTTAACATTCACAAGATTTATGATGTTGCTCCTTTTGAAAAAGAGTCTTATAATGTTGTCTTATACATATCATATATATATATATATATATATATATACACACACACACACACACACACACACACACACACACACACACACATACATACATACATACATACAAAAAAAATGTTTGATGACCGACACAATGCAAATTAATGTTTATTAATTTGTATATATTCCATATTTATTACATGCTTTCATACTTATCTACTATGTATTAAACAAAAATATATTATTTAATATGTGTAGCATTAATCATTTTATGTCTAGCTGTTCTAAAATAAAAATGAAGTTGTATGCTAATAGATAGACGAACCATGTCAAGTTTCATTGTGCTATGATAACAAATTCGATGGAATTATATATTTCGAGAATTACTTTCTGATATTTCGATGAAGTATGATCAACTATCAACTTCAAATTTATTTCACTTACTTCAAGCAGTATTGAAAATTGTCATTTACGCTCATTGTAGGTTACATGATTGTCAGTGATTTGTTGTTTCTTATGATTGAACTGTCCTGACGTTCGAACCGTTGATGTCACAAGCATATAAAACTAAAAGAATGTTGTCGAATTAAAGTGTTTTAAATGTCTATTGAACAATTACATATATGTTTCCATTAATGATTGTTGTAGTTAACATGATTGTCAGTGAATATGTTCTTTTCCACTCTGACGTTCAAACTGATGTCGTAACCATATAAAATTTGAAGAATGTTGCCAAATTCAAATATGATATATTTATTGAAACTTTTATTATAAAATCTCATATTTTTAATATATACAAACTTAATATATATAACTATTTGAACAATCAAAATACCTCAAAAATAGTCGTCAATTTGACTTTTTTCCACCACGTTTATTGTTTGTAGATAATGCATTATCCGTGGACTGTAGATGCTTTTTCTTCACTTACTCATCCTCATGCATTGTGGAATGTCATGGGAGTTAGAGTCGAGTTTGTTTGGCAGGATGATCGTCATCACAGATTAATTATAAGTTTGATTGATAAATACGTAAGACACTCTCATACTACTATTTCATTATACGAACCATAACGTTACAAATATTGATCACACTTACATTGTGTATTAGAGAGAAAAAATGATAGCTATCATGTCATCTGATGTCATGCATCTTTACACGTCGATGAAGTTGGAGGGTCGTGTATTCAATTTGCATCATTTTAAACTCGAAGCCACCTGTTACCAATTTCCAAGATATGAATCATTTGATTTTTTACATTCTGAGTGGTATATAGTCATCAGTAAAAATACAATGATTACACGAGTCCCGACTGACATCGAATGCATGCTTCCTTTATACCCGTTGGTGCCTTCAATTCGAAGTCTGCTAGAGAAAACTACGAGTTCACGATTGATGATCGGTACATCTCTATTGTTTACAACAGTTATCTTTATGATTTCAGTTTATGTATGTATTGCATCATAAAAAACTTAACTTCTGATCTTATACATGTTTTCTATTAGATGTTGTTGGAAAAATCGTATTCGGCCGTCGAATCAGTGCTACATATTTTAACTTGAGTTCTTCATTTGAAATATTCTTACAGGACGACACGTAAGTCTATATATTCCATACTTATTAGATGTTCTCATATTTATCTACTATGTATTAAACAAATGTATTTTATTTAATATGTCTAGGGGTGATAAAATAATGATGAAGTTGTATGATAATAGACAGACGAAACATGTCAGGTTTTATCGTGCTATGATAACAAATTCCATTATATATGTTTCGAGAGTTATTCTTCGGCATTTCGATTCAAGTATGTTCCAATATAAACCTACATTTTTTTCACTTCATGCGTTATTAAAAGCTGTCATTTATGCTTATTGTAGTTTTACATGATTGTCAGTTAATTTGTTGTTTTCTACGGATTTAACTACCGTGACGTTCGAACCGAAGATGCCGGAAGCAGAGAAAATAAAAAGAATGTTGTCGGATTAAAGTGTTATTAATTTGTAATGAACAATTACATATATGTTGTTGTTTCATTTGAAACTGGAATGTTTTCATGTGTTGTTTTAGTAGTTATGTTACATTTACATATATGTATATCTTAAGTTATTTAATGGTTTATATTTTACACGTCCATTCTTTACAAAAAATAAGTATGTCATCCACCATACGTGTATTTCACTTATGATGTGTTACTAATTGTGTAAGGTGTTTTCTAGCTTCAATTGAATCGTAAACTTAATTACATAATACCTAAAAAACCATACTAAGCATATAAAACTTATAATTACAAAACAGTATGCTTTACAAGGTGCAAAGTATAATTTAATATAAGTTAAAGGTTTTAAAATGTAAGGTTACTTCAAATGTGATGTATATGCTAATACGTTCTGAAAAAACATGATGGTTTTTGTATATTTTATAATTACATGTGATCCATATAAAACAGTAAAATACATTTAATAGCTTCAAAGCTTAAAAATGTAACTTAAACATAACATGTTTAAAAAAATACTTAGAACTTAAATATTATATTGTCAAATTTGAAATAAATAAATGTAATTGTAACGTAAAAGCCTAATGCGAACGTTACTTGTATGGTAGCTTCTGCTAAAAAAAATACGTACTACTATTCATCGTAACAACCTATAAACTTACTCCAATAAACTATGAGAAAACTGATACAACATTACACACACACACTAAACCAGTACAGTCCAATTCTAGCGGTAGTTGTCAATATATAAATTTATATTTTCATTACATATACATCTCAATGTAAACAAATGTAAACAAATATTATATTATTATAAAAAAATTCCAAATTTAAACAAATAAAAACACATATTATGAGCAGAATACTATGTTATCTATGAAAGGATTGCGTCAACTCACAATAACTAATCATAATCATTATTTGTATTTATTGGTAAACTTTATATTTATACTTTAAAATATCATTCTTTATAAAATCATCATGTAACATTGAAGTTTATGATGTGTTAAAGAAAAAATTTGTACCAACATGGTTTTTGTATTATGCGATCAGTGTTGAAAATTTTGTCATGATACATGATAATGTTAAATACCATTATAAGTGTACCGACCGTATACCTTTAAATAACTGTATGCTTTTATTTGTTATTATACATATGAATAATTCTAATTATGTAATGTTATATATAGTCTTTTAACTTTTCTTATACGGTATACCCGGTCACCGACCGGGTAAAAATACTAGTTAGTTAATGTTTCTGGATTTGAATGGATATTTATTAATTAGAAAACGATAAATGTTATCTAGATGTCTAGATGACGGACGCCCGTGAGTCTCTGACGGAACAAAATAATCAGTTTTCTATTTAAATATAGCCTTAAAATCATCAAAAATATCAAATTGGGTATGCATCCTCACAAACACAATTAGTTAGATGATACTAGTGGATGAAACATTTAAAAATATGAAATATGTGAAGAAAAAAAAATTTAAGGTATTTTCGGTAGTTTTTTTGTTAACCACCTACTAAAACGGCGTTAAATTTAAACTTTCAACTAGTTAAATCTAATGAATTTCGTCTATTCTGATATGTTACCTATGATGATGTAGCTTATAAATTAGGGAAAATGACATCAAATAGCTCCGAACTTTCGACTTTGTACACATTTATATAGTGAACTTTTTTTTTGTGCACATTTGGTAGTCAAAGTTTCAAAATTGTTTTAATTTGGTAGTTGGCGTACCTGTTAACCGGTTGCTTCCGGTTTTGATGCCTATGTGGACAGTTTTTAGTGACGTGGCTACCCATTTTTATATTATACTCGGTTTTATCTATGTGGCAACCCGTTTTTTAAACTCACCCGGTTATAACCCGGTTCATTTTTCATGCGATCGATCCAACTTGTAAGAATTGGCTTTATAACAAGGTAATAAAACCGGGTTATTTTAAAAAACGGGTTGCCATATAGATAAAACCAGGTATAATATAAAAACGGGTAGCCACGTCATTAAAAAATTATCCACGTAGGCATCAAAACCGGAAGAAATCGGTTAACAGGTACGCCAACTACCAAATTGGAACAATTTTGAAACTTTGACTACCAAATGTGCACAAAAAAAAGTTCACTACATACATGTGTACAAAGTCGAAAGTTCAGAGCTATTTGATGTCATATTCCCTATAAATTATTATTAAGTTGATGACATGGCTTTATCATTATTATCATCATCGTTATAATGATCACAGGGAGCTATTTGCATCAATGACTGGCAAGGGCGGCTTTTAGGGTGTGCGGAAGGTTCCGCCGCTCAGAGCCTCAAATTTCATAGGGTCTGACGGTCGTAATACAGATTTAAGTTCGAGTCAGTATTTTTTTTCTTTTGCGTTTGACGCATACACGTTGTGCGTAGGTGCGTTAAAATGAAATTTATGTAAAATTTAATTTGATTTGTATTATGCATATTAATTTCTCACTAATCATGTTTTTTTTTATCGTTCACAACCTCTAGTTTACCTATTAAAATTGAGTCTCAAAATGAACAATTCACTGGTTTAAAATATTTAAGAGTTTATTGTAATCGCATGCACAGGGCCTCCGAAGTCAAGGGGACGTCCCTTAATTGAAGTAGTAGACTGTAGAAGAGCAAATTGCAAAAAAAAAAATATTAATAATAAATAAATAATAATAATAATAATCTTAACATAAATAAATAACACAATTGATAAGCCCTTTATGTTCAAGAAGAACGAAGCCCTAAACTAACAAAAATGATTTAGAAAAACAAACAGTCGATTGAAAAAAGACAACCATTAAAATCCTTCAATTTATGAACCGTAACCAATGATGAATCAAATCCTTATAGTTGATTTACAAACCCTTATTGTTTGATAATGGATCGAACCCTTGCGCTAAAATCAATATTGGATCTGAAAATTGATTTCAATATTGGATCTGAAAATTGATTGTTGAAGTCAAACTCATTTTTGAAGAAGAAATCAAACTCACGAACGAAATGAATGTGAAAATAAAAATCGATTTTAAAATCTATATGTATCTATACTAATAAAAGAATAAATGTGCTCATTTCTTGTAAAGACACGTGTCATCATCATGAATCGACACGTGACATTTATAGTTTAAAAAAAATAATAAAAAAATCTAAACTATATCTATCCATATCTAATATAATCTATTTTTAAATTCAAATCAAATCAAACCCAACAAAATCTAATACTCTAATAACTTATTAATTATAATATAATATAATAAAAGTTTAAAAAATATAAAATAATTACTATTCACACACACACATATAGAAATATACAAAATTAATAGGTCATAATAAATACTAATATCATTCTTATATATTTTTGTTTAATAAATGATAGCTTTTAGTTGATTATATTTTTTATATATTAAAAATATTCACGCAATACGCGGGTAATAAACTAGTATATTAATAAAGCAAAATGTTTAGTGACACATGCCAATTTTCGACTAACCAAAATTTTATTTTCTCTTTCACTTTTCCCAATATAACTCTTTCAATATATTCATTTTATTTTTTGTAAAATTAATACTAATTACTATCAAATTTAATCACTATTAATGAAAGTCAATGTAATTAAATGGTTTAAAATTTTAAAATCTATTTTCATAAATTTTGATTTAAAATTAAAATTATGTTACCAATATAATCAATTGTAAAAAGGAGTACAAATTTTCTTATATATAATAACGTGAATTTAAACTACTTATTACTGAAAAATAAAAATACATAATTTTGATATAACAACATAATAATGGATCATATAGTTGATACAATATGATGTTATTATGTTAAAAAAAATAATGTTTTTAAATTTAAATGCAATCAGTTTCGTGTCATGACTATTTGTTTAATATTATTAGCTCATAATAAATTAATTTCATATTTGACAAATCTTTAATAAATTTGTATGTTATTTTAGTATCAACATTTTATCATATATATATATATATATATATATATATATATATATATATATATATATATAATAAAAAAATAATCATCTATTAAATATACCTATGAAATACATGAGTTGCTAAACTAGTTTGTATCTAAAACAAATTAATTAAAATTTTAGAATCATCAGAGTCGATGGATATTGAGTACCAATTCTAGAACATCCTAGTCCCAACCTTAGCATTTTTGAAAATTTTAGTGTGTATAATTGATTGATATCATTACAAATTATCATGCGAATAGTAATCAACTTAGTTAGGGTTATATATCGGTGTACCCTTCCTGTTGGCTAAGTAGCTTTGCCACTTAGGTAAAGGCTGACGGGAACACCATCCCCTTCCAGTGTTTTTATAGAGATCGGAATTTAATATGTTACGAGAGTGTAAGTGCTTTTGACTTTAAGAAAAATTAAATCTCAAATTTTCGGATCGGTTCATCTAGATAATATAATAAAACAAATAAATAATTATACAACGTCATTAGTCGTTACAAACCCAAAAAACTAGATTCTAGATCTGTCCGCTCAAAAAAAATCTAAAAAAGACTAATTGAAGCAGTTAAGCGAATTCTATATTCATTCTTTTGCATTTCACTTTGCTTATGAAAAACAACATGAATAGATTGGTTTTGTCTAAACAAATCATCACATTTTTTAAGTTTTATTCAAACTATTAAAACATTCTGTCACAAATGCATCTTTAGTATTCCCGCTCCCAATTCCACTTTGGTCTCTAAATAAATAGCAAACAAAACAATATGTCTTGTCCGTTTTAACACTGTACTCTAACCAATTAGCATATTAATCAAACCATTGAGGACCAAAACGTCTTGCAGTACCACTAATTGTTATTGTGGAAACTTATGACCACGTGGTTGACATGGACCTCTAATCAAATACTTTCGTATAATTTCATATAAAATTTTAAATATCAAATAATAATCTAACAAACTAAGTCATTTATAAAATAAAAACAAAGCAGCAAGATAATTAAAAAGGATAACAATTAAGATTTAAGAAGCATATAAAGAAGAAACAAATAAATAAATGGACGCCAACTACTTCAACAAAGGAACAAATAAATTAGAAACAAAAATACAAAATACTTATATACCTAATACCTCAAAGTCTCAAACCTTCAAGTTTGAAAGAAGGGCAGGAGCAGAGAGAGAGAGAGAGTGGGGATGGACTGACAGAGACACAGAGTGACGGTAGACGGACGCACGGACGGACTGTGGCGACCAGCAACGGACCGACGGACTGCATTGCTTTCTTCTTGTGCAGCGCTACAGCCGGTGAGCAACTTAGCTTCCTTCTTTGCGTACGTTAAACCACAACAAGTATTTTTTTTAATTATTTGTTAAATAGGTAACAAAGTATTACATTTTTGTATATTTTTTCATAGATTTTATATTAGATTATATATATATATATATATATATATATATATATATATATATATATATATATATATATATATACACACACATAATTTATAAAAACTATCAAAGGTATAGGGTTCGAAGTTGAAAAATCATCGGGGTCAAAAAAAATTTAACTATATATATAATACGTAAAAAATATTTTATCGGGGTCGTTTGACCCCAACCCCGTAAAGGTTGGTCCGCCCCTGTCCCCTTCTTCTGTGACACTGTTGATTTTACGCTTCTCCCGTCAGACTTGTGCTTTCTCTCTCTTTTCATCTCTTTAAAATTATTTGAGTTAACGTGTATCGGATAAAAAGATTAGAATGATGCATGTCTCTAACAAACTAGTTGAATACCCGTGCGTTGCCCGGGTGATTTGCGACGAAATTATTATTTTAAAATAAGTAATGACATAAAAATGGATTTTATTTAAGAAAACTATACATTAATACATGTGAGTTGATCGAAAGACTAATTATGCGTTAAAAGATTGTTCTATCAGTATTAAATATACAGAAAAAAAGTTAATAATAGTTTATGATAAAATGAAAACCCATCATTTTCCCATAAAATTATACACAAACATGTAGTTTTAAAGTATAACTACGAATATAGTCTAACATAATTTTATAATAAAAATTTATTCAGACTAATAAAAATTAAATATTATTGTAGTAATAGTTTTTTGATTGTATTTGAACTCACTAATTATTCATAAAAATTGGAAAACTTGGACAAAAATGTTTCATGCCAACCCAACCCAAGCCATTCAAAAATTACTCATAAACCAACTTGCCCATGCGTTGCTCGAGTGATGCATGACGAAATTAATATTTTTAAATAGGGAAAATGACGTCAAATAGTTGTGTACTTTTGAGTTTGTACTCATTTATGTAGTGTACTTTTTTTTGTGCACATTTGGTAGTTAAACTTTCAAAAATGTTTCAATTAGGTAGTTGGGTGACTTGGAAACCGGCACCAACTGGTCACCATGCTTACGTGGACGGGTTTTTCAAGAAAAATGGCATCAAATAGCTATGTACTTTTAAGTTTGTACACAATTATGTTGTGTACTTTTTTTTGTGCACATTTAGTAGTCAAACTTTTAAAAGTGTTTCAATTAAGTAGTTGGGTTACCTAAAAATCGATACCAACCGATTACTTTGCTTATGTGGACATATTTTTTACAATTTTAAATTAAAAAAACTTAAGATGATTTATTTTTTCTATAAAACTATAAAAAGATTTATAAACTGAATATGTATCAAATTGATGAAACATGCTTTCATTTTATAACAATATAATAGAGCATTAATTTTCAACTCCTAAACATGATATCTATCAAATGGAAATGTGATATCCGCTCGTCGTAAAGCGTTCAAAAATAATTTATAAAAACACCAATCACCTTAACTTATAGCTAGGGTAAGTGGGATCGTCTCCTCAGGGAGCATGTGGTTATCAATAATATTCTACGATAGTTATTAACTAATAATAAAAGCTAATTATTAAACTAATTGAAGGAATGAATTGGTTAGGTGAAACTTTGGAAATTTAGTTAAATCTTTGTTACGAAAACTTAAAGATCAAAGTAAGAACGCCAACGACTTCAGATTCAGGGTTTGGGTGGAATTATGGATTATCGACATAGGGTTGCAAATAACTTAATTATTTATTATTCCGTTTAATTATCTTTATAACCTAACCACATAGACATAGTCATGACAATCACATCTATCGCAATCCGTATTTTGGGCACGAATCGTGTCATGTTCACAGTCCGTCTTAACTCCTAATCTAATGAGCTCGGCACGGCATGTAACACGGCTACGACGCGTCTTACGATAAAGATATAAATAGAAGCGAACGGAACAATATCTTTAAATAATAATCACACAGAAAACTAAATAAAACATATCGTTCGTTACAATAATAAATCAACGAAAACATCATAAACACTTAGCTAATAAACAAACCCTTGAACGATAACGATATGATCATCAAGCAACGCGTACGAAACATTGAACTTGTCAGGTAAATGCTTCGTAGTTGTTGGATTGATGGGGGAAAGATGGAGCGTAGAAGGAACCAAACCCCCAACCCTTTCGCCGTTGGTTTCGCGCAGACTACATCGCGATGGATGAATCTGGACTTTTCTTCCTCTTTTCTCTTCAATTTCTCCTCAAAATATCTGTTTTTTCGTCTGGAAGCTTGTCATATATATAGGCAGCTCTGAAAAACCCTAAAAATCACGAAATTAATATTTTATGGGTTGGGCGCAGCCGTGGGCGCAGGCCTGCGCCCCGCCCTGCGCTTGGGTCTAAAATCGCGTATTTTGGCAGAATAAATCATTCTGTTGAGCACTCGGTTGGGGAGCAGGGCTGCGCCCTAGTCTGCGCTTGGCTTTCTATAAATCTTCTCCGATTGCGCTCAAATCTGCCAGACTTTTACTTGAGAGGATTACCTACATGCGTAATGAGTTTTATCAATAGTAGAACATTCCAAGGCACAATTTACTCATTTTAACTCCTTTTAAGATTTAACCCTTCAATCGAAAAAAACAATTAAATGTAGCATTATACCAATACTTTATACATAAAATAATATCATTTAAACACATTAAAGTCGGTATAAAATGATCCGATCAAACATCCCCAACTTAAACCTTGATCGTCCCGAGCAAGAAAACTAAACCAGACTTTAATGTTCAAGATTTCTTTTACCAGGCGTATGATAAATCAGTAACTCTCTAATTAATTTATCAAATTAGTAACAGCCTTCATACTAAACGTCCATGCATGATCATAACTAAAAATTCGTTTCCGTTACACTGTGTTAAAACCGCTATCAACACTTTACCTCCCAAACATTCCTCACCATAAACCACCTATTTTTGCTCAAGGTTACATGCATGCAATTTTACCGGTTTTGACGTTTATAATGAACTCACTTATCATTTGATAATTTCATTTAGCACACTTACGAGTTATTTTATTAAGGGTTTGAACATGACTTTTCTAACGAGTCCATGTAACGGAAAATTGGTCAATCGCTCCCAAACCAGTTGGCTTTAGGGGATTAGGTATAGAATACCCCTCAGACTTCTTTTCCGAACTCGTTAGGCCACCCCTTACAGTTTAAGCACCTACGCCTCACGGATTTACTTGCAACACTCCCCCTTATTGCTTAGGTGTATCGATGTCTTTTGAAATGTTGGTTTTGATAAAGTGTTTTATTCTTTAAAACCACACACGAGTGTAACATACTCAAATTCTTTTATTAATCTCATGCATGCACATTTATTATGACTCTTTTTAATAATTTTTAAATTAACTTGATCATCACTGATATCACTTGGTATTAATCTATTTCCTAACTAGAATCATCATTTTAAGTTACTTGCTCAAACCAAAATAAGTTAGGGAGATAAGATCAGTGCATTATTACTTTTAGTTGATTAATCAAAACACTATTGTTCAAGGGTGAACACACAAATATAGAATAAAAACTACAGACTAAAAATCATGCAAAACTAACTAACTTAAATGCAAGCACACTCGCACACTACTATTTAAAACATAACAAAAGGAACGAAGGGACCTGATCATTAAATGCAAAATCCTGGGTCGGTCGCCTTCTATCTTTCGCAATGTAATCATCCACTCATATACATTATATCTCCTTGCAAGTCAATCCTCCTCTTCAACTTTGGACATCATTGTCCCAATACCAATATAGATTAGACTGAGATTCAAGTGGATGAGTGCACGAATAATGTAAAATCATGCCTAAAAAATGAATGTATTTATTTTCGTGACATAGTTAAATAAATAGCGAGATAGTCGTTTGAAGCCGCAGTTGGGGTGGAATAACATCCCCAACTTAATTATCTACCAATTCTCGTTATAATACTTAAAAGTCATGAGAATACTATTAATTAAATTGACAAATTATAATGATGCAAGCTAATTAAATGCAATAAACTAAAATGCATATGAGCGATTCATATCATGATTTAATTAAAAGGTGAGTTAAATCATTTTAAGCATTGGTAATTGGGGTGAGAGCAAACATCCCCAACTTAATTCCCTACTGCACCTATATTTTCTTTTAAATCACACATGATATGCATTTGAGAACTATAAACTATAATGCACTAAAATAACAATAATTGGAACCTTAAACTAAATAAACATAAATATACACTAAACCTCACTTTCGTAGGGATCACGATTGCACTTAGCATGTGCAACAAGCCTTTAAACCCCCGGTAGCCCGGGTGGACGAGTTATAGTCTCGTGAGGGTTTCTATTAAACACACCCACAAAGTTCATTGGGTTGCCTCCCAAGAAGCGCTAAGTTTTACGTCTTCAGCCAGACGATACCTCTTCAAGGTGGTTTGTCACCTTGTCCACATACATTACCCGGATATTTGATCGGTTTTTCCCTTCGTGCGATTCGTACTCCATAGGTACCTGAAATATCATGAAAAATAATTAGCATTGAACTAGAGCTAGTTTCAGGCATTAAACTTTTTAAATAATAATTGAAATAAGGGAGTTCGAAATATGGAGTTGTCTCCGTTGATGGTTGGAGCAGATCTTTTATAACAACTTCACTTTCGACTCTCTCTTCCTCGTTAAAGTTTAGTAATTCTAAGGACGTCTCTTGATGGATATCTTGATGCTCGAATCCTCGCTCATCATAAAAGTCATCATCCGGCTCCATGTACATCTCCCTCTCCGCTTCTTGTTTTAAAAAAAAGATCGGTGATTTGCCCCCATGTGTTCACGAGATATTGGAGATGTTTGGTGTTTGCCTCCATAAATGTCATGCATTCCCTCATGGATGTCATGACATTCTCTTGATAGCACCGATTTTCATCATATAATTGCTGCTGAGATGGATAATAATCATTATAATAATACTCATCGGAATCCGGATGTCGTTCCCATGGATTGTACGAATCACGACTCGAGTAGTAAGAATAATGATTATCATAATTTGGATAATATTGATCATTATAATCCGAGTAATTATGTTTGGATGGATAATAATCATAATTATATGAAGACTCCATTCCAAGCAATTAAACAAATAATTAAAAAAAAAATAAACAAAATAAACAAAATAAAATAAAAACTAAATAAAAAAATAACGAAAATAGATTAAATTAAATTAAACCAAAGTAAACTTTAACAACTACCGTAAAACAAAATTAACAAGCGCACTAGCTCCCCGGCAACGGCACCATTTTGATATCCGCTCGTCGTAAAGCGTTCAAAAATAATTTATAAAAACACCAATCACCTTAACTTATAGCTAGGGTAAGTGGGATCGTCTCCTCAGGGAGCATGTGGTTATCAATAATATTCTACGATAGTTATTAACTAATAATAAAAGCTAATTATTAAACTAATTGAAGGAATGAATTGGTTAGGTGAAACTTTGGAAATTTAGTTAAATCTTTGTTACGAAAACTTAAAGATCAAAGTAAGAACGCCAACGACTTCAGATTCAGGGTTTGGGTGGAATTATGGATTATCGACATAGGGTTGCAAATAACTTAATTATTTATTATTCCGTTTAATTATCTTTATAACCTAACCACATAGACATAGTCATGACAATCACATCTATCGCAATCCGTATTTTGGGCACGAATCGTGTCATGTTCACAGTCCGTCTTAACTCCTAATCTAATGAGCTCGGCACGGCATGTAACACGGCTACGACGCGTCTTACGATAAAGATATAAATAGAAGCGAACGGAACAATATCTTTAAATAATAATCACACAGAAAACTAAATAAAACATATCGTTCGTTACAATAATAAATCAACGAAAACATCATAAACACTTAGCTAATAAACAAACCCTTGAACGATAACGATATGATCATCAAGCAACGCGTACGAAACATTGAACTTGTCAGGTAAATGCTTCGTAGTTGTTGGATTGATGGGGGAAAGATGGAGCGTAGAATGAACCAAACCCCCAACCCTTTCGCCGTTGGTTTCGCGCAGACTACATCGCGATGGATGAATCTGGACTTTTCTTCCTCTTTTCTCTTCAATTTCTCCTCAAAATATCTGTTTTTTCGTCTGGAAGCTTGTCATATATATAGGCAGCTCTGAAAAACCCTAAAAATCACGAAATTAATATTTTATGGGTTGGGCGCAGCCGTGGGCGCAGGCCTGCGCCCCGCCCTGCGCTTGGGTCTAAAATCGCGTATTTTGGCAGAATAAATCATTCTGTTGAGCACTCGGTTGGGGAGCAGGGCTGCGCCCCAGTCTGCGCTTGGCTTTCTATAAATCTTCTCCGATTGCGCTCAAATCTGCCAGACTTTTACTTGAGAGGATTACCTACATGCGTAATGAGTTTTATCAATAGTAGAACATTCCAAGGCACAATTTACTCATTTTAACTCCTTTTAAGATTTAACCCTTCAATCGATAAAAACAATTAAATGTAGCATTATACCAATACTTTATACATAAAATAATATCATTTAAACACATTAAAGTCGGTATAAAATGATCCGATCAAAATGATATGTTTTGAATTTGATAAACATCGTGTTTAAGAGTCATTAATTCTAAGGAGAATTTCATATATATCTTTGTAAACTTCCAACACTACGTATATATCTTTACAAACATTCTTATTACATATATATCATTCTAAACCTTTAAATCTTACATATATATCCATATGACTATTTTAAATTTAATTACATCATTTAAAAAATATTAAATATCATTTTTTAATTAATTTATTATTGAATTAAATTAGAAAACGATATTTCTTTATTTTTCTAATTTATTTTTGTGGGAATTTAAGAAGGTAGTTTAGGTATTCAAAATTTTTTTAAATGATAAAATAAATTTATAATAGTCATTTGGATATATACATGAGATTTAAAGATCTAGAAGGATATAATGTAATAAGAAATTTTGCAAGCATATATGCGTAATAATTAAAGTTTAGAAGGATATATATGAAATTCTCTCATTCTTCTATGTCATAAAATATGTCAACATAAGTATCATAATCGGTTTGTATCAATTTTTAGGTAACGTAATTAACTACTTAATTGAAACACTTTTAAAAGTTTGACTACTAAATGTGCACAAAATAAAGTACACAACATAAATGTGTACAAACTTAAAAGTTCATAGCTATTTGATGCCATTTTTCTTGAAAAAACAGTCCACGTAGGCATGATGACTGGTTGTTGCCGGTTTCCAAGTCACCCAACTACCTAATTGAAACATTTTTGAAAGTTTGATACCAAATGTGCACAAAAAAAAGTACACTACATAAATGAGTACAAACTCAAAAGTACACAACTATTTGACGCCATTTTCCCTTTTAAATAAATAATACCACAAATTTTTTTCAAAGAGAACTATACATTGTTCATGAAGAAAAAATTACTTATTTTAATCCTGAATATTAATTAGGACCAATTGCTAAAAACATAAACAAGTTTATGTATTTTTAGCATTTACAGCAACATTATTTTTTATCATTAATAACATCAACTTTTATATTTTTTTATCATTCATAGCAAAACTTAAAAAAATTGTTGCTAGTTGAATACCCGTGCGTAAAAATTACCCATAAACCAGCTTGCCCGTGTGTTGCTCGAGTGATGTGTGACGAAATTAATATTTTTAAATAAATAATAACACAAAAAAATATTTTTAAGAGAACTATACATTGTTCATGAATAAAAAATTATTTATTTTAATCGTGAATATTGATTTGGACCAATTGCTAAAAACATAAACAACTTTATGTATTTTCAGCATTTATAACAACATTATTTATTCTTTATCATTAATAACATCAACTTTTTTTTATCATTCATAGCAAAACTTAAAAAATTATTGCTAGACCAATTTTTCTCATAATAAACCCAAAATATAATTATATAAATATGCTCATAATAATTATAAGAATAAATCCAAGCGAGACGAAGGTGTTAACATAATTCCAGATCATTTTTGAAATTTTAAATAAACCATGTAGACCATTTTTGTAAATTATTCTTATATTAATTATCTAATTAAATAATAAATAAATATAAAATGTAATATATTATAATTCTTTTAAAACCATGAAAGTTTATTACACAAAAATACACATAGGTATCCCATTACATGAGATCAGTGTTGCCCTTGGTTTCCTTCTTCACGCACTCTCCTTTTAGAAACCCTAGCCCCATCGTTTTCCTTTTCTCCCCCTGCTCCGCCATTCTCCCCCCGCTTCGCCGTTCTCCCCTTGTTTGGCCGTCGGTTGGTGATCAGCTGGCCCTCCGATGCATGTCGAGAGGTATTCAAGTTTCCCTCCATTTGTAACTAAAAGCAAGTTACTTTAAAATCATAGTTTTGACTAAACTCAATTTTTTTTGTTCCTTTTTATGATTTAGGTTTGTATTTGTGGTTCAAAGTTTAGTGACACTCACTAATGCTTCTCGTATTGGACAAACACATGGTAAACAAACCCTCTTGATATTGAAATTGTATTTTTTGCAATTCATTTTGATGCAGTAAGGATTTTACTATCTGTTTCTATTATATTGGTTGATGTTATTTTAACATTCTCAGATATCGACAATGTGTGATTGTTTGAGTATGTTGAACTTTTTGCGAGGATTTGAATTGTCTTGTATATTATAAAATTGATAGAGAAAGGGCAATCCGTGAAGATTATAACATAAATGCATATCAGCCTTTTTCTTTTTTACAATTTTAAAGTAGTACTATCTATGTTCAAAACATGTTTATTTTAACTTCTAGAACTTAACAGAATTAAAAATCTGTATACTTTGATTTTTTTCTACTTGTTTTTATTTACGTGGTTGACATTATGCTTAATGTTATGATACTTATTGTCTTTTTCCTCCTAAACAGCTAAAAACTCTCATTTGTATGAAAAAATAGGTTGATATTAGTCAACTCAATTGAAACAAATAAATAAGAATATTTTGACTGTGAGATCTAATGATCACAGAAGTTTACCTTGCATATTGGGGTGTGTGTGTGTGTGTGTAAAATATGGAGTGTCTTTCATCTCGTAGTTTGTATTAGTATTATTACTAACCTTTTTCCTTTCTGCAGACACTTCATCTGGTTGGACCTGACATTCATCTTCATAATGGTACAAAAGTTTTTCAATCTTGTGATGCAGTTTTCACTAATATTTTGAATATAACTTATGTTAAAAATGAATAGTCCATGTATATATAGTTGAAAATATTAACCAAACAGGATTCAATATCCCTTATTTTCCTGATTTTTTGTTATATAAGTAGCCACATTTTATTTCATATATTATCTCACAGTTAGTTATTTAACTGACGATGATATATATCCTTTTTCCAGGTCTGATACGTTTTTTCTGCTTTGATATTATCCAGAATTTCAGCTGCAAATATTAATAAAACGGGATGTAATATCCCATATTTCTGATTGTTTGTTATATCCAACAACCCCTATTTTGAATGTATCAAGATGCAGTTTTTCAGCACATATTATCTAGATTTTTTTGATTTTTTTGTGGTTCTAATGTCTATATTCATTGTTGTCACCTTTATTGCCTAAATTTTTTTATCCCCTATTATTCTGCAATTTGTTATGCAGTATTTTTACAACCTCTTTAATAGATGTTATCCCTTTTTCAAATGCAGTTTAAATTTCTGTTGTGATCCAACCTTATTTATAGCAGTGATTTAGGCATTAAAATCTGAATTATAGCCAATGATATGTTGCCAAATCAGCATTAAATATAGGAATTTCTACCAATTATTGAATGCCACGTGAGCAGATTTCTCTCTGCTCCGTCGGCAATATATATATATATATAATTAGAATAAAAAATATTAGAGAATAAAAAGCTAACGTGATGTTGAAGTGTCCGATTAATATAATAGATTGATGACTACACCAATCGCTGCTAAGGAGTACATGTTAATAAATGCACATGTAGAATTGGGGAATTTTTGGTGAGTAAGCCTGTTATGTGTTGCAACGTGTCAGCTTATTGTAAGAGCAACGTGGCTGTTTAGTCTCCTTGAATTTGCCACGTATACTAACACCTGATACCCAAAAACACCTTTTCTCTTTACCCTTGATAAATGGAGGAAAACGCCAAATATCTTCCCACCCCGAAAACTTTATAATATTCCTCCTGTCTCCTTCCTTCTATAATTCCAATTTTATTTCTTTGCAAATATATATAAACACTACCTATTTGTACTTCATGTATTTTAATCAATAAATAATTTTGCTATAAGACATTTTTTTGACACAATAAAACTATATTATTTTATGATTCTATTATTATATGACCGACGAATTTAAATTCCTATTAATTGTAATGAAAATAAATATGCATAAAGCTTATTTCTTTGCACGTTAAAATAGTAAAGAAAAATCAAAACTTAAAATGAAAAGGAGTTTTCTATTTTTTATTATTAAATTTAGTGTCTATTTTTAATTTATGCATCATTCTCTTTCGTCAACACAAAATTAAAGTTCCAAACAATTTCATTCGTTTTTTTTTTCTTGTAGCAAACGTACCCAAACTAGCCTTCCTCTCGTAAAATATAAATTAAACTTTCATAACCTTATATGTAAATTGTTAATAATTAATCAAACATGTACCGTCAAGAAATTAATATAATTCCTATAGATATGCCTTCAATAAATTAAATTAAGTTGTATATATTAAAAATAAAATTTAAGGTCTTTCTAAACAAATCATAAAAATGTGCATCAGTTTTGGATACAATATTAAAATGTGTGGGATTTCATGTTTTTATTTTTTAAAGATATCACATATTGCAATGATTATGATTTTTTTATTTTTTTTTATATGCAATCAAGATACAAGTTGCAAATGATAAGTTTTGTTTAAAAATGCAATGAAAATATTGAATTATTATATTGGAAATCGTGATTTAATATGAAAACAACTGCCATCACATAAAAATATTAAATCAACAAAACTACAAAGTTGAAAGTAAGACAGAAAAGGGACCTAGTGACCTAATAAGTAATAACTTAAAAAAAAAACATATCACGTTAAAAAGTGTAGCATTCAACGTTTATTATACTATTAATTAATACAATAAAAATGGTAGCAATTGGTGCATTTGATTTGTAAGATTTTGTATAGATTTTCTTTTTGAAAGACAATTAACCACAAGAAATTACAATACGTAGGAATCAAACTCAAGATATTCTATGTAGGTTTTTAAGCCTCAATCATCAAGCCATACTTATGATGTTAGATTTTTAATAGATTTCACTTCCAGTTTCTATAAAATCTTGATTTTTATAAATATGTCAAGGAAATTAGAAAAAAAAAGAAAAAGAAATGTAGTATGGCCTAGCTAAATGAGCAAATTAAGCTTCATTTATTTTCAGTTTGTTTTTTGTTCTTAGATTAAAACTCGTGTATTAAATGTGCTTGATTCACAAAATGTCTAAAAGAAGATTATGAATCTTTAATAAAAAATTATAAGTGGTAATTAAAAAAATATATATTGAATTAAGATTTACGAATCAGGAATTAAAATAATACACTTTTATATAAGAAATAGAAACTTTAAAAGGATATAATGATTTTAATATTTATAAACTTTCTAATAGATTAATTGACATAAAATTATAAGTTATTGTATTTTAGTTATTTATTTATTATAAAAATCTGGATCTAGATTTGATTTTATTTAAATTTAGATTTACCAGAATAAGTATGATTTAATGCTAAATATCAATAGAATGTACAGAAGCTGCCCATTCGGTAGTTCCTAATCAAACTACAATAATAAACTTCATTGCCTTTAATGGATCACTAAAATTAAAAATGTAAGTTTAAAATATAATTATTTTAATTACCAGATTTCATAAACGAAACTATATAAACAATCTCTTGATTACTGTTTATTAAGAGAAAAATTCCTTAGTGTTAAAAATATTCAAAATTCAAAACCAATTGTATTTTAGTGTCACGAAACTAACCAACACATTTGTTTAAATGGAACCTTAATTTAATCATATCTCGATTAAACTATGTCTATAATAATTTATATACTTAATTTAATCATATCTCGATTAAACTATGTCTATAATAATTTATATACTTAAGTTTTCTTTGTTTATTTTGACAAAAATGATTAATTCGTAATAAAACAACGATATAATGATTAATGAAATACCCTACCGGCAACACCAAACTTATATTAGACGAAAATTTCAATGCTATAATAGACAAAGGGAAATAAATTAAGGACCTACCAACTTTGAAAAAAAGAAATATCCACAATAAAAATCGAACACTATAATTCAAAATGTCACATGATAAAAGTTAGAAAGCATTAAAATTTAGGAATTAAATAATAAATAAGCGATCACAAACGAAAAAGAACTGAGAACTTGTTGTAAACGTACGTACTACTCACTTGTTAAATATTTTTCTTTATTTATTTATGTTTTGAAAGCTTAATTAGAAGGAAAACAAGTTTAGAATTTAAAAACAATCACTGGAAAACAAGGTTTAACAATGATAGTATATATATAATGTTTGTTAAAGGTAAAGTTGAAATTTCACTTACTCTGGGAGACTTTATGTTTTGGTACGTGAATGATTAATTTAAGGTTAATAGTACGAAAATAAAATGTATTATTGTACTCTGTGTTATCTATTTTAGGAAACATATTTTACAATATTAATTTTATAAAGCTATGTTATTAGCTGATATATACTTGCAAACAAGAGTGGTTATTTGTTAGTTGATTTACTTGTAAAATGATAATTTATTGTTTGGTTACATTTGGATACAATCTTTTTTTGAACGACAAAGTAACCAACTCCTTTTAATCTACCCATTTGCCTTAAAAAGAGGACCTCAGAACTTACTTTAACCACCTAAATTTAAACTTGCATTCAGCGATAGTCGAACTCACAACCTCACACTTACATATCACCACTTTTATCAAATGGGCTAAAACCCATTAGTATTTGGATACAATTAACTAACTAAACTAATTAATATACAACTTTAAGAAAAGGAAAGTTTGTTTGTGTTTTTTTTAAAAAAAACCATATTTTTATTGAAAATCAAACATCAAGAAACAAGGGAAAAATCAATCACAAGCTCAAAGAGAGAACCAAAAGGAACAACTAACTACAGCTTCTTACACTTCTAGCAAGCCATTCGGATTTGAAATCCAATCTTTCCTTTGGATAATGATAAAATTGTCTTTGTTTTCCATCCAAAGTAGAAATAATTTTTGAATTTGTAGGAAAGGATCTTCATCACGGATAATCTGTCTATCTACCTCCAATATACAGGCGAGAAAAAAAAAAGTGATTTTGCTACTTTCAAATAACTCAAACTAGCACTTAACCCACACCATGGAAAGTTCTAGTCATGTGTTTGTTCTCCTTGTTATCTAACTTTTCCGAAATCACATATTTCATTGAAATAACATATCTTCTGCCAAATTGCGTTCATCTTCTCAAAATATAAAAAGACAATACTGAATTTGAGATTTTGATCTCAAATACCACAATAAAAATAGACTTAGATATGCCTCTAAGAGGTGAACTTATACTTATCTTACTATCTATATATAATTATGTTGTCAAATGTACATCATTTTTTTTTAATTTTATTAATCATACACCTCCAACACTAATTTTAATGATTTGTACCCATCGAAATCAGGAATAAATAAAAGGTGTCTTATGATTCGTCAAGCGAAAGAGAATACATATTAATGTTGCCATATATAAAAACAGATGATAGATAATTTAATGAAGGATTATTAATAATAATAAGAAACAAACGAGGGGAGGGTTGCCATAATAATAATTCCAAAATGGGTGTTAACTGATATGAAAATGAAGAAGTTAAATGTTGTGACCAAAAACAGGCAAGGCGACAAAACCGGTCTATTCCGGTTCAGTTCCATTCCATTGCATTTGTATTTTTGGTGGTTTCATCATCAAATCAAATCATGGGTACACCCTGTCCTGCCCCCACATCCAGGTTGGCCTTTGCCTTTGAACAAATTAAAACCATTTTTATTTATATTTATATCACCATTCACCACACTTTTATCATTGTTTATTTATTTAATTATTAACACCACACTCCATAGTTTATCCATGTTTCACTGGACTCGGGTTGCAAATAAGTCGAGTTGAATTCGAGCTCAAGCTTGTACAAGTAACTTAGGTTAGACTCGAACTTGACTTGATAACTTGACGAGCTTTAATGATGTAGGCTCGAGTTCAGCTAATAAACAAGAATTTACATACCTATTAACATATTATATCTTATATCTAAATTAAGTCATTCTTGAGTTTTCTTTTCGACATTTGACTGATCAAGAGCTTGTTATATATAGCTATAATTTGAGTTGTTTAATAATTTTCAACTTGTTTTTTAGTCAAATACATACATATATAATGCTTGTAAAGCTTAATAAGAACTTGAACCAAGTTATTAAAACTTGAATTCAGTTTGTTAAACTATTCGAACCAAGCTATTAAAAACTTAATCCTATCAAGGTAAGCTCGAGTAGTTGAGTTGCTTGATAAAAAAAAGCTTAGCTTGTTGTAGTCATTGTATATATGATCAATTGATGTTCTTTTCCTGTCCCTTTTTATCATCATTTTTATATTTGATCAAATTAGTAGCCAATATTTCTGTATTTGGCAAATTAACCAAACCAACAAAATTGTTGGATAGGTCGAACTGGTCAAATATCTAGAACTGATTAATTTTACAAATTTAATTAATGCCTAGTGATAATACTAATATGAGTCGATACAAATATTAATTGTAATAAAATCAGCTAATAATGTTAACCTTTTTCACAATAAAATCATACCTAACAACTAATAATGTAAACCCCTTTGGCACCATCTAGAACTCAACACAAATCAACATATATAGCCTTGAACAAGAATCAACATTAATTATCCAACTATTGAAGAAGGCCCGGCCCCATCTAAACGACACAGTTTTTAACTTGTTTCTAATTAGAATTGACTAGTAAAATAAGTATATATTGCATCTGAAATATTTTTCTGAGAAAAAAAGAGAGAAAAAACTTACATATTCCAACATATGGAATATTGACTGTTATATAGAAATACATAAAACATTTGCTCTTAATTTACCAAGCGGTCTAAATATATTTAGAATATATATTTTAACAACTTAGCCTATTATTAATTAACTTGGATGATTTCAACTTACACAAAAAGTTTGATGCTAGAAAACATTCATCGAACGTATTAAATTACTCAGCCACATGGTTTAAGGGGTTGTTTGTTTACTTACTAATTAAATAATTAAAAAGTCATTCGAATGTAAAATAACATTTTGATGATTCCATTTAAAGTTGATGTATTTTGCTTATATGATAAGAATTTTCAACTTGAGTGACTTTTGAGGCATCGTTTTCGATGGAAAGATTAATAGAAATATGCAGACAATATGCTGCTTTTCCTTAGTTTATTTTACCTTCTACATTCTATCCTTGATTAATTTGGTTTTCAACTAAACATTGTTAAAGCAATATTAAATTAGTTTTACTCATATTAAGTAATGTTTGTCCCAAGTACTCGTAATTATAAGTTAATGATGTAAAAAAAGAAGCACTAAAATTACATGTAATGATGCAAAATATAATGTTTATAAAACAAATTGTCAAGAAAAATAATATAAAAAATATATGGCAAGAATAAAGAATAATGTGAATCATATCGTTTCAAAATAATATTCAGTGCTCTTCTTAGGGCCTAAAATTTAAATTTCTCGATAAAAACAACATTTTATGTTTTTGCTTAAGTAAATAAATTAACAATATCTAGGTTGCAAAAATGTGGACATTTTGAATTATAATTTATTTAGTATTTTCCAACGTGGCAAGCTGGTCCATTTCACGATGCTGCTATATCATATCTTCCCCCTCTCTCCGCCTTATATATTATATATATGTATATATATATATATATATATATATATATATATATATATATATATATATATATATATATATATATATATATATACACACACACACACACAGGCTACCGCCACCTCCAAAATCTCCATGCAACTTAACCATTAACCAATAACCATGGGTATTTGCACATCGTGCCACTCAACAAATGTGGCCACCGCCAAGTTGATTTTACCCGACGGTTCTTTACAGGAATTCTTCTACCCTATCAAGGTTTCCGACGTCCTTCGCAAGCACCCTTCTTTTTTCATCTGCAATTCCGATGAGATGGACTTCGATGACGTCGTTTCCGCCGTTAAACACGACGACGAGCTTCAATCTGGTCAGCTCTATTTTGCCCTCCCCTTGAACCGCCTCACCCAACCCCTTCAACCGGAGGAGATGGCCGCATTGGCGGTCAAGGCTAGCACCGCATTGAATTTAAAGAACTGTGGTTGTCGTCGGCGTCACCGTAAAAATAATATCTGCTTCACGTCTTCGTTTTCTGGTGAGAAGGGGCCTGGGCGGATGAGGAGTTCCAGTAAGGTGGCGGATGCGGAGACTATTGGGACTGGGACTAGACGGAGGAGCTGCGGCGGAGCTAAAAGGCAGATCAACTTTAAAACTAAGTTGAGTTCCATACCGGAGTAGCTAAGCATGGGTATTTTCGTAATTTATGGTGATGGAGGGCGATTCATGGCAGCGACAACGTCGTTTTTTTCCCCTCCCACTTTCAACATTTTATCATTTTATGTATTAATCGGGAGTATTATTACGTTTTTACCCCGATACTACAAACATTGGATGTCTATTTTCTTTCTTTTTTTCATTCCTTCTGGATCGAGTTTGGTGACCTTGCAATTAATAAAAGCTTCTCCAAATAACAAATAAAAACGTACGGTTACTTTGTGATATAATAGAATATATATAATGACTTAATTTAAAGATGGTTAATTGAGTGATTATAAATATAATTTTCTTCAAATTAATCAAATGTTTTAATTCAATTTGCAAAGAAGTTTTAATTTGCTTTCTAAAGGCTATGTATTATTCATCACAGTACGTACGTCTTCGGATTGATCGATGAAGGACAATCAGGGCCGGCCCATTGGGGTGTGCAACATGGGCTACTGCCCAGGGCCCAACAGCCAAGGGGGCCCAAAATTTTTTTTCCCCCTTTAATACCTAGACTAATACTAGTAGTTTACTTATTTTGTTTGTTGTTTGATTGTGATATCTACGTACATATTTACATGGTTGTTTCCTATAATCTTTAAATGTTATATATACATATATGTTTAGAGGGCCATTTATAAAAATTTGCCCAGGGTCCCAAAAACGATAGGAACGACCCTGAGGACAATTGATTGGTCGAAAACATGACGGTAACACATGAAAATATCAAAAGCGATGATGAAAAGGAGAGGATATGTATAATTAAAAGTGAAGATCGAATTGAAGATGAAATTAAGGAGGGACTACATGTAACATGAAAATTATTGAATGGAATGTGTAAAAATATATATACTTTTGTGAATCTACATATTCTTATTAGATACGTGGTACGAGGGTGTTTGGTTTTGCATTGTGATATAGATTATTAAAATATTACATTACAATAACGCAAATAATTGGTTTGAAGTGTTTGGATTGCATTCATTAAGAAGTGATTACTTGCGTTTAAACCGGGCTATATTACGTTTTGGACCCGGTTACATAACAGAGCTATAATTAGATCATAATCAAGCCATCCCCCCTTAAAGCCTGGTTGCAGAACCGGGCTCCATTATGTATTTAACCGGGCTTGATTACCCTTTTTGTAGTAGTGTTATTTGATAACTGTGGTATCAGACAGCAGAAGTTAAACCAAACACTAACTTTCCTGCAACACTTTTTGTTACAACTATTACTATACCTGAATATTAGTTTTCAAAACGTTGTAACATTTTTTTCAAACGCAAATTCAAACCAGTGATAGATGCAGGAAAATAAGTTACTTTTGACTCCATGTACTATAGAGTAGATATCGATTTACTTGGGAGTCAGGTTGTAGTTATTGGTTATAGGAAAAAAAAATTTCTACTCAAATTGACAAGAAAAATTTTTAGGTATGCATAACAATATATATAATAGAGTAGTTTTATAGACATCATTTATATTTGAAATAAATATAAAATATCCACGTGGCATTCATATACTCTTTTAATAAAATAGATACATTACACACTCAAAATTTTTGAGTTGTACAAATTTATTGTTATGATTTTTAAACATCTAGAACTTTGTCATAAATCTTTTTTTATAAAAGTTACAATATATATTAAATATATAATGCAACTATAATAACATCTTTCAATCTTTGTCTGGTTTAGAAAATAAATTATTATGAGAGGATTCGATCTAGAAAACTTTAAAATTAAAATATCATTGGGTATGTCACAAATGTACAAAGACATAACTACGTAAGTAACAACATGGTGACAAGTGTTTCTTACGTAAACATACATAACATGACACGACCATGATGCCAGAATAAGAATAAGAATAAGAATAATAAATACATTAATTTCCTGAAATGGAATAAGTTGCAAATTTTTTGTGGCTAAAATAAACAATTATTCTTTATAATTGGAATGCCAAATGTAACCTAAAGCGTGTTAAACGAACTATAGGCCAAATATGTATATTAAGTGGATGTGACTTGCACACTCCTTTGGTGGTTTTAGTTAAAATATTTATTAGGATTAAGGTACTCGTTATTTGTAGGTTATCTAGTCCATTTTCAATACAGCTGTAGCCATTGCCAAATGGCAATGTGTGCGACACACAGTCGTCCGTATGTTGGGTATGTTAGTACGACAGTACCATGCTACACAGCTGGTTTTTCAAAGAATTTCTAGGAGTACGTAGGGACCGAGATGATGGTCGTTTAAAAAGAACACGCTCTTGTTTGGTTTGTTTTGGTTTGGTTTAATCTAGGTTCGGTTGGGCCCGAGAACATTAAGGTGGCTAGGCTCGTATTGCATGATTCGTGGGACCTTACTTGCACCAACTGCCATTTCGACTATCCTTTTGTGTCCAAACATCACATTTATGCTACCCAATTAATATCATATGCTTCTTTATTTAGGATATTATTGTCCCATCCTTCGGTCCGATTTAATGCAAAAACATACCAATGCAGAAAGTACCCGATATAAATCGTAAAATTCCAGAATTACCCTTGTAAAATTTATGACAACTTTGGACATTTCTCTTTCTTTTCCTTTTTTTGGAAAAAGAAAGAATTAAGAATAGTGAACTAATTCTGGACCGGGTTGGTCGACTCAATAAATGATGATACTATTAATATGCTAATATACGTAATTGGGCTTCTATGAGTCCAATAAGTAGCCGAATATTCGGATTTGGGCCGGATTTCTGTAGCAATAATAAAAGATCCGACCCGCCGACTGCCGGTGTAAGCTTCCAAAACTAATTCACGTGCGGCTGCTAAATTAAAATCACATCACGTGGGTGCCATTTGCCAACTGCCCAAAGTCAATGAACACAAAAAAATATTGTTGATTATTTACGATGACCATACTACCCTTCACTTCGGTTTTTAAATTCCACTGAAGACGAATCGTGTCAAGGGTAATAATGTCAATCAATCAACTGATTTTTTAAATAAAATGTAATCCTAATCGGAAATTTTTTGGCAGCAATGAAAATGCACAGGGTTTTTTTCGTCTTCGCAATTCTGGTATGGTGTGCCTCCGCACAACAACCGCCGGCGGCGGCTGTGATTCCGCCGGATGTTCAGGAGTACCTGGATGCTCACAACAAAGCAAGAGCCGAAGTAGGTGTGGCTGCACTGAAATGGAACGAGCGTCTAGCCAAATCGACGAGCTTACTGGTCCGGTACCAGAGAGACCAAGAGAACTGCCGTTTTGCTAACTTAACCAGCGGGAAGTACGGCGGGAACCAGATGTGGGCCGCTGGCGAAGTGGTGACACCGAAGACGGTGGTGGACAACTGGGTGGCGGAGAAGACGTATTACACCTACGCCAACAATTCGTGTGCGGCGAACCACCGGTGCGGGGTGTACACGCAGGTGGTGTGGCGGAACTCGGCGGAATTGGGTTGTGCTCTGGCGAGATGTGCTCAAGCGCAGTCAACTCTGGCGATTTGCTTTTATAATCCACCTGGGAATGTGATTGGAGAAAGCCCTTATTGATGATCAAGAAGATTTTGAAGGATTAAAAAAATGGGTAACTTTCTTGGATTAATTAATATATGTTTAGGAAACCAGTTTAGCATCTGATGAGATGCAGTAACGAGTTGTAATCTATTATCCTTATCATATATTAATAATGATGCAACAAAAATGTTAGTATAAATTAAGGCTTCTGATTGAAATAGTTTTGTTTATGCTTTCGAGTTTACTAATTTTGAATTCAGAAGGATAAGGATTCGATGAATGGATGAAGATGAGGAAGATGAGCGAATGAAAATGTCCCTTTCTTGATGGGTACTTACAACTTTACTGTACGATGTACAACTCTCAATGCATGATGTACATGTTAAGTCACTTAAGCATTCAAAATGGAGAATTTTCATTACCCAGAATATACATTGCTATGATTCATTGAACCATTTGCACATTAACAAATTTGCCAAAATGAGGGAAAAGAGAGAATATCTGAACTGAAACTCCAACAATGGCAGCAATGAAAAATCACTTCACCATTTCCTTAGAGATAAGATACCGAAAAGTGAAATCATGAGGAACCCATTCGATAATTTTTCGCGATTTCACTGGCTGATGTTTCTTTATGCTTTTCCTAAATTTATCTGGTAAACAAAGCTGGATCATTTCAATCACACCAGCTGCACATAATCCTGAATCTTTCCCAAAGCTTTCAACGATCTTTGGTAACAGAATTCTTTGATCCTTTCCTATGCCGAATGTAGCTCTGATAAATTCTTCTTTTGCTGTTTCCAGCTCTAAAAACACTCGTTTTGGGGTGTACACACGGACCTGCAAGAATACCAATCCTAGTTCTAGTTCAAGATTTAACGCAAATTAAGCGAATTATGTATGATTTTAAAATTAAAGATGTTTACCGCAGGATCAGAATGGCATCCTGAAGAAAGCGCAAAGTGCAAAAGGGGTTCCGGATGGTCGATTGCATATGCTTGCCGTTCATCTCCTGCTCTGAGTTTTGTTCTCGAAGATAATAATAGACGAATCCACTACACAAACGAAGCAGTAATCTTAAGTGCCATTGTGCCAGAAGCATAGATATAACTTTCTGAAAAGACAATGAATCCACCTGTCCAGGACGAGACATTCGGCATCCCAGAATCGAGTTCTGGATTACATCTGCACTTACTATGTGACCACCAACATTATAAGCAGCCTGCATCACCCAGAAAACGGAACTTACTTTTAAGGTTCAATGATAAAAAACACAATAATGGATCACGAAGCGACAAAATCTAATGAGGTTTTTCCTAACCTTCAACAATAAGAAGACTCTCTTCATATTGTTTTGTGGGATACCATAAGCCAAAACAGCCTGTTAGTTGTAAAAACACAGAATTTACGCATGTTATTTCAGATGTCATGCTCGAAAAATACTTAAAATACTGAAGAAAGTAACCAACTTGATGGATAACGGTCATACATGCATCACTAACGCGTTATGTACGTTAATCCAGAAGGCTAGCTTCTCCTCGTGCTTCAATTTCTTTGGACTTAACTCTTCTAATCGAGAAACAAGCGACCTACAACACACGATATAGTTTAAAATTAAATAAACAGAACTGGAAGAACTTTGTCACACCGAAAAGTCATCATTTTATCACCTGAAGTGTTGCAACATATGTTCAATTTCACCAAGTTTCTGACTGTCTTTATAAAGGCATTGGATTTCGACCATCGTACTGTATGGTCCACTGAACTCTTTAAGCCCTTGAACATGAAAAGGGTTGTCTAATTTCACATCGAAAGATGATGAATCTCTTCGAAACCCTGGACCCCAGATCATGTCAGAATGGTGTTTTGGTGAGAAAGCGCTCATGGATGATAAAGACGATGTAGGAGATGAGAGGCCATTGTTTACAAGAGTCGGCTCAGCAAGCTTGCAGTATATAGCCGACATGCACTTGACCATATCTTCCGAAAGCTTGTTTGGTGTCTCTGGAACATGATCAGATATCCTAGTGCCAAGATGCTCAGCAAGACTAATTATGTTGGAAGATGCCTGTGCATACTGTATACAAAACATACAATTTCATGAAGTTAAGAAGTTAAATCTACGGCATTCCACACAGAAAATCGATGAGTTTTGGAAAACCAAAGGTACCTCCATCATGGAAGGTGGCTGTGAGTGACACGCACGCAACTCCTTTCCAAGAATCTCGGCTGGAGAAGTTCTGGTTACCGAAGAGTGACAATGTTGAACACCAGAATCTATAAAACCCTCTTCTTCTTCTTCTTCATAACATCCATTAGCATCTTGCCATGTGTTGGGTTGTAATGAGATATCAGCCCTGCAAGTTTGTGGAGTAACTAATGGCGGTTTTAATGTGCGATCATTTCTTAATAACGATGGGCAGGAAATTTGCTGATCAAATGCTTTTCGATACAATGAGAGAAGATATTGCTCCAAATGTGATACTTCATACTCTAAAACCGCAATTTCTTTAATCAACTCTGTTGCCGGCTGCATTTGTTACAAGTGCATTATATTAGTATCTATTGTTATTTGAACCTTAAGCAGAGGATACATGTTTCCATCAAAAGAGAGCAAATTACCTTGGGTATAGAGGCTCGATTCGCCATATTTTGAGAAGATCCATTGCCTAATGCTTGTTCTAAAGCACCACGCACACAAACCTGGTCTTGTAATCTTTTCTCGAGCTGCAGTATCTGAAGACAAATACAAGTTTAAAAAATCTCAAAAACAAAGGGGAGAATGGTTGTAAAGTGGATGCCCACAAGAAAAGAAAAAAAAAGATCAAAGTTGTCATCTTTAACGGTCGGACATGTTCAGAATTGTACCTCATCCCTCAACGAGTTCTGGATTTTAGCACTTGGCAAGTGATTCTTCGTAGCATTCATACAGTTCTTTGTATGTCCCTTATCCTATTATTAGTTTTTAGCACATGATGCAATCAAATTGAGTGTTAGTATGTCATCATTCTCACCCTAATGACAAGCAGGGATCTACGAATAACGAATCATGAACTAGGCTAGACATTTATCGACAGCGCGAACATGCCAAATGCATGGAAAACATTCAAACTTCAAACAAACATAACTTTCGATAAGGGAGGAAATATGACAGGCCTCTAGCCACTAAAGTCTTGACAGGCCTCATGCCTGGGCATACCATGCCAATGTCGGTGATTTTAGTGTCACCATATCATTTTAGTATAATGGAAAGAATAAGTATGTCAAAGAGATCATATTTTAGTTTTCATATAAGTTAGGACGTGCGGGAGTGCACACTTTTATGGAGGGACCTTAACAGGAAATATACAATTCTTTCGGATCCTAAGTTAAATTCTGTTAAAATTTAACCGCCAATTAACCGAAATCTTATCTTTTCGGTGGTTTTGACGTACATAAGGATAAGATAAACAGAGGATCATTAGAAAGTTTTTCAGGAATTCGTTTTTTGCCAAAGACGAATTTGTGCTTCAAGAATTATCCCCATAATTTGGATTTCGTGTAACCCAGGCATTAAGTTCGGAAAGTGTATTTCACACGATTCTTGGAGAAATCCGTGATTCAGGATCCCTTGTTCCAACAGGCAAATCCTCCTCAGGTTTAACTCATCGTAGACACAAAAAAGTCATTTCAATTTTTAGCATAACATGGATCTTTTCTAATTCATGGAAATAACATGAATCAGGTTAACGAAAGCATACTTACCAACTTAACACGGGTGGTAGGCTCAACACTATCTTCTTCAAATTTACTCTTGTCTGGAAAGCTGCTATCGTTAAGTATAAATCAAACATCATACAATGGTGTAACCTTATGCATCTTGGAATGCATTAAACCGAAAAAGAAGTAAAACATATAATAAATTTCCACAAGAAAAGAAACAGATAATTGCCTGGAGAACAAATGTAATATTTCACATAATTCACAAGCATCCATTATGTCTTCACCCTTCTCATTTCCTACTCAAATTTGTAGTTGTTTTACAAAAATGCCATTTTTACACCTCAAGAAGCCAGTAATAAAGATCAACAAATGTCAGGTTCATTGACTATGCCTATTACACACAGCTTTACTCAAGATTTTATTTATAACCAGCTTCAGACGCCATTTCCAGTTCAAGAAATCAATCAATGCCATGAACCAAATGTCACAAGAAATTAAGTACCTTTTAGAACGCTTGTGAATACAGGTCATTGATCCCATTTCAGCCATGCTATTACTAGTACTACACTCCTCAAAGCTCATTTCTGCAACCCGAAACACAAATCGCTACCAATTTCAGTAAACTTTAAAGAGCAGAAAGAACTTACCACCACCATCCAAAATTGGAACTTTTTACCGACCCACAAACTCAAATTAGAAAAATGGGTCAAAACCCAACTTTTCTTCTTGCATTAGGGTAGCTGAACACTGAAGGAGCTTAAAGAAATAACAAAACCCAACTTTGTAAGCCTTAACCGTGAAGAAAACAAAATCAGTAATAACTTTTCTTCTTGGGTATTTCTGGACTTTTGTTGAAAGAAGAACAAAGGTCAAAAAGGGGCTTAAGTTGTATGAACTCAAAAGAAAGGTTTCCTCCCAATGTATGTATGATAATGAAAAGAAAAGATTAAATGAAAGCAGAGTTTGTTCGATTTCTGGATAAAATAGTTGATTAGTGGTAAAAATGAGAAGAAATTATGCCCACATTCTGCTTTTTAGACACTCTTTTGTTGCAGGGAGGTGGGAGTTGGTGACCATCTTCTTTACACCTTTGTCCCATACCGCCATTTATATACACTGGATGCTGCATTGGACTCTGTTGTGTTTTAGCAAATGCAAATAATAATATTATATTTATTAATTAATAATAAGTTAATTTAAAAGTTGAAACTCACATGAACATGACACAGGCACACAACCATGTGAATGTAGAAAGAAAGACTCCGTCCGATTATGGACCTAAAATTTAAGGGTAAAAAGGGTTCCAAGTTTTATCCTTTGACCTATTAGGCTATTATTATATATATTCAGGAGACGAATAAAATTAAGATACTTATTTTGGCATTACTATTATGAATTTTTCATATATGTTTAAGTAATGTTTTTGTATGCATTACTAGTAATATTTAATTGCTTTACTAGTTTGTTAATTTTAAAATTTAATATAGATTAAAGATTTGAATTTCACAAGGGAAATGCAAGCGTTTATTATATCTATAAAACATTTTATATATTTGAAATCGTACATGTTCATCTTATACAACTCATTGTTTAATTTTTACGAATTATATGATTTTTTGTTGCATTGAAGTCTTCGGTATCACTTTGCCGTGATGATTAACTTGGACCAAAGTATTTTTATACCTTTGGTTTTTGAAATCTAGACTAAGCTTTTTTATATACCTTCTAACGTATAGCAGTAAGTCAATTTAAAGATTTACTAATTCGGAGTTCTCATTTCTTTATACAACCAGATAAAAACGGTAAAAGTTCAATCATTATGTGTTACTAGCATAAACATTAATAACACAACTATTTAGTTGGACAAATAGTATTATATTAGTTGCAAAAAGTTTTTTTTACCACACCTTGTGTATTTACTAGTTGTTCTGACGTATGCATGACCAGCACATATTACAACTTGAGTTTGATGTTTAGTTATATAACATACGTGACAAATTCATTGAAGTTATAACACAATTAGAACGGTGATCATATTCAAAAAAACATTATATGACTTATACTTACTTGTATATTTATGAACCACATAAATAATTGATAAAAATACGATATATAATTGTGATGGAAAAGATTGTGTGATAGTAATCTAATTCTTTATGCATCAAAACAAAAACAAAAACAAGATACTTACAAGTTACAAATCAACATTCTTTCTTATAAATATAAAGATAAAAAAAGTAGAAAACAAAAGTATGCAGGCAGGCATGTCTACTCCTTTTTTCCTTTTAGTTTTATGAAATTCGAGTCCCACTTGTGGCTATGAAACACTCCAAACACTTTCACCCAAATGGGGTTTGTGTCTTATATCTATGTGGGGTTGTAAGTTGTATATATAGTTAAGGTTTTCAATGCGAAACCAACCACAAAAGAGAGAAAAAAAAAGGTTAAAGTGGGGAAAAAAGGTGTCTTAAAAGGGATGAAAGGTACAAAGATATTGGATGCTTCCAAAGAGCAAACACTGTATTTATATATCCTCAATTCCTCATCATATAATTTTTTTGATTATTTCTAGGTTATTAATTACTAATTTGATGATATCCCATTAGTACTAGTATATATACATTTGCAATGCTTTCTTAATAAAAACAAGGAAAACTTCACTATAGTTTTTTTACGCTATTTTTAACAAATTGCTCCAAAAACAGTGAAAACTCCGAATACCAAGTTTGAAAAGACAAAAAATAAAAAGTAAGAATGAACATGGCTTCTTTTTATGAAGAACTAGTTTATGAATCTACGACACGTGGATAACTTGTAATAAATAAATGGATAAATAGAATTTATGTTAACTTAAAATTAGATAATATATATATTAATTATTATAAAAAAAATACAAGAAAATTATAATTACATGTCATATATATTATTTGTCTATCTTTTCGAATATATGTGACTAATAGTGTAACATCCAAGAAATAGCAGTTGATACGTGAAATTTATATCTTGGTGGTCATTCATGAACTATATGAGTTGGTTGGTTTTAATTGACTAATTATGTCCACGTAGACCAAGTACGTTTCTGTTTTGAGTTAAAAGTAGTCGGTTGAGATAAAAGTCTCGTTAACTTTAAATGGAAACTAGATAGTATTTAATGAGTTAAATAAACATTAGAAACTTGAATTATTATTTTTGAAGTTAATTGGAGAAGATTTAATAAATTAGTAGATATCTGGTATTATACCCATTTTTAAATGAACCGTCTAAAAAAACATATAGCCATCCTTATTGTTCCATAGAATCGAAAGAGGAAGAAGCTAAAAGTGGCCATAGTTTTCATTTGAAGCTTTCATCTTCTCTGCTTGTTCTTCATCATCTAGCCATCCTTATTGTTCTAGATTTCAAGTGTTTAATCTCAATAAAGGTTAGTTGATTCTGTAAATTATGAGTTTGAGTTGTTATGCTAGTATTTAGTGATGTTTTGAGAGGGTTATTACCCCCTTTTGTTGCCGGAAATCAAAGTGGAGACAAAATCACCATGGCTGACTAAAATAGAGCATATATGCTGCTGGATTGCACGCTACACGGCCGCGTAAGATAAATCCACGTGGTGGTGTAGGCTGCAAGCTACAGGGTCACGTAACTTCTTACAAGGCCACGCATACAATGGTTTACAGGACCGCAAGTGTTGACTTACGCATAAGGTAATGACTTACAAGGTTGTGTAGGTAATAATTTACAGGGCCAAGTAGGCCTTGGTCTACAGGGCCGCTTAGACTTTAAACTATAAGGCCATGTAAATATTGTTACACGACCGGGTAAGTAACCAAAGAAAAGTGAAGCTATTTAATACGATTCTTCAATATCAGTAGTTATTAGATACCATCGAGTAGTATTATATAGAGTATATATATCAGGGGTTTGTGATCCAACAAATTAGCAATAATGCATCGTGTTTGCGTGTTGGAATTATCCTAGAGTTCCAGGCGACTTAAGAAAACTCTCTTTTAAGGATGCACGCACATGTTGAAATTACTATTTTATAAAAGAGTATTTTTAGAACCAAATTAGTCCCTATAGACTCCTTGTTATGTTGATTGTATAGTAGCACCATGGAGAGCTAGTTGACAGTGCATTATTGTTGAGTTGTAACGAGAGGCCTGTTGTGTCATTCACAACCTAGAGGTCTTTGGTAGTGACTACTTCATCTGGTGTACTAGCTAGTCAGACCATCCGGGTCGCTCCCGATGAGACATTGAGTTGTGGCTCCCAGATGCCGTAGAGAGTTGATGTTGATTATCTTATTACGTTGAATACACATGCTAACTTTGTTGCAGGAGATTTACATTATTACTTATTGTGTTATACTCGTTAACTCGTCAGCTTTTATAGTTGACAGTTGCTTCTAATTTGTGCATCCTATATACATAGAGAGATAGTAGGGGGACAGACGGCTGTAGAGGAGCTTAGTCGTAGTGATTAGTTGTAGTAGACGACTTCAGTAGGTAGTATAGACTTTAGGAGTTTGGTGTACTCACCGACTTTTGGATGATTGTACTTATGTCGTACCTGACAGTTAACTACACTACCTATCAGGGGTTAGTCACGAGAGACATGTTCGTGATTAAGTCCCGAAACTTTTTTTCTTATTGTTTAAGTTCTTAAACTATTTTTGTCTTATTCGAAAGTGTATATTTGACTTGTTTGACCGATTACCGAACAAGTAACTTTAGTTTTTTACTTGATTAATGTTGTAAAAAACCCACTATATTTTCATATTTTAGTCATTAAGTCTCTACACGTTTTGTTTTATCAGTTGTGTTTACCGGCTAATACGGTAGGTGGTCAAACATTTATACTTTTGAATAAGACAAACATAGTTTAAGGACTTTAACAATTAGAAAAAAAAAAATTTAGGAACTTAACTGAGAAAAAAAGAAAAGTTTATTGGGTTTTTTTAATATTAACCCTAGAAATTATGAATTGTATCTATCTTTTCCAATAAAATGTAGTAATGTAATGTGTTGTGTTCTTTTATATATATATATATATATATATATATATATATATATATATATATATATATATATATATATATATATATATATATATATAGATTCAAAGGGTTCATAGAATTGTCCGCAACAAGATTCACAACATTCAAAAGGTTGATAGCAGTTTTGTAACAAGATTCTTAGGATTCAACATGATTAATAAGATCCGACAAATTCATAGGATTTAACAAAATTCATATAATCCAACAATATTCATAGGTTATTAGAAGGGTTCAGTTGTATTTGTAATAAGATTCAAAATCATTTTGTGGTTGTTCACTACGAATAAAATGTTCATAAAATATTGTTTGTCTATATATATATAAATTATATACACTGAATATATAAAAATATGAGGTAGTTTTTAGAATTTAATATGCATTTATTTGTGATATGATAAAAAAAAAAAAAATACCATGTACCTAATTAATTAATTCCAATATCCTCTTATTTGTAATTGACTTTGGACCACCGTATTTCAATGAAGCCACCATTAAATAATAAATACCATGTACCTAATTAATTAACTCCAATGACAAAACCACTTTTTTTGTGTACGTATACACTTTTTATTAGGGATCGATCGAGTAGTTTGAGTCTCTTGTACATAACTAAATTAACACGTTTATTTGTCACACTACATTAGATGAATTTGAGTAAAATGTTGGCCTCAATTAATTATGATTTCAGCTTAATTCATGTTTAATTTCTGGTTAAGATTAAAAATCAAATAGGTCTAAGATTAGTTCATTTCAGAGGGTCCTTCTATATTCTTTATTTCTTGTTCCCCTAAGTAGAATTTTTGTTAGAACTTAATTACAAGTGTACGTGGTCTTATAGTTGGTGGTCATGTGCACAATTAAACCCACAAAGCATCGAGTTTTGATCTATGTATAGGAGGAGTCTTTGGAACACATGCAATATGTAATTTTAAATGTGTACATACATTCATCTTTTTACTAACCATACACATCTCCTTATAAAAAAGTCAGTTTTCATCGACCATATATCATTAAAGGAAAAAGTAATGCATGTAGGTGTACTGTATCAAATTCCTCGTGTGATGCATCAAATTATCGCGTGATGCATCGATTTTCTGCGTGACGCATCACCTGATCAATCCACTGGCTATAAAGTGGTTCCCGGATTTTCCGATCCATATAGGTTTTCCATTGAACCTACCCCTATAATACATATATATATATATATATATATATATATATATATATATACACACACACACGTGTGTGTGTGTGTGTTTCTATATATATATTGAGGATTCATTAGAATTTGAGTTTGGAGTGTGTTTATCGAGTTTGCAAACTCACAAATTAAACTAAAATACTATTTCACAAATAAAAATATAAATAAACACTTTTGGTGATCTATCTGGCTTTTAAAAACACTTGCATTAGATTTTTCTCTTTTAAAAATAGATTTCTTTAATCGACCTCTTTTCTCTTCCACTAAGAAAATATTTTATTAATTTTCGAATCAACTATGTTGACTGACTATATATGTATTTACGTAACTAAAAATTAAACTTGGTCCCCTTTAAACTTTTTGTTTAATATTTTAACAAAACCTTTTGTCCAATTAATTTATATTAACATTATTAACGAGAAACAATTTCAATCTTTTATCTTTAAAATAACTGTTTTTATATATCCGTGTAGGTGTTCAAACAAAACCGGAAAACCGAGCCGAACCGCTTAAACCGTTTGATCCTAAACCGAAAAAAAACCAAAACCGAAACATCACGGGGCGGTTTAGGTTTTCATTTTTAAAAAACCGTGGATAACCGAACCGAACCGACTATATATATATATATATACAAGTTAGTAGCTTCTATTTATAATTTCATTTAGTCATTTTAATTAATACATTAAATACTTTTCAAATGATTTTTTTTATTTTGATTGTTTTGTTAAATATAAGTGTAATTTTGTTTCTATAATTTTATTTGCTTTTAAGCATATAGCGGGTAACCGTGGACCAAACCGTAGGTAACCGAAGACCGGGTAACCGAAACCGAAAACACGGTTCATATTTTAATCACTAACCGAACCGAATCGAACCGTGCACATGACAAAACTAACATCTGACATTATTAATTCGCCTTTTATGAAACAAAAATTCATGCAAATACACTTAATCACACTTGATAACATGATATGGTTATTTTATTCGATGATCACAACAAATGAAATATATTAAATCTTGTAACAGATAAATAAAACAAATATATAATGTAAAATTTTATTTAAAAAAAAGTTATTTTAAAGATAGTCCAGATGCTGATAAATATTTATCAAAATGTAAATAAAAACAATACGATTATAGATACATCGAAAGCTTTTGTAAATAAATACATTAAATGCAATAATAGTAAAATAAAATAATTATATATAAAAGTAAATATCTGAGAAAATGTTATTTAGAAAATAGTTCGGAGTGTAACAAGTTTTATGCCGGAGTGTAGATAAAAACAATATGAATATAACGATATGTTTGAATTTTTGTAAAACAAAATATATTAAAGGTAATAACCAAAAACAAAACAGTTTTATATCATATAAAAATTATAAAAAAGTGATATTATAAAATAGTTCGGACAGTAATAATATTTAATTGTAATGAGACGTAGATAAAAACAATGTGATTATACTTTATAAAACAAAATATGTTAAAGGTTATAGCTTATAACAAAAAAAAAACACACATAAGTTATATTATGTAAAAATATAAAAAGAAGGGCACCTTGCTAGCCTGTTTTTGGAGGGTGCCAGCTTGGTGGTGTAGTCATTTAAGGAGAAAACCGGATAATAATAAATTTTATATCAAAATATACATTAAAAAAATATGATAATAATGATATATTCTAATTTTTATAAACATAATATATCAAATGTTATAATATAAAAATATAGCAGTCATATATTATATATAAAATAATATAATAAATCAGCTACATATTTACCTACTTTAGCTGCTTACTTGACAGCTTCGTCTTTTTAAAAAAGTTAGGAAGGTAATAGGTATGTAGATAAAAAGTAGGGTTAATATTGAAAAAACACACAGATTTTCATGTAATTATCGATTAAATTACTGAACTTTTTTTCCTAGTATTTAAGTCCAAAAAAAAAAGTTTGTCTTATTCAAACTATATATTTTTAACTTGCTATCTGCTTAACAGGTAAAACAATTAGTTTATCGAATAGTTTATTATTAAAAAACCAACTTTCTTTACTTATTTTCACGATTAAGTCATTAGACTTTCTTTTTTCTTGTTTAGGTAACTGTATCATTTATCGGTTAATAACTAGCTAAACATATCAAATATATAATTTTGAATAAGACAAAAATTGTCTAGGGACTTAAACACTCAAAAAAATACAGTAACTTAATCGTTAAATTAATAAAAGTTCGTATGATTTTTTCAATATTAACCCTGAAAAGTAATACAATCATAAAAATATATTCAAATTTTCATAACACATAATATATTAAAGGGATAATTTCATATATATCCTTCTAAACTTTAAAAATTACACATATATCCTTGCAAAATTTCTTATTACATATATATCTTTCTAAATCTTTAAATCTCACGTATATATCCAAATGATTATTTTAAATTTATTTTATCATTTAAAAAAAAATTTGAATACCTAAACTAACATCTTAAATCCCAACACAAATAAATTAAAAAATAAAGAAATATCATATTCTAATTTAATTCAACAATAAATTAATTAGGAAATGATATTTTATATTTTTCTAAATGATGTAATTAAATTTAAAATAGTCATTTGGATATATATGTGAGATTTAAAGGTTTAGAATGATATTATATGTAATATGAAAGTTTGCAAGGATATATACGTAATATTTAAAATTTATAAGGACATATATATGAAATTTTCCCTATATTTAAATGTTAGAATAGTATAAAAAAAATTATATGTCATATAAACTAATAAAATACATCAACTACTTACGCGTCAGTTTCAACGGTTTCACTATTAATTAATATTCTACATAATTATATTTGTAATTTATCAAGAGACGTGTCATATTAACCAAAGGCATTTTTCACTTGGATAATGACCATTTCTAACATATTGCTAGTTTCTTTTTATGATGGTCAGGGTCAACATTGAGCAAGATCAATACAGATAACCGATCAGGACCCATTAATCATAAGGACCTATTCTCAAACAATCTATATATACTTAGGTTTATTAACAATTAAACAAGGTTATTAATTTGTAAAGTTTTTAGTTTTAACATTATATAATTATAGGTTTTTTGTTGTTAATTTATCATTTTAGTTGAATTTTATTTACTTTGAATATGCATGTATTTTGTAGGGTTTCTTATAAGTTTTTGCTTGGAACCTTAAAAATGATTGAACGCTTTCATAATGACAATGGTGAAATAAATATCATGGTTTTTGATATTTATATTTCACATAAATAGATTACTAATAGTAATGTTATGCGAAGAAAAAAAAAAACTTGTTTACTCTTAAGATTTAAAGTTTATCAATTTATAAAAATTTCTAATCACAAATGAACAATGTATACGTAGTTGGTAAGCCAAAAGAATAGTTGAACATTTAATTATGTTTTTAATTTGATTTTAACCTTTTACAACCCAAAATTTATAAGTCCAAATTGATGCTTCTCTTAAGACACTTTCCCGAACCCACACAAATACCCCAATAGATCGAAAATACATCATGCATGCATATGATTTAATGATGGACCATATAATTAAGGGTTAATATTGAAAAAACCTCACGGACTTTCATGTAATTATCGATTAAGTCACTGAATTCTTATTTTGAGTGTTTAAGTCCCTAAACAAATTTTGTCTTATTCAAAACTATATATCTTTAACCTGCTACCTGCTTAACAGGTAAAACAGTTAGTTTCTCGAATATTTTATTATTAAAAAAACCAACTTTCTTTTCCAATTTTCATGATTAAGTCACTGGACTTTTTTTTTCTTGTTTAGGTCACTATACCGTTTACCGATTAGTGACATGCTAAACAGGTCAAATATATAGTTTTGAATAAGACAAAAATTGACTAGGGACTTAAACACTCGTAAAAAAAATACAGTGACTTAATCGATAAATTCATGAAAGTTCGTAGGGTTTTTTCAATATTAACGCTATAATTAATTCATACATTGTCTTTTGTGGCATTTGAAAACACACACACACACACACACACACATATATATATATATATATATATATATATATATATATATATATATATATAACATAATCAATTGTATAATCCGTGATTAACCACAAACAATTATACGTAAAAGTAAGTGATGAATGAAACTTCTGTTTTATCTTTACCACTGAATTTTGTATAGAAAATATATATGAGTGCATATTATATTATACTTATGTTAAGAAATCAAAGAAGGATACTCAAAGACAAAAAGGTACTTGAAGTAAGTGCAGAATCTTTGCATTTTTCAATCCAAAACTTGACAGACATACTTTCTGGATTTTATATGTACTAATTATTTAATGTTATTCTTTAATTAATCATGAATTCCAATATAAAACATCTCCCAATACTAGCTTGTTTAAATATTCACATTTACTATTCAGATTTAGGTCCAGTTTGGCATACGATTTAGGATTAATATTCAACAAATCTATTTCACTTTTCTTATTTTTTAATTATATATGTTTCTAAACTTCTTTTCTAATTGTTTAAGTTTCTAAACTATGTTAGTTTTATTCAAAAATATATATATTTTTTATCAGCTACCGGATTAGCCGGTTAAACACAATTGATAAAACAAAACATTTAAGCACTTAATCACTAAAATATCTAAAGATGGTGAGTTTTGCCAATATTCATCAATTGAAAAACCCAAGTTTGTTTGTTTGGTTAACGTTACAACATGTCAAATATACACTTTTGAATAAGACAAAAATAGTTTAGGGACTTAAACAATAAGAAAAAGAATTAGGAACTTAATCGTGAAAATAAAAAAAGTTGTTGGAGTTTTTTCAATATTAATTTATAACAGCTTATGAAAGTTTAAATTTATGGTTTTTAAAAACTTTAACTTTTTTTTTATTCATAAGTTGTATTTGGATGAAATTTTTTAGTAGCTTATTAAAAGTTACACCCATTAACTACTTCAAATTGCTTTTAAAAAGAGTTTGAGCTTATGGAAGAGTTCAATTAATAATCAACACGTATCCAAGAACTTTGAAGAAACCACAATACATTGCAAGACATAGCATAGTGCATCATCACATGGGATTGTGCATTACCATGCATTATGGTTCTTCAACTTCTTCGATGCACACATTTTTTTCCATTCAATCTCTCTCTCTCTCTCTCTCTCTCTCTCTCTCTCTCTCTCTCTCTCTACATACTTATGTGTGTATGTGTATAGACAGTCACACATATGTTTAGGTTATCATAAGAATAAAAAATATATCTTAAGAAACGTAATAATTATTATGATTCACTAATTTTGTACGTTAATTCATTTATTTTTGAATTTGTGATTTATTATTTATAAATTCATAACTAATGAATCAAAGTAAAAAAGTAATAAATTGTTGATTTATTTTATTCAGAATTTTTGATTCGTTATATATATATATATATATATATATATATATATATATATATATATATATATATATATATATATATATATATATATATATATATATATATATATATATATATATATATATAGAGGTGGGTTCAATGTAGAACCTCTATGCATCGAAAAATCTTGGAGAACCACAATCCATCGCTAGAAAATCGTAATGCATCACGCTGAAATTTGATGCATCACGTGGAAATAATGATGCATCACACATGAATTATGATGCATTTGTGGTAGTGCACGGAGGTTCTTCGATGCATATGGATGTTTTCAATTGAACCCTTCTCTATATGTTATATACACACGGTTCGAGAGAATACTACTCCTTTAGAAAATAATGATGCAGCGTACCAGAATAAACCTCCTTTAAAAAACATTTTTCATAGAAATTTTTAATTAACATCATAAATATGATTAAGAAAATTCACATACATTCACATCGCTTAACTCGTAAAAAATGAATTGAACGTACACTTACATAAATTCATATATATATATATATATAGTGATGCATTATTTCATGCACTTTGAACGTGTGAACGTACGTAAAATTTATATATAATATTGTAATGTTAACTAAAACATGTTTATAAAGAAGTACAAAAAAATTAATTTTAGGAATGAAAACTTCTAGTGAGCTGAATAAGAAATGGTAGTCTGAACCTAATTTTATATATAACAGATAAATAAATAAATAAATAAACAATATATATATATATATATATATATATATATATATATATATATATATATATATATATATATATATTGGGGTTCGATTGAGAACTTTTGTGCATCAAGGCACCATTGAGAACTTTTGTGCATCGGACTATCTACCAAGAGTGCACAAAGAGCATTTTGGGGATATTAAATTTATAGAAATTATTTTTGAATTTAAATATTTTTAAGATAATTAATAGCTAAATTTGGTATGAAAATCACCATTAACTTCTTTCCTAAAACCACTTCTCTCTCTCTCTCTCTCTCTCTCTCTCTCTCTCTCTCTCTTAGCCCCCTCTTGATTTTGGAAGAGATGAACGATATGCATGATTTATGTTTCTATGAACAATTCATGTTTGTATTTTGATATATTTTGATTTTGGAAGAGATGAACGATATGCATAGTTTATTTTTGGTAGAGATGAACGATATGCATGTATTTTGATATATTTTGAATTTGTATTATTTTTGTTAATTTTGGAAGTGTAATAATTAAATAAGGATTGCATAATTCCTGTTTTACCCCTTCGCGAATTTCATTATGTGCACTTGATACATAAAACTTTCTATTTATTACCCTTATGCCATTTGATCTAACCCACACATTCTTTTCATCTAAGGGCTAGTGGAAGTTCTTTTGTGCCTCGATGCACAAAAGTTCTCAATGGAACCTCCCTATATATATATATATATATATATATATATATATATATATATATATATATATATATATATATATATATATATATATATATATATATATATATATATATATAGGTTCAAGTGAGTACCACCCATTATGCAGCGCACCAGAAGGTACCACCCTTAAAAGTAATTTTTTTGAAAATTTTTTCATGAACATGTTTTAATTAACCTTACACAGATCATATGTGAATTTCGCGCAAATCCGAACACTCTAAGTGCATGAAAACACGCATCACATAAATGCACATTCACATATATTCAAAATTATGTAAGTGTGCGTTCACATCATTTTTTAGGAGCTAGGAGATGTGAATGTATGTGAAATTTACATATGATATTCATAATGTTAATTACAACATGTTTATGAAAAAAAAATTTAAAATTTTTTTATAGGTGGTACCTTCTGGTGCGCTGCATAATGGGTGGTATTCTCTCGAACCATATTTTATATATATATATATATATATATATATATATATATATATATATATATATATATATATATATATATATATATATGTATGTATATATATATACACACACACACACACGGGTAGGTTCAATGAAGAACCTTATGCATCGAAGAACCTTGGAAAACCACAATGCATCGCTAGAAAAACTGAAATGCATCACGTAGAAATCGATGCATCACGCGGGAATTTGATGCATCACATGAAAATAATGTAAAAATCGATGCATCACGTGGAAATAATGATGCATTACGGGAGAATTGTGATGCATTTGTGGTGGTGCATGGAGGTTCTCCATTGAACCCACCTGTATATATATTAATTGGTGCGGAATCCAAGATGATATTAAACTTGAATTGTATATTGTTGTCAAGACCACGATCTGAAGCATTGTTTGAATTTAAGAGGAGACAGTTCCTCCATATTACTAGTTTCCACGAATTCTTGAGATCATAAATTAAGAAACCTTACAAAGACAAAAATAAGAACTCATGAGCAGTACCTACTTCGACTGCAACTTCTTGGTGTATTCAGATATTTTTCAAAATAATAAATAATAAAAAATAAAGTTAAGTTTGCCTCCTAGCTACTAGCTAGGTACGGTTAATATATGAATTGTTATGATCCTTTTTTTAATTATAAAAAAATGTGGTATGATTAATGTTAAACACGAATAAACACTTATTAACGTATGGAATCCAAACACTTTAAACCAATTATTAGCGTTATTGTAACGCCATAAGCTAATAATCTCATTTATAACGTAAAAGCAAACACTCTCTTAGAAAGTTTGATACAGTAGAATCATTAAAAAAACTAATTGTTTGAATTAATACCTTTTTTTATTAATGATGGTTACACGTATACAATAATTAACATAAAAAATAAGGGAAAAATTATTAATTAATTTTTTTTCTATACTTTTGCTTTTTTACCATTTAAATAGAAAATGAAGATCGAGAAATAAATTTTATTATAAACTCAATCTCTACTATTCATTGAAAATTTTAATTCTCTTCGCATGACAACAAAAAAAACTTTCTGATCTAACCTTACGTGATTTCATTCAATTCTACTATACCAAACGTACACATCATATATAAGGGTGTGTTTGGTTCAACAGAATCGCAAAAAGACGTGTTTAATAAATAGTTTTCTCTTGTATTTTAATTTTTGATAATTTATTCATTTGATTCTTTACTTTATAGAAAGAACAACTAAATAATACCAAAAGTTCAATCATCTTGTTTGTCTATCAAAACGTAAAGAATTAGAATAAAACTACAAATTGAGATAGAGAACAGAATCCAATTTTTGTTAGTGTATCCTTTTTTTCATGTTTTCAAAAGCAGTTTATAAATTTTTTATTTTATTTTATTACATCTTACGGTACCAAACACATTTTATACATGAATGAGTTTCTTTAGCATATATTGGAGAATTGCAAGATTTAATGAAATGTTGTGCATTTACAAACAATTTTATTATTTCTTTGAATTAATTTCTTGTTAAAGTGAAGAAAACAGAATGATTTGTTTCTCCGTCAATTTCTTTATTTGAGCAGCAAAAAAATTTAAGCAACTAGCAAAGGGCTATAGAAAATAAACACAACAACCCAAAGAGAAACCGAACAACTCAAAGACACCATATAATACAAAGAAATAAGAAAAACTCAAAAACATTTTCTATGTTAATTAATCATGATTTTTGTTTTATTATAGTTTTTCAAAAAAAAGCCTATAACTAAGATGTTGTTTGTTTTTTAAGAGTTTGATGTCTGCGGTCTGCGGAGTTAGTTGTAAAAATCTGCGTTCAGAAGAGATGACCTAAAGGTCTGCAGTCCTCGCAGACGCGGGAAGCGTCCGCAGACGCGGGCAGACGAAAAAAAAACAAACACACTTCCATTTAAAACGTCTTCCCGCGTCTTCGAGTTCGCAGACATATATAAGAGGTTCGAAGATTTTCTAAGAAAAAACAAACATGGCCTAAATGTACATCATTCCATTAGTTGCATTTATTCGTACCAAACATAGTTTTTTGTTTCTTCCTCGAACCCACCCGTTATAGACAAAGGCATAGAGCGATAGACGGGTATAGCCGTGTAGGGGAGAGAGGGTGATAAAAATGTGAGAGGAAGAACATAAGGAAAACATATTTCTATGTGAAATTTAGGGCTAATTACGATAAAAGATAATCTATTGTTACCGTTTTTCAATTTGGATAACATACTAATTGTTTTCCTATTTAAGATAACATACTTTCCAAATCAAGTCAATCAATGTAACCGTATCAGATTGAAATATAAAAATTACTGACATGACAATTTCTTTATCCAATCATTAGTTTTTTTTGGATTTCTAATATTGCTTAATTATTTTCAAATTTGCTTAAATAGCAAGGTATTATCAAAAAGTCTTTTTAAAATGCACAAAATAATACACATCGTATAACTATTAAACTGTCATTTTCGTAAAAAAATGCTAACCGGATAAAGAAATTGTCACATCAGTAATTTTAACGTTCAATCTGATATGGTTACCCTGATTGACTTGATTTAGAAAATATGTTACTTTAAATGGAAAAAAATTAGTATGTTACACAAATTGCAAAAAATATGACAGTAGATTACCTTTTGATGCAATTAACTTTAAAATTTAAAGCGCGCCGCGCACACACATATAAATATTATATTCCAGGAACGGTTGAGAATGGACCATGAATTTTGGGGAATGTAATTATTATATAATCAAGAAATGATGACTTAATTTCCAAAATTTGAATTCACATTGCAGTATAGTAAGCCAAAACTTTACAAGTCGTCGTCATCATCAGTTTTGTATCTTTTGTTTGTTTATGGGTTTCAGATGTGGTACGTTGATGATGTCTTCTTTACCATACGCAGGATGCATGCATGCATCATGACTGATGACTTGGCAATTATTAATCTGTAAAAGAGTACTTTCTTTTCTACAATTCTCAACTTGTTAATTAATCAAAAAAATTTATGTTATTTAATTTTTTTAATTATAAAATATTGATAAAAAGGATGGAATTGAAGAACAAAAAATTTTAGCCGATAAATACGCAAGTAAATATATTTTCGATGGTTTATAGCATTCTAAATTATTATGTTGTATTTTAATAAAAGTGTTTTTATGATCATATTGATAATAACATGGCCGGGTGTAATATACATAAACATTTGCATATTACATTTTTGTATGAAATTAAACATTTTAAACATTTTATCATAATTAACATGTAAATGAGATGAACTAGTCAATAATAATGAACATGTGCATATTGTAATTTTACATAAAATTTAATATTTCATCGATCGTAACGAACATATTCATTTAATATTGTACTCCATGAAACTCAACCCTATGTATGTATGTGTGTGTGTGTGTGTAATGCATCCCCTTGTTAATAATCATTCACATATTTTTTAACATAAAAATGTATAAACCAAGATTATAATATTTCTTATTAAAAGAATCATACATTTATACATTAAGATTCAAAAATAAATCTGGTGAATAGGGGTGAGCTCGGTATCCGGTACCGATCCCGAAAATACCGAAACTAAATTATTAGTTCTGAAAGAACCAAATACCGAACCGTATAATTTTATATGGTGCCGGTTCGGTTCCGGTTCTGGGACCGAGTTTTCGGTGTCAGTCACGTATTGGGACCGAATAAGAAAAAGATACCAAATACCAAACATACATCACCAAATATTGCACCCGAATACCGAATATCGAATTCCTAATACCGAACAAAAAACATAAACAACTATAAGTTCAACGTTTCAAAGTTACAAATACCAAATTTTAGCTAATTTATATATTCGGTTCGGGATTGGGATATTCGGGATAAATATGGTACCGAAACCGAGAGCACCGAATACCGAATTTTAGGTAATTTAAAAAATCGAGCACCGGACCGAATATATTAATTCGTTATCGGTCGGTACCGGTACCGGTTCGGGTTCGGAAAATGGTAACCGTCGCTCACCTCTACTTGTGAATGGTTGAAAAAAAATCATGTGAATGATCATTCACTTAGATGACCATTCACATAAATATAAATGATCATTCATAAAACTTTTAAGGACGTAGACTTAGTAAATGTATCTGAAAATCACATATCATATGTGTAACGTTCATTTAAACATGATTAAAAAGTTTTTTTAAGGACTGTACCTTAGGATGCACTCAAATTTGAGTGGTACTTTTATGAGCATAAGTTTGTGTGTGTGTGTGTGTGTCTATATATATACATACGTTCAACGACTTAAATATAAACAAGTTTCATTGGGTTTACTGACTTCGAATCATGAAAATAAATTATTTGTAACATTCAAAAGCTTCAAGCAAAACTGACGTGTCAATTTTTAGTAGGTGCTAACGATGCTAATTTATAAACGGTGCTTACTTCATCCTAACTATATACATGCATATGATTGAGTTTAATGGTAAACCAAATAACATTGAAGTTTTAGAGAATCAAGGCAAATTGAATCATTTGCACGTGTAGTCGTGTATACATCAATACAAATGTGCATATTATGAGATGCACATGTCCAAATGACTCAATTTATTTTGGTTCTCTAATCTAATTTAGTTTTACATTGAACTTGTTTGTATATATATGTATTTCAAATACAGATTTGTCATTCAACCAGATACTAATAGTTTGACGAGGGAATAAATTACAGGGATCCCTAAATTACACTAGGGAGATGTTCAAAGTTCAAACCCAAGGGTGAGCAAGATCATCATACATTACTATGACAAGCTAATCTTTATAAACCGCATCTTTGTAAACCACATTAGTAACTACTTACTTAATTGAAGTTAATCACTTTATTATACTAGTTAGCTAGACATTAATATTAACTATAATTGTGAAGAGGTGTGGGAAACTAAGTTATATAGGAAGAATCCCAAGAGAAAGAAAGGGACAAGAAAAGTGAAGCTTCCAAAGAACATTTGGACAAGGGAGTCAATGCCAAAAATATATGCATAAAAAGGCATCTCCCTTTTTCTTTTTAATTTCCATCTTTCCTATGCAATGTTCCATCATCTCATCCAATTTGATAGTTTTTTTTCTTTTCCAAAATAATATACAGATGGATTATTCTATAATTATTCAATCTTATAATTAATCAAATAATAATAAAATATTCACTAGGGTTTATTCGCATCTACATATTGATCTAGTGGTCCAAATACAGTGACGAATCCAAAAACTTTTTTTATTTGTCTCAGAATTTATCACGCTGCGACAATACGGATGTTTGTGGTTTGAAAAAAAAATTTCGCACCTCAAAAGTTCGGGTTGATCTATCTTTATTACATAATAACATAAATATGTAAATATTACAACTTATCAAGCGTTACAAACTACAAAAAATTAGATTTTATAGTTGTTCCTAGAGTTTTCATCTTTTGAAAACGAGTTATGAGTTATTACATTATCGTCCGAAAATATTGGGTAATTCTTTCTTTATGGTGCAAATGCAACAGTCACTCCAGCATTTATCATCAATTGAATTGCGCAATTACTTGTGTATATTCAGGAAAGTTACCCTAATTGGTGTATTTTTATTAGTATGATTCCCTGATTGAAAGCAATGATAATTTATTTTAATAAACTATAACTTTTAACCAGTAATACATACACTAAATGAGTGTTTGGTTTGCGAGATGAAATTTGAATAAATTCGAATTTGATTTGATCATATATTAGTTGAATGGTTATAGTGTGGAATGATTTTTAAAGCTAGTTAAGTGTACATGTTGTGTGAAATTTTATAAATCTAAATCTATTTACAAATAGCTGGGAATGATAGATTTCTTCGACCATTGATTTTTTGATAGAATTAAAAGACATTTTTGTTTATTGTTTTTGTAATCTAAATTCCAAAATATACTATAAACAAATTTCAATCTTAAAACTCATTCCGTGTGCGTAACGCCCCTTAAAGAGTCATTGACATATTTTCTTGATGTTTGAGGTACTACATTCTCATCCAACATAACATTCCAATTATTAAATCCATTGAAATATTATACGTACTTACATAGTACATTCTCATACAACATAACATTCCAATTATTAACCAGTAAACTATTTTTTTACACATTTAGCCATTAAACTTTAGTTTAATGTTCCAATTAGGGAAAATGATTAAAAGTAATGGCTAAACGTGTACAAAGTATGATAGTTTAATGATCAAATGTGTACAATTTATGGTAGTTTAATAGTCAAATGTGTACAAATGTGATAGTTTATTGGCCAATATGATTTCAGTGGTTAATTATGGACAAAAATAGTTTAGTGTTAAATGTGTACATAAAAACAAGTTTAATGACTAAATGTGTAAAAAATAGTTTGGTGGATAAATGAAACAAATATAAAAGTTGGATGGTCAAAAATGACCTTAACCCTAATAATTAATAAGCTCTCGTTCTTTTTTAATGGTCTTGATAGTTTTGAACAAAGTGAATTGGGCTCTACTTATCTTGGGCTTTTATCCCCCGTTATATATAAATGGGTTTATTCAACATAATTGATTAATTGGTATCACCTTAAAAGAATTCGTAAAAATTTCATCCTTGCATATGATTTATTGCTTAATTTATTTATATACTAGTTTTTTAATCTGCTTGATTATCTTTAATAAAAAGTTATTTATATAAATTATATATACTTAAAAATTAAATTGTTTCAACATTATTTTTACTGTAAATTACATAAATGGTCCCTGTGGTTTATATGAAATTACAGTTTTAGTCCCTGAAAGAATTTTATTACACCACAAGTCCCTAAAATCGAAAAGTTGTAACATTTTGGTCCCTGAAACTAACGGCAGTTAACTTGAGCCGTTAGTTTCAGGGACATTTTGGTCTTTTTGAATTTCAAGGACCATTTATGTAATTTTCAAACTTTCAGGGACCATTTATATAACTTTCATACTTTTCATATATATTTAGTATTTCTTTCTTTTTATAATTTAATTATCCAAATATAACATTTTATTTTTTATTCCTATTGTCTTAATCATTAATTTTTATTTGTATGTTTATTGTTATTTTTAATATTAGTTTTTTTTATGTTACTATAATTATTTATTTAAGATTATTATATGGTATAACTGGTTCATTTTTTCAATTATTTATTGAGAATCCAAATCTTTCTCTATCTTTTTTTCATTTAATAAAAATAAAAATAAAACTAGTTGTACCTTTTTTCGTTCGGAAAATCCAAAATCAAAATGATTTATATCTTTTCTCCATTCAAAATCACGACGTGTTGAAGGTTTTTTCGTTTGGAAAAGTATATAATCAAAATGCTTCGTAGTTTCTTCATTGCAAATACTTAATAAAAATTTTAATTCTAAATGGCTTGAAAAAATCAAGAATTAGAATGGTTCATTGCTTTTTAGTCAAAAAAAAATTAAATTTTAAATGGTTTGTTGTATTTTATTGAAAAATTTCAAAATGTATTGATTTTTTTATCTACGTTTAATTAAAATCAGAATGGTTCTTTTGTTTGGAAAAAAAAATCAAAAATCATAATTGTTTACCGTTTTTGATCAAAAATATTAAATTAAAATCAAAATGGTTCGTCATTTTTTTTATAAAACAAATTAATAACAGATGGTTGTCGTTGTTTGAAAAAATCAAAATTATAACGGTTCATCATTTTTTTGATCAAAAAAATATCAACTGGTTCATCGTTTATTTGATCCAAAAAACAATATTGGAGTGGTTCGTAACTTTTTATCGTTGTTTAACCAAAATCGTAATGATTTTGTTTTTTTTTTTGAAAACTAAAAAATCAAAAACGATGAACCATTATTGATTTTTGGATTAAATAAACAATGAACCATTTCGATAATTTTTTTGATCAAAAAATGATGAACCATTATGATTTTTTATTTTTTCAAACAACGATAACTATCTGGTATTAATTTTTTTATAAAAAAATAAGAACCACTTTGATTTTAATTTAATATTTTTGATCAAAAAACAGTAAACAATTATGATTTTTGATTTTTTTTCATACAAAAGAACCATTCTGATTTTAATTAAACATAGATAAAAAAAATCAATACAATTTCAATTTTTCAATAAAATACAACAAACCATTAGGAATTTAATTTTTATGACTAAAAAGCAAAGAACCATTCCAATTCTTGATTTTTTTTCAAACCATATAGAATTAAATTTTTTATTAAGTATTTGCAATGAAAAACTACGAAGCATTTTGATTATATATCATTTCGAAATGAAAAAAGCTTCAACACATTATTATTTTTAAATTTTTTTGAATGGAGAAAAGAAGTAAATCATTTCGGTTTTAGATTTTCCGAATGAAAAAAACTACAACTAGTTTTTATTTTTATTTTTCTTAAATGAAAAAAAGATAGAGAAAGATTTGGATTCTCAATAAATAATTGGAAAAATGAACCAGTTATACCATATAATAATCTTAAATAAATAATTATAGTAACATAAAAAAAACTAACAATAATAACAATAAATATACAAATAAAAATTAACGATTAAAACAAAAGAAATAAAAAATAAAATTGTATATTTGGATAATTAAATTATAAAAAAGAAAGAAATACTAAATATATATATATATGAAAAGTATGAAAGCTACATAAATGGTCCATGAAAGTTTGAAAATTACATAAATGGTCCTTGAAATTCAAAAAGACCAAAATGCCCCTGAAACTAACGACAGTTAACTTGAGCCGTTACAACTTTTCGATTTTAGGGACTTATGGTGTAATAAAATTCTTTCAGGGACTAAAACCGTAATTCCATATAAACCACAGGGACCATTTATGTAATTTAGTCTTATTTTTAATAAGTATTATATTTATCGTATTGTACTTGTAAAAATATATACAACTGTAAGTTCAATTTTAGTTTCATAGACTTAAACTTTTAAAAATTTAAACTAGTTTATAACCCACGTATTACGTGGATATTTTTTATTAAATTTATTTATATAAAATGTATATGAGTAAACATAAAAACATACAAAAATAATAATTGTATTTATTTTTATTATTTACAGATTAAAAAATAGAGTATATTTATCTTTTTTAAAAATATTAAATTGTATTTATCTTTTATTTTTATAAGTTGTAATTATTTTTTTGGTGAACGTAGAGGTGACACGTGACATTTGATGTTTTCCTTTATTATACATAATAATAATAATTTCCACTACTAATTCAAATTATTACATTTGGATCTAATTATGATTATTATGGATAATAATGATAGATATTTATTTTAGGTAAACATTAATTTTAAATGTTACAAAATCTAATTTATTACTAATTAATTAATGAAAAAAATAAAGTCAAAATTTAATGCAATTAAGTTAAGGTGTTAAATTTGAAAAAAGAGGTGGAAAAATAAAATTTTCTTGTATTGTAGAAGTGGCATGTGACATGAATTGTTTTGTTTTATTATAATATATAGGCTAATCAACCCATGTATTATATGGGTTGATTTAGAAAATACATATTTTTTTTATATTTAAATAAAATATTATAAAATTTATATATAATTAAAATGAAAAAATTGAAAGCTTGTTAAATTAAAGATAAAAAATACTAAGTTGTTTGATATTAATTAAAAAAATATTATTATATTGTATCATTACAAACATATAATTGTGTTTGCAAAAAAATTTTCTTTCATTTTTATTAACTTCAAATATAAAATTTCAATGTAAGAAACAAAAAACTTTAATTATGTGAATGTGTATATATTTTGAAAATGATAAAATATAAAAATGGAATATCTGAAAATCAACAATCAAAATTTATCATATTCACAATTGAAGTTTTATTAATTAAATTTTAAATCTTGTTAGCAATATAATTAACAAAAATTTTAACTTTATTTACTACACTTCTACATTTAAATTCAAGTTTTTCCATTTGAATTTAACTATGATCATTAAGGATAATAATGACACATATTTATTTTAGGTAAATATTAATTCATTAATGAAAAAATTAAAATCAAAATTCAATGTAATTAAGGTAATGTAGCAAATTTGGAAAATGAATTAAAAAAATGGCATAGGTATAATTATTGATTTTAATTAAGGGTATAAGAGACATTTCATAAATAATTATGAGTTGTCATTAATCTGGACCATTGATTTCTTTCCATCCAATGGTCCAAAAACTCCAAGTGGTTTTCTTATTATATATGGTATAGAATTGGTTTTACTAATATATTGACCCACGTAACTACTAAAGGTAACAACTATAAGTGTCGGAACGACTCTAGTAGTGCAAGCAAAAGGTTCAATCCGGATATTTTTATTAAAACTTTTATAAAAATATTAATTATAAAAAATATATGAATACTAATTTATTTTTCAAAATTATAATTTCGTAGTTTTATAGCTAAATATTAATAATAACTAATTTTATATTTATAAATATATATATATTTTAATTAAAATAATTTGATAATTTAATAGAATATTTACATATAATGTATATAAACTAAAAATGTAAACATAAAAATATCAATTAAAAAATATAAAATGGAATTATTATTTGTCAAAACTATTATTCTTTTTGTCTTTATAAATAAATATGAATGATAACTTTTTCATTAAAAATTTATATAATATAATCAAAAAAGATTTGTTAGACTATGATAAAATTAGTTTCGAACTTTTATTATATATAAAGATCATATATGAATTACGTCATTTGAATGATAAGTGATAAGATGCAATTGGATAAACCTTGTAGCAACCAACGTTGCAAAAACTATTAAATTGTAGAAAACTTATTCAGGATTTTTTTAGTAAGAACTAAATTACTTGAATCATTATGTGAAGTAAATACATGGGATTGAGAATGATAAACAAGACACTTTATGTAGATTTATTATAGGGTTTATTACCTTAAAAGGTAACCTACTGTCACATTTTTTTCAATTTGGATAACATGCTAATTTTTTTTTCTATTTAAGGAAACATATTTTTCAAATCAAGTCAATCAAGGTAACCATATCTAATTGAAAGGTAAAAATTACTGACATGACAGCTTCTTTTTCCGGTCAGAATTTTTTTTACAGAAATGACAATTTAACTGTTATATGATGTGCACTAATTTGTGCAATTTAAAATGACTTTTTGATAATACCTTGCTATTTTGAGCAAATTTGAAAATAATTAAGAAATGTTGGAAATTAAAAACATTGACGACTGAACAATGAAACTGTTATGTTAGTAATTTTTACCTTTCAATCTGGCAATGTTACCTTGAATGAATTGATTTGAAAAATGCGTTACCTTAAATAGAAAAAAAATTACCATGTTATCCAAATTGAAAAAAACAAATGACAATAGATTATGTTTTGACGTATTTAACCCTTTATTATATTAGGTTTGATTAATGATTATGAAGGGCAAAACTTTGAGGGCATTAATTGTAATTTGAGATCCACATAGTGATTACATGTGGAAAATGAAAACTTGGTATTACTTGGGAATCATTTAAATGAGTGGGAAGAAGCATAATAAATTTAAGATAAATCATTGATGATCCAATGTGCGAGTAATGTCAGAATTATATAGAATGGAGTCGATAATGACTTTTAACAATCATTTTTCACCGAATTGATAATAGCTTTTATCTCTCTCTCTCTCTGTTCTTTTTCTCTTGATTTATTGATAGAATGGAACGTAACAAAAATAGATTTTAATATCATTACTCGTATCTTTATATTACACAAGAATAAAAGATATAAGAAAGAGTATAGGTGTTCATTTCTTTTCCGTGATGTTATTGATCAATGTTAATAAAATGAAAAAATAATCTAGTTTTTATCTCGTTATCGACATTCGAGTAGACCTGACAATACGTGTATTCGTGTCGTGTCACGTGTCAGACATGAATTTTACACGACACAAATTTGTCAAACACGAACACGACACGAATTATAAAACGTGTCTTGATCTGAAACAAGAACACGACACGCAAAAAATTCGTGTGACACGTGACACGACACGCATAAAACACGTGTCACACAAAAACACGAATTTTACCCAAAATATGTATAGTTATAAATTCAAACATAATAACCCTAAAAATTTTCAAATTAATCAATTAAGTGGGAATCTAATGTTGTGTATATCCGTGTTTTATTCGTGTTATCGTGTAACACGAAATTTATGCGTGTCTTACACGTGTTTATACGAGTAAATTCGTGTTTTACCTGTATAAGACACGAAAGACGAATTTTAAATTCGTGTTGACACGAATTTACACGAAACAAAAATTTATAAAACCCATATACGGAAAACTCGTGTCGTATACGTGTCGTGTCTGTCGTGTACCAAATTGTCAGGTCTACATTATGCCTTTTAATAATTCAAGCTCTAAAATATTAATCTAAAGATCAGGCCCAATAAATGTTTGGGCTCCCTTCCCATTTAATACTTAATGGGCCATCCATAATGGGGGATATAACCAACCTTCCGCCAATATCAAATCTCTCTCTCTCTCTCTCTCTCTCTCTCTCTCTCTCTCTCTCTCTCTCTCTAATTGCATTCCAATATGTTTAGCTAGGTTTTATTTAGTGCATAAAATTATATTAATTTCAATGTTACTTACATTACACATACCTTATGACTTAAAAGTTTCCTTTTAGAGGTGAAATAACAAATTAATGAACTGAAAATTACATGAGGGAATAAAAAAAAAAAATTAGAATCCGTGTAACATGAAAACAATAAATTATTGAAAATTTGAAACACACTAAATGATTCACATGTTGGATTAATTGATTCAGGCGCAGTTTTATGAATATTAGAGAAATTCATCAACGTTTGAGCGGTTTCTAATTTATGTTTTTTACCTCTTAATATCATTTGAAGACTTTAAATTAATACCTTATCATTTCTCGACAAATGAACCAAAACGTAGTTGAAGATGTTACAATATTTAGCTTCTGCTTCTGCCTTTTATCCACTATTAGAAGGAATTACAATAAACATGACCTAGAATGATCTCGTGTCCACATTTGATATCGATCCACTTTAGGGGCACGATAAATTCTTTTATAGATATTATATAGTCAAAACAGTTAATTTATGTTAAATTAATTTGACTGGATGTTGATTTTGGCTAGTCAACAAGGATTTGTCACTTTCAGTTATCCATACAAGTTAAAAGCCACCACATTAACAGTAAAAAAAATATAGCTAAATGTGTCATGCATTGTCTAAATTTAGCTTGTGGTCCCTGTAGATCGACCTTGTCGCCCAACAAACATTCAATTCCCTCCAATGAATGAATTTTGAAAATTCTTTCGAACATATTAGAATGTCAAAATTAAATAATATTTTGTGAATTTGTGACATATCTATCTATCGGTGTGTTTGGCCTTTATGTAATGATTTTTTTATGAGATGTCAAATTAATTTTCAGACCATCCTAGTACTTGAGAGTTTGATCCATCAATCGGATTATTGACATTATCAAATAATATGAACTCATCCTAATATATCGATTCTTCATCAAACTTGATTCCTAAATTGACAATATCTCATAACATGTGATAAACTGCCATTACGTATATCCATTTATCGATCTAGTACCATAACTCCTATATTCAATATGATATATACAAAACATCTAACGAAGGAAGAAGTTAATTTGTTAAATAATGTATAGTGTAGGGGTCTCCATTGTAATTATATAATCTATTTATATGAGATGAATACAACACACCCATTCAAGGGTTTCCACATATTCTATCATGGTATCGAGCCTAACCCTGCCTTCTTGATATCCGGTTTTTTTCCGGTCCAGGCAACCTCCGGCCGCCGCCGGTCTCGCTTCCGCCACCCTCAACAGCCCACCGCCGGTTTCGATTGCAGCCTGCGGCCCCTCCTCCTTCCGACCTGCTGAGCGCCGCTGCTGCCTCTCCGTCACTGCTGCATCTGCATCGCTACTTGTCCGCTGCCGTCTCCCTGCTCTTGCGCCGCTGCTCCTTCCTCTGCGCCGCACCAGCACAGCCGAAACCCTAGCAGCCGCCCTTGCTGCCCTAGCCGAAACCCTCTCAGCCGCCGCGAAACCCTAGACGCCTGCTGCCTTCTCAGCGCCGCCGCCGTCCTGCGCCTGCTTCCACAACCATCACGACCTGCGGCTGCTCCTGTCTCCAGCCGATTGCTGCTATTTGTCTCACACCACCGCTGCTGCCCACTGCGCCGGTCTCGTGCACTCCTGGGCTGCCTACTACCGCCGCCACTCTACCAGCGCCGCTATACTGCTGCAGCTCTCTGCCGCCGTCAGAACCTACCTCTTAAAAACCCTTTGTGAGCACGTTCCTGTTTTCTTATTTTCCGTTAGTTTTTATTTTTTTCGCATATATTATTATCATTAGCTATGACGGGACAACCCTCACAAACCACACAAAATCCTACCGCCTCTCAACTAGTTTTCGCCATTGGTAATGTCTACCCTCAATTTAGTTTCAAATTAACCACTGATGGTTCACGCTATAAATTATGGCGTCACATTTTTACTGATGTGTGCAAAGGTGCTAAAGTCATGGGTCACATAAATGGAAAATCAAAACCCACTAGCCCTGATGATGAGAATTGGGAGGCTATAGATTCTCGCATTAAATCTTGGTTTTATTCCACCTGTGAACCAAAGTTACTTAATATTATCACCACCGACAATTGCACTGCACATGATCTTTGGGAAGCACTAGATGCTCACTTTCTGAATAATAAATTATCAGTGACACCAAAATCACTGATCAGGATCTTGTATTGCAAATTCTACAGCACTTACCCTCATCCTATCAAAGTTTAATTGATGTCATCACTCACACCAAACCCTTTCCCTCTTTTCTTGAAGCCAAAAACATGTTACTGTTACATGAATCCCGAGAAGACCAGCCTGAGCCTACCATTGAACCTCAATCTTCCCTCAGTTCTGCCCTATATTCCTCGTCTGCAACTAATAATAATAATGGAAAAGGAAAAAATAAAAATAATCGGGGAAACCGAAACACAGGTCGTGTTGCGTCTAAGGGTAATACAGGGGGGGGGGGGGTTCTTTTAACAGCACTGCTTCTTTTACAGGTAACTCCCGTGATGCAGGTCAATCCAGTGCTCCGCCAGCTTTTAACAATCAACTCCTTCAGCTTCTTCAGAATGCTTTACATCAGCAATCTCAGGCTTCTCAGTTTGGAGGTAACTATCGTCAGCCGGTGTCTTCCACACCAACTCATGCCGGGACTCACACTCCATCGGCTCTCTATGCTGCGCCTCCTCCACTCTCTCCTGCCAATGCAGCTCCGCCCCAGTTCACAGATCTCGCAGCTCTCTTCAGTTCAATGTCCGCTCAGCCACCACAACAGCATCAGGATAACAACTACTATATGGACACTGGTGCAAGCTCCCACATGTCATTCAACCAAGGTAATCTACTTTCTCTTAAACCTTGTGGTAAGTCAAAAGTAATCATGGTTGGTAATGGTGCTTTACTTCCGGTTTCTTGCATTGGTGATACATTTCTTCCATTATCACAAAATAAATTGGCACTGAAAAATGTACTTGTTTCTGATCATATGGTTAAGAATCTAATTTCTGTGCGTAAGTTCACTCTTGATAACTGGGTTTCTGTTGAATTTGATCCTTTTGGTTTCTCCATAAAGGATCTTGATACAGGGCGTCTCCTTCATCGCTCTGACAGTACTGGTGATCTGTACCCTGTTCTTCAGCCTTCTCTGCCTTCCAAGCCGTCTGCCACTGCTTTGGTTGCCTTGTCTCCTCATGTGTGGCATCGTCGTCTTGGTCATCCGGGCACCACTACCTTTAATTTTTTACGTTCTCGTAACTTTATTTCTTGTTCCAATGCACTGTTACCTACGTGTCACGCTTGTCAACTAGGTAAACACTGCCGTTTGTCGTTTTCAAAGTCTTTAACAAAGACTTCACGGATTTTTGAACTAGTTCATTCAGACTTGTGGACATCTCCTGTATCAAGTTTGAGTGGTTTTAAATATTATATCCTGTTTTTGGATGATTATTCTCATTTTTTATGGGTGTTCCCTTTGCGTGCTAAATCGGATGTGTTTCAAGTTTTTACTAATTTCCATGCATATGTGTTAAATCAGTTTAAAACCAATATACAATCCTTTCAGTGTGATAACGGCCGTGAATTTAATAACACCAAATTGCTTGAATTTTTTCAAAAACATGGCATTAAAGTTCGCTTTTCGTGTCCATACACTTCTCAACAAAATGGCAAAGCTGAACGAGCCATTCGCACCATTAACAATGTGGTACGCACGCTTCTATTCCAAGCCTCCCTTCCACCTAAATTCTGGGTTGAAGCACTCACCATGTCTATTCATCTTCTGAATATTCTCCCCACTACCACTCTGAATTCTAAAACCCCATGTGAGATCTTGTACGATACTTTCCCAGATTTCACACATCTACGTGTTTTTGGGTGCCTCTGTTATCCAAACCTCTCATCTACGGCCCCAAACAAACTCTCACCTCGCTCCACTGCTTGTGTCTACCTCGGCCCTTCTCCTTGTCATCGAGGACATCGATGCTATGATCTCATCACTCATCGCATTATTATCTCTCGCCATGTCGTTTTTGATGAAGATCATTTTCCATATGCCTCGTTTCATACAACCCCATCCCCCTCTGAGTATGAAGTGTTCTCTGATGACATCATCAACCCCCCTTTGCTGTCCAATGAACACATTGCCTCCTCATCCAACACTCCCCCCTCTCCACCTTCTTCCTCGAGTGATATACCCATCACAAATGATGCTGCTCCTATAGTCGATAACCAAACACAATCGTCTGATGCTCCTCACTCTCCGCACACTACATCTGTGCATCCTGCTCCTGTAGCCCCCATTTCTCCCCCTCATCAGGGCCCCACCTCCAACCATCCCATGACGACTCGCTCACGCACCGGCAGTCTCAAACCTCGTCACATCTTCAATCTTTCAGCAGTTGACTCTCTCTCCCCAATTCCCAAGTCTTCTGCTCAAGCTATTCGTGATCCAAATTGGAAGGCAGCTATGGACGCTGAAATGTCTGCCCTTCTCTCCAATCACACGTGGGAACTTGTCCCCCCTCCACCAAAAGTCAACATTGTTGGCTGCCGTTGGTTATATCGCCATAAGTTCGATAGTCAGGGTCGTCTTGAGCGTTACAAGGGCCGTCTGGTGGCTCAAGGCTTTTCTCAAATGCCTGGCTTTGACTATGACGAAACTTTCAGCCCTGTTGTCAAACCAGTTACTGTCAGAATGGTCCTAAGCATTGCTCTCTCCCTAAACTGGCCGATTCATCAACTTGATGTCAAAAATGCTTTTCTCAACGGCGAATTATCGGAGGAAGTCTACATGAAACAACCTCCTGGCTATGTTCATTCCTCCTTCCCACAGCATGTCTGTCGCCTTCGAAAAGCCTTGTATGGTCTCAAACAGGCTCCCCGCGCCTGGTTTCATCGATTCGCTGTTTTCATCACTTCTCTCGGATTCCATTCAAGTAAATCTGACAGTTCTCTCTTTGTTTATCATCATGGTCGTGATACAATCTACCTTCTATTGTATGTCGACGATATCATTCTGACAGCTTCCTCCCAATCTCTGGTCAATCATGTCATCTCTCGTCTCTCGTCTGAGTTCAAAATGACTGACCTTGGCGCTCTCTCCTTCTTTCTAGGGGTCTCCGCTATACGCTCCTCTTCGGGCCTTTTTCTGTCTCAGACAGTTTTTGCCCAAGAAATCATTTCTCGTGCTGGCATGGACACTTGTCATCCTTGCTCATCACCGGCTGAGACAAAGTCTAAACTACCCTCCTCTGGCAAACCAGTCAATGATCCGACTCTCTATCGGAGTCTTGCGGGTGCTTTACAGTACCTCACGATCACTCGTCCGGAAATCGCTTATGCTGTACAGCAAATATGTCTGTATATGCACGATCCTCGCCAACCACATCTGAATGCCCTCAAACGCATTCTTCGTTATGTGAAGAGTACCCTCACTCATGGTCTTTTTCTCCGCCCATCCACTGTTAATCGTTTGGTCTGTTATATTGACGCTGATTGGGCCGGTTGTCCTGAAACACGCCGGTCCACCTCTGGGTTCTGCATCTTCCTAGGTGACAATCTTGTGTCTTGGTCCTCTAAACGCCAACATGTTGTGTCCCGTTCAAGTGCCGAAGCTGAATATCGTGGTATTGCTAACGTTGTTGCCGAATCTGCCTGGCTTCGTAATCTTTTGATTGAGTTACATCTACCTCTTTCACGTGCCACAGTTGTTTTTTGTGATAATGTAAGTGCCATGTATTTAGCTAATAACCCAGTACAGCATCAAAGAACCAAACATGTGGAACTTGACTTACACTTTGTAAGAGAACGTGTTGCTTTGGGGCAAGTGCGTGTGTCGCATGTGCCCTCATCTCATCAGTTAGCAGATATATTTACTAAAGGTCTTCCTACACAGCTGTTTTTACAATTTAAGTCCAGTCTTAGCATTAGTCCTCCTCCAGCTGCGACTGAGGGGGGTGTGTTAAATAATGTATAGTGTAGGGGTCTCCATTGTAATTATGTAATCTATTTATATGAGATGAATACAACACACCCATTCAAGGGTTTCCACATATTCTATCATAATTAAACAAATTTTAGATTTTTTTTAAAAAAATTATGTGTTTTAAGCATTTAAGATTGAATTCAGAAAACAAGTCAAGTTGGTATGTTTTCATTATAAATTATGTGTACTATATCTATTTTCGATCTGGTGGTCCTATTTGGTACCCATGTCCAAACTTGCATCAATAATAATTAATAAAGAAGATTTGAGATGTCGTAAACCATTTCATATACAAGACAAATGTATAAAACCACAATCACATCTTTTCCACACACATTTTTAGATCCCATCTTTTTTTATAATATTTTTTTTGATGGGTCCCCTTGTTGATACAATATTTTTTGTTGAATAATAAAATAACAAAAGGGTTCAACAACTTATTTATTTTTAAAAACAACATTTGTCACCCTTCTAAAAAATATTTAACTTTTCATTTGGTACCATTAATGTGTGTGTGACTATAGTCAAGTTCGAAAAAGTAACTCTCGAAATCAAGTGCACCTGAAGGTACCAACATTAAAAAAAAATTTAATTTTTTTTCCTCATAACCATGTTTAAATTAACGTTATACACATGATATGAATTTCACATGCATTCACACTTTCCGTGTCCTAAAAAAGTTATGTGAACGTTTTATGCACATTCATGTGAATGATCATTCACGCCATTCACATGATCATTTTTTACCATTTGCAAGATTTATGATATTGCTCCTTTTGATAAAAAAAATATTATAATGTTGTCCTATAGATGTCTATGCAAAAAAATTTATGTGAATAATCATTCACAATAGGGTATGCTGGAAACTCATAGGTACGCTAATGAACCTGATTATATGTATGTATGTCTATATATATATATATATATATATATATATATATATATATATATATATATATATATATATATATATATATATATATATATATATATATATATATATATATATATATATATAGGGGAGGGTTCTTCTAAGAACCTTAAATAATGTAGGAACCTAAGAACTAATCTCATCCATTGATTTCATGAAATCAATGGCTTAGATGTAAGATGACATTTTTGAAATTAAGAAGGCTTTAGGGGTTTTTTTTGTTGGAAAAATGGGTGGGTAAGGGGTATATTGGGGATAACATTGAAAAAGGAGCTGCACGTTTTTCCACACACAATTAATTCCCTCCTCGTTTTTCTCTTCATCCTTTTTTTTTCTCCAAAAAAAAAAAACCACCAGAGTTTTTCTCTTCATCCTTTTTTTATTCTATGAATACTATACAACTTTATATGTAGATTAAAATATATTCTATGGAGTCAACATAATATTCTATGTTGAATATGCAACATTCTATGACGGAGATACAAAGCAACACAATCTGATCGAACATTCGACAATCACAATCAATGGTGCCCATGATGGAATCTTTTACAAATTGCATTAAAACAATGGATTCAAAAGTATGATGTAAAAAAAATGTATAACAATTCTAGCTACATAGAATAACAATATTCTATGTAGAATATGTGAACTATCTACGTAGAATGTGAACAATCTACTTAGATTAGTGGTATTCAATGAAGAATATGTGAACATTCTGCGTAGAATTGAGGTATTCTATATAGAATATGTGACGCTTACCTAAGATCTATATAAATTTGCAAACAATCTGTAAAAAACTATAAATGTGAGAAGATCTATATAGATTTACACTGATACAAAATATGAACATCATAAGATAACATAAAATCTGAGAAGAATACAGATTAAAAAATCCAAAATCTATAAATGTTTATTGAAGATCTATTCAAACAACATAGAATACAAAAATCTATATACATTTACAGACAATCTATAAAAAACTACAAAGAATACAAAATAATCTACGTAGAATATATCTTTTTTGTCGTGTCTTTCCTATTGTCTTGCTCAGAGCTCTCGTCGTTTAGCAAGGTCTTGAGCGTTTCATCTTTACCCGATTCTGCGATTTCAAAATATAAAATAGACTAGAAAATATGAACATCATAATATAACATAAAATATGAGTAGAATACAGATTAAAAAATTCAAAATCTATAAATGTTTATAGAAGTTCTATTCAGACAACATAGAATACAAAAATATATATAGAGTTACAGACAACATAGAATGCAAGATATTCTACGTAGAATGCAAGATATTCTACGTAGAATGCAAGATATTCTACGTAGAATGCAAGATATTCTACGTAGAATGCAACATATTCTACGTAGAATGCAACATATTCTACGTAGAAGAAACGTTAAATAAAACAACGAATACTCGAATCAAATATAAACATGACCTGGATTAGGAGAAAAACAATCGTCGACCTCCTCATCGGCTGCAAAACCATTTGGAAAAATATTACACGGGGTCTGTTGAAATGTGTCGATCGACTCCATGGATTCAGGTGAAATAAAAAAAACGAAATGGTTTTCCGGCGACGGAATCGAGCTTCTTCTTGCCGGAAAAAATGGAAGAAAAAGAAAAAATTAATGACAAACTCATTGATGATTACATAGTTTAATTAAAGGACAGCAAGATGGAAACTTTTCTGAAAAGTTGCATTAAAGGAAGGAGGAAAAATGACTGATTTGCCCTTAGTGGACCCAACTATACTTGAAAATATTTACAACAATGCCATTGATTATCCACCCTTGATCTTATTTATCCAATGGCTGAAATTGGTTCTTATGTTCCCACATTATTTAAGGTTCTTAAAAGAACCCAATCCTATATATATATATATATATATATATATATATATATATATATATATATATATATATATATATATATATATATATATATATATATATATATATATATATATATATATATATATATATATATATTCAAAATCCGGGGTACCATTAAATAAACATGTCCATTACGATTAAATTTTTGAATTTCATGCAAAACAACAATAATGTACATATGTTCAAATGCGAATTATTATTGACTAGTTCATATTATTTAGATGTTTATTATGAAAAAATATTTTATTTTATGCAAAATAACAATATTCACATTTTCAAAGGTACAATATTATTTAGATGTACATTATCTTCGATCCAAAAATACATGTTCATAACTCATCTTTTGACTACAATAACGACCCACTATAAACTTTTTGACAAAAATGTTTATCTTTTAAAGAAATGAAACTCCATGCTCATCATTTATCTTCATGTTCATTATTCATTTTCGTGTTCATGATGAGAACTTCGATGCATCAGAAAATGACGATGCATTTAGTGTAAAATTTGATTAATTTTAATTTTTAAAAGTAATTTAATGTTAGATTACAATATTTATTAATATTGAAAACCAATAATGATTTTAATTTTTAAATTTGTGCATTTTATGTATAAATTTGTGCATTTTGGAGGGTTGTCACGTTCTCACGGAATTGAAGGGTTCTTATGTGATCCCAACCCTATATATATATATATATATATATATATATATATATATATATATATATATATATATATATATATATATATATATATATATATATATAGTTCGAGAGAGTACCACTCATTATGTAGCGCACCAAAAGATACCACCTCTAAAAAGTTTTTTTTTTGTTAAATTTTTATTTCATAAACATGTTTTAATTAAAATCATATAAAGATGGATGAGATGATTTGAGAAACTTAAATATTTTAGAGAAGTAAAGAAGCAATGTGAACAAAATATTTAATAACAAATTTATTAAACATAATGAATAAATAAAAGGGTAATAATGTAATTATAATATTGAATATCTATCCTAATTCTTAAAATAATTTCTAGAACTCTCTATTTCTAAAACAAAATAAATGTTACATATTAATGTGAAGATTGTTAAGAGGGTGTTTGGTTTTGCGTTATAAACCTGATTATTAGCTTATTACGTTACAATAACGCAAATAACTGGTTTAAAGTGTTCGGATTGCATACGTTAATAAGTGATTATTTGTGTTTAGCGGTTGTCCTACCACACTTGTTCATAAGTTAAAAATTGTAGCTTATTTGCTTAATAAGCGATTATTTAGTCATTTTACAAGTAAAAACGCAAATCCAAACACTTTAAAAACTGATTATTTGAAAATTATGATATCAAACAGCAGAAGCTAAACCAAACACTATATTTCCTGCAGCACTTTTTGTTACAGCAATTATCTGATTATTAGTTTCTAAAACGCTACAGCACTTTTTCAAACGCAAATCCAAACACCCTCTAAATATAACATCTCATTCAAAACATCTGTCGTGGAAAATTAAAATCTCTTATTTAAATTCATATCATTAAATCATTCAAAATATGATAAAGAAATTTGTGTTCTTTTTTATTCGTATATATGTAATATTCATGTATGAATATTTTCTTATTTGTATTATTAGTTAAGTTAACACGAGAATATTTATAGATGAATTATTTTATGAAACACAACCAAACACAAGTACTATATAATGTTTCATATATGAATATTTCATCTTAATATACTTCTTCAAAATTTTCGTATATGATCAATATTTCATATTCACACATAATTATACAACTGCAAAATATTTATAATCGAGAGAGTACCACTCATGATAGTATGATACAACGCGTCAGAAGGTATCTATTTCAAAAAGAATTTTAAATTTTTTTCATAAATATGTTTTAATTAACATTATAAAGGTGATACGTCAATTTTATATACATTCACATATCCTAAATCTTTAAAAATAACGTGAAAGTACATTTACATAAATTTACGTGTGTGTAAACGTACATTTGTCTAATGTATGATTTCATGTACTTAGAATGTGTGAATGTGCGTGGAATTTACATATCGTCTTTGTAATGATTTAAATATGTTTATGAAAAAAATTTTCTCAAAAAAAATATTTTTAAGAGATGTACATTATGATGTTCTGTATAATAAGTTGTACTCATTTGAAAACACACGCACACACACAAATATACATACATAGGGTTGAGTTCACATGAGAACCACTATATTTCGTGAGAACATGAGAACCGTTCTAAAATTTGTACATTTGATACTAAAAGTAATACATTTGATAAATTTATACATTTGATGTAAACATTTACGCATCTAATGATATATTTGTCCACTTTATGTACGAGTTTATACATTTGACAAAATTTGTGCATTTACTGTATAAATTAATGAATTTAAGTTTTAAAGGTAATTCTAATGTTAGATTACCATATATTAATATTAAAAACCAATAATTATTTTAATAAGTTATAAATTTAATTTTTGAGTTTATACATCTTGGAGTGATTCTCACGTTCTCACGGAATTGAAGGGTTATTAACAGAACTCAATATATATATATATATATATATATATATATATATATATATATATATATATATATATATATATATATATATATATATATATATATATATATATATATATATGGTCAGGTTCTATGGGGCACCATATGTGCATTGTGCATTTTGGGAACCTGTATACATCGTTGGATCATTGAAATTAAGGGTTAGGATTACAATGGCAAATTTGTAATAAGTATGAAAAGAAGGTGCATTGTGGAAGGCAAAAATGGGCGGAGGGGTATTATAGGTATTCGCCTAAAATCAGATTTGAAAACCGACTCCACCCCTTCCAAAATATAGCCTGGATTTTAGCACACATATCTTCTAGAAATTTATCAAACGAATCTTCCCCAAAACTACCGAGATTCACTCCTCCGGTTTTGGTATTAAGTTCTCGCTGTCATCGCCGTGCACAATGAATATCGCAGAAGGCTCGTCGGTGAAAAAAAGGAAGACGGCTGAACAGGTTCGCCGTTTCTGTTTACGATGTTCCATCTGCTTGTGCATAACTGATTTATTAGTGCATAATGTCGATGGTTACTAAATGCATGTTCCATATACGTGTTCATTGAGTTTTGTGTTGACCGAATATGAATATGAGTATTTAGGATTTGGGGTATTTGTGCCCTAGTTATGAATTAGGGGGTAATGTCAAGTGCATTCTGAAAAATCAAGTTATGTATTCTACTTTGATTAAGTGCATATACGTGCATTATATGAAAGAAATCAATATATGGAAAAAAATCCGTATGATGTTCAGGTATGCAGTATGTTGCCGTATTTAGTATTGAAACGTTCTTAGAAAAGGGGGGTTTTTATGCCCTATTTCGTGATGTGCTGTTGTAGTAGGTATGTGGTATGTTTCAAATATGTAGAAAATGTATGCAACGGTCTTATATGCAGTATGCATGTAAATGCATAATGCATGTGTATGAAACGGTCTTAATGTTGTTCACAATGGGGGAAAATTGTGCAAAATTGGGGGTTTTTCAGGGGATGTATTTGGATGGAATCTCAAATTTTGTAGTTCGGCTTTTGGGATTTTTATGATCCAGATTATGTTCGTCAAAGTGTTATTTTTTTAAAAATGCAAATCAAAGTTTGAAAGTATTTCGTTGTCAATGTTAAAAGAATTCAGTAAACATGGAGTTTTGTGGTTAGTGGTTGTAAGTGCATTCATGCACTTGGCATGTTTCAAATGTGTAGTAAATATATGCAACGGTCTTATGTGCAGTATGCATAGTTAGGCATAATGTTGTTCACAATGGTGTGCATTGTACAAAATTGGGAGGTTTTAAGGGGATGTATTTGGATGGAATCTCACATTTTGTAGTTCGGCTTTTTGGATTTTTATGCTCCAGATTATGTTCATGAAAGTGTTATTTTTTTTAAAATGCAAATCAAAGTTTGAAAGTATTTCGTTGTTAATGTTAAAAGAATTCAGTAAACATGGAGTTTTGTAGTGTAGAGGTTGTAAGTGCATTCCTGCGAGTGATATGTATGATATAGAGGTGCATATAGGTGCAGAATTTGAGATTCATCGAAGTTAGGCTCTATTAATTGTGGAAGATTTCAGAATGCAGCTTCATGTGGCAAAATTTTTATATGGAAATTATGAATCAAATTGGGTGATATGGAAATAGTGTTCATGTAGTTTATTGGGGCTGAAATTTTAAGGGTGTATACATGTAAATGAATATGTATTGTATGATGACCGTATGGCTATGAAAACTTTTCAGTGAGTATTGATCAACTTTTTTGAATATAAAATTTTATATATTAATAGTGTATACATGTGTTTTGTCTTTGTTTATTAAATCTACAGGGTCCAGTTAGAAGAAGTGGTAGGATAGGGCTGCGATCAAAGTTTACGAACACTGCAGAAAACCCACTGACTATATCCGGAGAAGACGGGTCTACCGAAACGAGTACTATGAATGATTTTGTGAGTGACATCTCTTCGAAGCCAGGTATGCATAATGTAGGAAAAGCTTGTCGTATAGTTGCAAATGCGTATACGACACCTTTTGTGAGTGCATTTGTGTGAATTTGATGTAGTTATGTTAAGTTCAATTAGGAAGCGTTTCAAAATTTATGTAGTTATGCATAAAAGTGATAATGTAGTATGTAGTACGTTAGTTTTGTCATTGTGTAGATTGCACAAAATTTATATAGGTTTTTCGAATATAATTTTTCGTTATGCATTTTTGAATATAGGAAGCGTTTCGGTAAATGTCTATGGTTTATTGATCTTTAGGGAGAGGATGAGTAAAGATATTGTCAATCTTTATGGTATATATTTAATTGATGGTATGTAGATAGATATTGGTAATATGCATCGTATAAGGTATTTTATAATGCATAAACGGAGATTAAAGTTAGTCATGATTATTACTATCTAGTTCATGTATGTGTTTAGTTGTTTCAAATACTAATGGCATGTATGTTTACTGGTGGTACGTATATATATACACAAGTATATAAAGTATGTTGCATGCGGGAACGTCAGCAACGTTTTGTTGATTGTTGTTAAGACTGTTTATTAATTGTGCTAGTTTGTATTATGGACTGAGTGTTCAACGAGTGTCCTTGCTGTATCTTTTATTTGTAGGTACTAAAAGGGCAGTCGAAGAAAACGCATGTGCTGAGAGTATGCGTGCTCCTAAAATTGTGAAAGTTAAGAAAGAAGTTGTTACTTAATTTTAAACACTGTGCATATATATATACGTATCTGTGCTATAAAAATAATAAAACTGTCAGAAAAAAATATTTTAAACACTGTGCATATATATGTTCATATTGCAGTGCTTCCGGTGTATGTTCCAAAAATGAGCAGTCCATATAACTATGGATATACATTTATCATCAATATCATGGTGCGTTCCTCTATTGGTTACTTAATTTAACGTGGTGCATCTGATACATGATAGAGTAGCTTACCATCATTGTTCTCGGATATTTGAAACTCATTGTTCTCGGATATTTGCATTTCATCAAATGTGTTTGAAGATCCCATGTCAATACAAATCAAGTTTCCAGATCTTATTATTGTTTTCGGAAAAGTAAGATGACAGATTGTAGACCCGCAATATGAACACGTCGACGTCACTATGATTGCTACGGACGAAGGCGTGAATATGACATGCAGGTATTCTTGAAATCGCCGGTGTGAAGATGACCGGCAGGATATCGATATGAAGAAAGTCGAACTCGTGAAGATGACTGCAGGATTTCGGTTGCCATTGTTTGGGAGAGAAGAAAAGTCAACTGATAATTAAAACTATCCTAACAAGAAACACCTAGAAAACTTGCTAATTTTTAGCAATTTCCTTATGAAGAATCCGATTAAATGAATACATTAAAATTAAAGAATCTAAATCTTATCAAATAATTATATAGTTTTCCAATTATACCCTTGTTGCATGGTTGATTAATATGTAATGCATTTTTGGTTCCTATTTGGTTCCCAATGCATATGGTGCCCCATAGAACCTCAATCTATATATATATATATATATATATATATATATATATATATATTCAATTCTCACGGAATTGAGGGGTTATTACCGGAACCCAACCTTATATATATATATATATATAGGGACATTTGCGCAAAAAACCCACAAGTTGGAATTTATTTTTTGGGATAATTGCGTAAAAAACCTTAAAGTTGGACCATTTTTGTGATTAAAACCCCTAACCAATTTTTGTTGCACAAAAAACCTCGAACCGGTAAAATCTTTTGAAATTAGGACTTGACCGGTTATAATAGGTTGCTATGCTTACATGGCACACACGTGGCGTCTACATGGCAAACCCGACTTACGTGGCGCCTACGTGGCACTACATGTATAATTCTTAAACTGAATTTTTGCATAAAAAACCCCGAAATTGGTGACTTTTTCGATTAAAACCCTTAACTATATTTTTCTCACCTCTAACCAAAAATAATATTTACCTTTTCTCTTTTTCTCTACATCCGGCAACTCCGATTACTCTATCTCCTCTTTATGTTCAGTGCTGTTTATTTTATGTATGTATGTTCGATTAACTTTTGCCGTTTAATCTTGAATTTTAACTTCAATTGTGCCGATGGAATCGATTTCATTTTGTATTCACGAGTTGCATTTTTAGGTTCAGCTTTATATTCAATTTCATTTATTTATATTCCATTTTAGCATCTTAATATGATCAGCCAGAGCAGTGAAGTTCGCTAGCCTAGAGGGTGGAGGTTACATTGGGAAACGAATTCTTTGTTTGAAAAATAAAAGTTTAATAAATATCTATGTCATCAAAATGCAATCAGTGAAGTCTCAATTTTAATTATATTTGTTGCTTGGAGGTTTTTTATCAAATTAAAAATGATTTGGGGTTTTAATTGAAAAAACTAAACAAGTTGGAGGTTTTTTACGCAAAACTCTATTTAAAAGTTTTACACGTCATCAAGTTGCAACCGGCTAAACCGGTTGCAAGTCAGATTTTTTGAAAAAAGCCCAAATTTACAAAGTTTTAACCAGTTGGAGGTTTTTTGTGCAATGAAAAATGATTGGGGGTTTTAATCGCAAAAATGGTCCAACTTAGAGGTTTTTTGCGCAATTTCCCCTTATTTTTTTCGGTGAAATTCTGGTGGTCACTAATAATTTGTCGACAATGACTTTCAATTGTTTACAACCAGTAATATGTCAATTACGTGGGATTTTGTTAGTCGGGGGTTTTTTGTGCAATGAAAAATAGTTGGAGGTTTTAATCACAAAAATGATCCAACTTGAGTGTTTTCTGTACAAATATCCCTTATATATATATATATATATATATATATATATATATATATATATATATATATATATATATATATATATATATATATATATATATATATATATAGATTTAGGTTCAAGTGAGTACCACCTCTAATGCAGCGCACCAGAAGGTACCACCCTTAAAAGTAATTTTTTTGAAATTTTTTTTCATGAACATGTTCTAATTAACATTACACAGATCATATGTGAATTTGACGCAAATCCGAACACTTTAAGTGCATGAAAACACACATCACATAAATGCATGTTCACATGTCTTCAAAATTATGTAAGTGTGTGTTCACATCATTTTTTAGGAGCTAGGAGATGTGAATGTATGTGAAATTTACATACGATCTTCATAATGTTAATTAAAACATGTTTATGAAAAAAAAAATTTAAAAAAGTTTTTTTAAAGGTGGTACCTTCTGGTGCGCTGCATTTGGGTGGTACTCTCTCGAACCATATTCTATATATATATATATATATATAATGAGAAAAGGATGAAACAAAATGAAAGATGGGAGGGTTAGAATGTCTCCATCACAGAGGGCCACAAATTAGCCGGCTGGAAACAGCAGAATGTCCATTTCCATTGCCATTGCCATCTCTCTCTCTCTCTCTCTCTCTCTCTCTCTCTCTCTCTCTCTCTCTCTCTCTCTCTCTCTCTCTCCTCTGCAAGTTTCGTCTTTATCAAAACACTCATGAGAACCCAATGCTATAAAGATGAAAAGGACCCACAACATACGAGTAGATATACAGAGAGATGGTCTCATTAAAGATAGAGGACACTGAACAAGACAAATAAACCATTCTGAATCGAAATGCTGCTTACATTCATAAATTGCTCTTGCCTCTGACCCCTCCTCCTTCTATCAATAATATCCCAACATCCACAGAAATCTGAATGCCTCGATCCTCTTTTTTCCAGTCTTCAAATCATTTATCATAATATATATATTACTTAATCATATATGCTTTATTAAACATATGATAACAGCTTGATATATACATATATATAATTAAACATATGATAACAGCTTGATATATACATATATATAATTAAACAGGTACTGTAACTTTTCAGATATGATATACCAATATATGCTGAAATTTTATTAATTAATTGTGACTGATTAAAGTTGACGAGTTTGCCAACGTACGTAACTCGATGCATCTTTCGTGACGCAACTAATCTACAAAATCTGGAAACCATTACCATCAACATATATGTAGGAGTGATTAAGGATTCTGGGGCAAGACTTTCCACCTCAAACTTTCTCGAATAAAACACACAATCACACATGGTTACAAACCTATGTACAACAACCTGTCATGGGAATTTCTTCTTCTTCTTCTTCTATTTTTTTTTATAATTTTTTTTTTTTTATTTTGGTGAAAAAGGACACTTATAGACAGCTACAGTGAAATAATGCTATAACAAAAACAAAAGACAAAACCTGGTGGATTTCCTCTTGATTTTGTACAAGTATCTAAACCTTATTTAGCAACTTTACCTCAGTTAGGAGATCACAAATCATAAATAACCAAATAACCTAGGAAGTTACTATTTCTTAGTTGATGATTAAGGTATGGGGTTAGGTTTAATATATGCAACTGTTTTCTTGTTCCTTTGATTCAAGAAACTCATTTCTGTCCTCTTAATAGAGAACTAACTAATAAGTATACACTGTTTATATACATATTGAAATATAATGCATAGTAGCATCATAAAATGTAAATAATTTAGTGAAATGGTGGCTGTTTCAGTATAACGATGGATCAACCAACCGATTGATTGTTTTAACGATATTAGGGGAGCCATAAAACTTGATGAGACTGCTTATAACTTCATATATTCATATATGCCAACAACAGATTTAGATTTTTGACTTTGACATTTTAACAGGTTTGGTAACAGGTCCCTAACTCTTAATTGATCTTTGCTTCAACTTGTTGAGATGATTCTAGTCTGCTAGTTAGGTTGTATATTTTAATTTATGGTACTATTAATTAGTATATACCACAACAATTAACTAATCGTTAATTACATAACCAAATGTTAAGATATCTAATAATATTATAAGCTTCAAATTAATTAGTACTTTCCATAACCAGGTCTTACAAATTTTGACTTTCAACAAGAATGCCTTATTCTTTTAATTAAACTTTCAAATGGCAAAACACCACCGCGCGTACCCAAATGGATTAATTAGTCTAATCTATATCTGTATATATGTTAAATAAGCAAAATAACTTGTGCCACGTGTTTTTTTTACACTAAAAATTTTTTCCTCCATTTTTTCCTTAAATAACTCTAATATTTATGTAAGTTAATTAATATTTTAAATACTTAAGAAAATAAATTTTAATATGTAATTATTATATTAAACTTCTCTAACTATGCTTAAATAAAATAACATTAGCAACTTGAATATTTTTCTAGAAATATATTGAAATGAATTTTTTTTTTTAAATATCTTAGTAAAATCTATACTATATATAATAAGAAAGCCACTTGGAGTTTCTGGACCATTGGATGGAAAGAAATCAACGGTCCAGATCAATGACAACTCATAATTATTTATGAAATGTCTCTTATACCCTTAACTAAAATCAATAATTATATATATGCCATTGTTTTAATTCATTTTCCAAATTTACTACCTTGACTTAATTACATTACATTACATTAAATTTTGATTTTAATTGTTTCATTAATGAATTAATATTAAATTAATATTTACCTAAAATAAATATGTGTCATTATTATCCTTAATGATCATAGTTAAATTCAAATATAAAAATTTGAATTTAAATGTAGAAGTAGTAAATAAAGTTAAAAATTTTTGTTAATTATTTTGCTAACAAGATTTAAATTTAATTGATAAAACTTCAATTGTGAATATGATAAATTTTGATTGTTGACTTTCAGATATTCTAATTTTATATTTTATAATTTTCAAAATATATATACACATAATTGAAGTTTTTTTGTTTCTTACATTGATATTTCATATTTGAAGTTAATTAAAATTAAAAGAAATATTTTTTTCAAACACATATTATCTGTTTTTCAATATAATAATATATTTTTATTTAATATCAAACAACTAAGTATTTTTTATCTTTAATTTAACTAGCTTTCAGTTTTTTTAATTATATATAAAATTTATAATAATTTATTAAAATATAAAAAAATATGTATTTTCTAAATCAACCCATGTAATACATGGGTTGATTAACCAACATATTATAATAAAACAAAATAATTTATGTCTTATGTCACTTCTACAATACAAGAAAATTTTATTTTTCCACATCTTTTTTCAAATTTAACACCTTACCGTAATTGCATTAAATTTTGACTTTATTTTTTTCATTAATTAATTAGTAATAAATTAGATTTTGTAACATTTAAAATTAATGTTTACCTAAAACAAATATCTATCATTATTATCCATAATAATCATAATTAGATCCAAATGTAAAAATTTGAATTAGTTGTGTAAATTATTATTATTATGTATAATAAAAGAAAACATCAAATGTCACGTGTCACATCTACGTTCACCAAAAAGATAATTACAACTTATAAAAAATAAAATACAATTTAATATTTTTAAAAAAGATAAATATACTCTATTTTTTAATCTGTAAATAATAAAAAAATAAACAAATTATTATTTTTGTATGTATTTATTTTTACTCATATACATTTTATATAAATAAATTTAATTAAAAAAATCCACGTAATACGTGGGTCATAAACTAGTTTATTATAATAACAAAAAATATTTATATCAATTGAGAAACCTTTAGATTTTCTATAAATTTTTGTTATTTAGCTTTGTCAATTACACACATTAGATTATTTGTGTAAATAAATTTAAATATTTGTACATCAACTATCAATAAATGTACTACAATCGAAAAATAAAGAAATACGTTTATTTATTTAAAATATGTTCTCATGCTTAAAATTATACATTATTTATGATATTTTTTATTTTTAACTAAATATTATGTGTTTCAATCTAATATTAAATATTTTTAAACTTCAACATACGTTTTTATAAAATCTAGCATTAATAGAGAATGTTTATGTAACAACTGGCCTAAAAATAATGTATGAAACTCAAAAATTAAACTAATATAAAACTCGAATAATGAAGTAATGAACTCGAATGAAGTTATATGAATCTCGAATCATATAATCAATAAACTCGAATGGTGTTGTATGAATCTCGATGAAAGAAGTAATAAACTCGAATAATGATATAATGAAACTCGATTAGTAAAGATCTAAACTCGAATAACACTTTGATGAAACTCGAATAAAGAAACAATTTTCTCGGATGATGCAGTATAAAACTCGAATGATGAAGATACAAATCTCGATTTCTAAGGGATGAAACTCGAATAAAGAAACATAAGACTCGAATAAAACTACATAAAACTCGAACAGTTAAACAAAGAAACTCGATTAAAGAAGCAAGAAACTCGGGCAATGTTGTATAAAACTCGACTATAGCTATATGAAACTCGAATGACCAAGACATAAAACTCGATCAAAGTGTGATAAAACTCGGGCATAATGTTATAAAACTCGATTGACACTGCAACAAACTCGATCCACACTTGAATCGAGTTTAACATTCCAGAAAAATTTTCTAAGTATGTATATATATATATATATATCAGTATTTATTACTACCACCTTTTCGTGCATGCTTTTGTACTTTTATTGATATAAAATTTGAAAACCCATACTACTTATCACCCTAAAAAGTAAGTTGTCCTTTAAAGGACAACTAGATGTACTTTTGTATTATTTTAATAATAAACTCCATGCAACATACAATCATGAAATCGGCCACACTTATTTTTGTCCAACACTCAACCGAAAACACCTTTTTACTTTTCATCATTTCACTGAATTTTAATTACTTTATCTTTATTTTTAATAACCCTTTTTCTTCTATAAATACAAGACAAACCCATTTCACAAAAACACACCAACTCACAAACTCTCTCAAAACAAAATCGGCCAAAAATTCAAGCGTTCTTCAACTTTTGTAAGTTTTTCTTATTTACTTTATTTTCCACCTTAAAAATTTATAAAACATGAAAAATTAAATATATTTACTAAAATATAATACTTATCATTTACAACTCGGTTTTCATAATACTCGTGAAATTTTCCATGCGAAATATATGAATACCCTTTCATAATGATGCACATGCTCGTATATATATGTATGCATTTTCGTATATATATAAATACATATGTACATACGTATGCATGCATGCATCAAAATGTCCTTGGAAATAAACTACTTAAAATCATTTGTGTAAATCGGAATTAATACAACAAATTATATTTTAAATAAATTACTTGAACATAACTACAAATCAGTATCAACATATAAAATCCTACGAAATTATTTATACATCACCCCCAAGTACATAAAATATTCAAACACGTATTATGATGATATTGACCCGAACTCGTAAAAATATTAGGACGAGTCTCAACCATTCAAACAAGTGTTCAACTCAGATCCAAAAACATCATCAAAAATCAACAAGGTGAGTCTTCATAGTCCCATTTTTCACATTATTATGTTTTGGGATGAAATACATGCTTCGTTTTTATATGGACACAAAAACTTCTCGATTCTATTATGTATTACATATGTGATTTCCGCCCTTATATCATGAAATCGTTAGTTGCATTTGTTTGCAAGCGCGAATATATTGTGGATAGATCTATTGGGAGTCATGTCCCCCACTCGGGTTAGTGGTTTAGCTAACTGCGGGTGCATATATATTCAACACACGGTATTACGTATGGGAATACTGCTCGGGGCAAACTCATTCTAATTAAGCTTCGGTGACATGATGGTTTATGTAATACATCTCATGGAATTTATGATTTTATAAATTCAACTCATCTGATAATGTCCATACAACTGGTCTTTTCGCGTAAACCTATGAACTCACCAACAATTTTTGTTGACGTATTTTAGTATGTATTTTCAGGTAATTAAGGCAAGTGTGCCTTCGGATACACCAACTTTCAAGCTTCCGCATTTCATGGAGTCGCATGCATATTTCGAAACTAACGGAGACTTGACTGCATTATTTTTGGACGCATTAATTATGTATCAGAATCTCTGTATTACGCGAACTTCATTCCTTTCATTTTGTAAAACATTAATACATTTTTAAATTTTAATGATGTAATATTTCGAAAACGTCCATATAGTGGTCGTTCGTTATAATTATGGTTACGCTTCCGCACTCGTCACGTCTCGCTGCCAACCAAGGTAGCAGGGTGTGACAGATTGGTATCAGAGCAATAGTTATAGTGAACTAGGTTGCATTAAAACCTAGACTATAACTGTTACAAAAACTAAACTTTCTTCAAGAACTGTGAACACATATATGGACCCTGATGACAATAACATATCGAAAATTCACCCATAGGGAAAGGGTGTGACTAGCACAACGGGAGTCTATCCCGGTACCTGCCCATCACCCAAGGCCGCCGCAGTAGTAACGGGCAAGCATAGGATAGTGGGGATGGATGCCTCACACTCTCCAAGAGTGGAGAAACGAGGAGGGGATCCAAATCCAGTTTGAAGTCGGAACACCATCTTCCTCTCAAGTGCCGACACTTACCTAGAAACCTACGTAAGAAACGATGCCTCTGTTGGTGGCAAGGGCCGCCAGACACGACCCCCAATTTCGAAAAAATCCACCGAGAGGTCGGTGAGATCCTTGCAAGGGTTAGGTAGGAGGCAATGCAAACCACCAATAAACCTTAGGCCAACCAGAATACCCAGGCGATTCAACAAAGACGGAATAGACAAATTATGCCAACGCCTAGCAGAGCGCAAAGCCAGTAATGTAGAACTAACCCAACGACTTAACGCTCTGGAGTACGAGGAAACCCCGGAGGCATCTCTTTATAGTATTTCTCTAGGCTTTACTATCTGATATATCTTAGGGTAAATAAGGCTTAAGAATTTAGAAAATTCTGACCATATCATATACAAAGATTAAGTATCAAGAACTTTTATGAGGAATTAAGTTTTAACTACCACTCTGCGTAGGAAAAGATAAAGTTGTGACTATCTGCCTAAGAAATTTCAAACCCGTAGACTTATCCTCTTACCCCATTAGATACCACTTATGCATTTCTACTATTTGATATTGGTTCTGATAGGAGCTTTAAATCCATTAAGTTCAGTAAGCAGATAAATTCCACTCTTACATCATTAAGGGTCACTTATGCTATTGAGGTTGATGACAGTAAGACGCTTAAGATAAATAATGTAAGTCGAGGATGCTCCTTAGAATTAGTAGGCCAACTCTCTGAAACAGACTTGATGCCCGTCAAACTGGGAAGTTTTGACGTGGTCATAGGCATGGAATGACTATAGAAAAATTGTGCGGAATTAGTGTGCAACAAGAAGACGGTTCATATACCTTTAGCCAATAAGAAGGTCCTTACTGTCCAAGGTAAAACAAGAAATATCAAAGAAAGCATCACCCCTAGCATTAGGACCCTGAAGTGTTGACAGAGAGTGAGCCAAAGGAAAAACGGCTCGAAAATATTCTTATTATTTGTGATTACCCCAAAGTTTTTCCAAAACACTTACCAGATCTCCCAACATCGAGGCAAGTCAAATTCAAAAATCGGCCTAGTATCAGGTGCGGTACCAGTGGCTCGAGCACCATGCCGATTAGCCCCATCAATAGTGTTACAATCGTCCAACCAACTGTAGGAGTTCTTAGATAAAGGGTTTATCAAACCGAGTTCCTCACTTTGGAGGAGCACCAGTTTTGTTCATAAAGAAGAAGGATAGAACCATCAGAATGTGCATCAATTAGCAAGAGCTAAATAAACTAAAGGAACCAATACCCGCACAGAAGAATCAATGACTTGTTTGACCAAACTACAAGAATTAAGCTTCTATTCAAAGATCGACCTAAGGTCTGGTTATCATCAGGTTAGAGTTCGCAAGAAAGATATTCCAAAGACAGCCTTCAGATTCCGTTTCGGTCATCATAAATTCCTATTAATGCAATTTGGATTAACCATTGCCCCAACGATACTCATGGACCTCATCGGGTGTGCAAACCTTATCTAGACAAATTCGTGATTTTATTCTTGATTGACTTCTTAAGTTACTCACAAAACAAGGAGGAGCACGAGCAAACATTTAAGACTGATTCTAGAGTTGTTGAAGAAAGAACAACTATATGCCAAGCTTTCTATGTTTGACTTTTGGCTAAGATAGGTGAAATTTCTCGATCACGTGATCAATAGTAAAAGGATCCATGTCAACCCCGCAAAGATCGAGGCTATCAGGAATTGGTCAACTTTAAAAACCCCATAGAGATACGACAGTCCTTAAGGCTTACCACTTATTATAGGCAAGTATCAAAAAAAAAAAAAAAAATTTCTCAAAGATCACCGGAGCTCTAACAGAACTGACCCGAAAAGACATTAAGTATGATTGGGGCGAGGATCAGGAGACATCATATCAGTTATTAAAGCACAAACTGCGCAGTGCGCTTATTTTATCCAAGAGAAGCAAGAAATTTGTAGATTACTGTGACGCTTCACACAATGGGATGATATAGAAAGATAGCGTCATAGCTTACGCTTTATGAAAACTTAAGGTTCACTAGGTGATTTACACAACGCATGATCTGGATCTTGAAGCAGTAGTCTTTTGGAGACATTAGTTGTACGGTATAAAGTGTATTGTATTCACAGACCATAAGAGCCTCCAACACATCTTGAACCAGAAAGAGTCGAATACGAAGTAGTACCGTTGAATGGAACTAATAAGTAATTGCAACCGTGAAAATTCTTTATCACCTGAGGAAAACTCAATCCTCGTTATATCGGACCATTCAAAATCACCAGAAGAATTGGCCCGGTAGCTTACCGACTCGATCTACCCCCAGAGCTTAGTAACGTTCATAATACCTTCCACGTATCCAATCTTAAGAAATGTCTGGCTGATGAATCACTCGTGATACCCATGGACGAGCTGGAGATAGACGATAAGTTGAATTTCATTGAGCAACCGGTGGAAATAATGGACCGAGAAGTCAAGAAACTCAAGCACAGTCGAATTCCAATAATAAAGGTCCGATGGAACTCTAAACGAGGTCCTGAGTTTACTTGGGAACGCGAAGATCAATTCCGAGAGAAGTACCCCCAACTGTTCTCAAAAGTCCAAGCAGAGGAGAACACGAGCTAATTTCGGGACGAAATTCCTTCAACAGGGGGAGACTGTAACAACTGGCCTAAAAATAAGGTATGAAACTCAGAAATTAAACTAATATAAAACTCGAATAATGAAGTAATGAACTCGAATGAATTTATATGAATCTCGAATCATATAATCAATAAACTCGAATGGTGTTGTATGAATCTCGATGAAAGAAGTAATAAACTCGAATAATGATATAATGAAACTCGATTAGTAAAGATCTAAACTCGAATAACACTTTGATGAAACTCGAATAAAGAAACAATTTTCTCGGATGATGCAGTATAAAACTCGAATGATGAAGATACAAATCTCGATTTCTAAGGGATGAAACTCGAATAAAGAAACATAAGACTCGAATAAAACTACATAAAACTCGAACAGTTAAACAAAGAAACTCGATTAAAGAAGCAAGAAACTCGGGCAATGTTGTATAAAACTCGACTATAGCTATATGAAACTCGAATGACCAATGCATAAAACTCGATCAAAGTGTGATAAAACTCGGGCATAATGTTATAAAACTCGATTGACACTGCAACAAACTCGATCCACACTTGAATCGAGTTTAACATTCCAGAAAAATTTTCTAAGTATGTATATATATATATATATATATCAGTATTTATTACTACCACCTTTTCGTGCATGCTTTTGTACTTTTATTGATATAAAATTTGAAAACCCATACTACTTATCACCCTAAAAAGTAAGTTGTCATTTAAAGGACAACTAGATGTACTTTTGTATTATTTTAATAATAAACTCCATGCAACATACAATCATGAAATCGGCCACACTTATTTTTGTCCAACACTCAACCGAAAACACCTTTTTACTTTTCATCATTTCACTGAATTTTAATTACTTTATCTTTATTTTTAATAACCCTTTTTCTTCTATAAATAGAAGACAAACTCATTTCACAAAAACACACCAACTCACAAACTCTCTCAAAACAAAATCGGCCAAAAATTCAAGCGTTCTTCAACTTTTGTAAGTTTTTCTTATTTACTTTATTTTCCACCTTAAAAATTTATAAAACATGAAAAATTAAATATATTTACTAAAATATAATACTTATCAATTACAACTCGGTTTTCATAATACTCGTGAAATTTTCCATGCAAAATATATGAATACCCTTTCATAATGATGCACATGCTCGTATATATATGTATGCATTTTCGTATATATATAAATACATATGTACATACGTATGCATGCATGCATCAAAATGTCCTTGGAAATAAACTACTTAAAATCATTTGTGTAAATCGGAATTAATACAACAAATTATATTTTAAATAAATTACTTGAACATAACTACAAATCAGTATCAACATATAAAATCCTACGAAATTATTTATACATCACCCCCAAGTACATAAAATATTCAAACACGTATTATGATGATATTGACCCGAACTCGTAAAAATATTAGGACGAGTCTCAACCATTCAAACAAGTGTTCAACTCAGATCCAAAAACATCATCAAAAATCAACAAGGTGAGTCTTCATAGTCCCATTTTTCACATTATTATGTTTTGGGATGAAATACATGCTTCGTTTTTATATGGACACAAAAACTTCTCGATTCTATTATGTATTACATATGTGATTTCCGCCCTTATATCATGAAATCGTTAGTTGCATTTGTTTGCAAGCGCGAATATATTGTGGATAGATCTATTGGGAGTCATGTCCCCCACTCGGGTTAGTGGTTTAGCTAACTGCGGGTGCATATATATTCAACACACGGTATTACGTATGGGAATACTGCTCGGGGCAAACTCATTCTAATTAAGCTTCGGTGACATGATGGTTTATGTAATACATCTCATGGAATGATTTTATAAATTCAACTCATCTGATAATGTCCATACAACTGGTCTTTTCGCGTAAACCTACGAACTCACCAACAATTTTGTTGACGTATCTTAGTATGTATTTTCAGGTAATTAAGGCAAGTGTGCCTTCGGATACACCAACTTTCAAGCTTCCGCATTTCATGGAGTCGCATGCATATTTCGAAACTAACGGAGATTTGACTGCATTATTTTTGGACGCATTAATTATGTATCAGAATCTCTGTATTACGCGAACTTCATTCCTTTCATTTTGTAAAACATTAATACATTTTTAAAATTTAATGATGTAATATTTCGAAAACGTCCATATAGTGGTCGTTCGTTATAATTATGGTTACGCTTCCGCACTCGTCACGTCTCGCTGCCAACCAAGGTAGCAGGTTGTGACAGTTTATATTGATCAACCAACCAATAGATTTTCAACATATTTTATTATTTGGCTTTATTATTTATAGAAAGTATCTAATTGATATAAATGAATTAAAAATGTTTATACATTAAACATATAATAATTTTAATATTACAATTAATATATAAAACTATTGTCTATAAATTTAAAAGGCATGTATTAGAATTTGATTTCTAATTTATTAGAGGTTCCGGGTTCAATTCTAAGGTAAGTAGCTTATTATTTCATTATTGTAAAGAAACATAAAACCGATTGATCGACTTCGAATGAACAAACCAGTCAAAAACCAAAGCGGTTTAGATTGCCGGATCGTGTGGACTCGACCTACCACATGATGCATTAAGTGATCGTGATGTATCATGCTTCCAGCATGATGCATCGAGTGATCGTGATGCATAATTTTTATCATGTGATGTATAATCATTCCACGTGATGCATTACGATTTTTTTAGGGATGCATTGTGGTTCTTCAAGGTTTTTCGATGCATATATAGACGTTCTCCTTTGGATCCACCCATGTATGTATGTATGTATGTATGTATGTATGTACCGTTTATGTATAAAACATGCATATAGTCGATGTATGTCTTATAAAATTTAGAGAAAATTACATAAATGGTCCATGTGGCTTGTTCCAGCTTACAAAATCATCCATAATCTTCATTTTATTATGTCAGCTGTCTCTTCTATTACAATTTGCTTTCATGTTTGGTCCATTCTCTGTAAAAAATAATTGATTGTTTGTTAAATTACTTAATATACCCATTTTACCCTTTCTAGTGTTACTAATTTGGTTCTTTGAGTTCGTAAATCATTTTCTCTATGATCATTGTAAAGAAATTTATTATTTTAATTTAAGTATTTATTCATTAATTTTAAATCAACTTATTGTTTATACATTGATTGTAAACAACTTTAGATCCATAAAAATGAGTTCAGATAATGAACATTTAACAATGTATTCATTTCATATTATGAATGATTTAAACAACCATCTACCTCCGCTGTCAAAATCAAACCAAAATCAAAACCATGAACCAAAAATAGTTATTTTTCTAAAAAAAAGTACATTCAGACTCGAAACAAACACCAACCTGAATATTCAAGAACATATAACTTGAACCTTTTGTGTCGGTAAACCAAACCAATCATCCAAAAAACACACAAAGAACATACTCACTTCCATGATTGTATTGCCATTTAATGTAGACAAAGATTAGAAAATGAATTTCTATGTTTGAAATTGATATACAGATAAAAAAATCATCAAACTTTCAACACATAATATTCATATTAGAACTCTATCGTAAATATGAGAAATTAAACTGATACACACAGAAATCAATGAACTAAGAATCTTAAAATCCTTAAACACTCTGAAAATATCCAAATCTAATTACGTAAACCCTAAAAAGTCAAACAAACATGAAATCACTAGAAAAGGCTTCCATCATCGTTCCAGATTTTTGATTGATTTGAGCAATGACTTCAACCATCGTTCCAGGTTTGTGAAAAATGAGAGAAAAGACAAGATCACAAATCAATGGTTGGCGTTTTGATCTGATTCGAGGGAGATGAGATCCGATTTCAAAATCTGATACACAAATTTGATTAAAGGTAGATGGACCGTTGGCTCCGCATTTCAGATCTAATTTCAACGATGAGGAACAAAGAAGGTTTCAATAAACCCTAGTGACGATCCTTTATTTCTATACAAAATAATGGAGTGAAGATATAGGTGGAAGAAGGCACGTTTAGTGTAGGTGGATGCGACTTGTGGTGGCCATGGAAGTGCCAGCCGACTACCATCGATGATGGTGCAACAACAAAGCTCTAGATACGATTATAAAAACAAGTGGACGTGTTTAGAGTACTGGATGAAGTTAGGTGGCGTTCTTGATGACAATGAATAAGATGAACAACAACAACACAAAAATAATAACAGTATTAAAGAAATCAAGTAAATGTTAGAGACTAAAAATGTTATTGAGAAAAAAAGGTAAAATGATCATTTTCTAAAAGTTTACATATGGCTTGTTAAAGTTGACAGAAGAAGAACTACTCGCATAAGCAAATAGTCAAAACAGAGACAACTGGCATAATAAGTGCAAATTAGAGACCATTTTCGTAAGTTGGCCGGAACAAACCATAAGAACCATTTATGTAACTTACTCTAAAATCTATAGTTACTTTTAAAAGAAATTTAAATGTGATATACACACAATGTATAAATAATTGTACCAATATCATCACAAAATGAACCTAGCTATTACATTTGTATTTCGTATTAATTAATTCACATTTCTATAATTTTTAAAGTGATACATTTATAAAATTATCATATTTTATGTACATACATACGTGTATACAAAAAAAAGATATATACTCATGCATAAAAGTAATGAAAACTATGTATTTTCACCAATATTGCTTTCAAATTGTTTGCTATCACTCAATAAATATGTATTAAAAGTTTTATATATATATATATATATATATATATATATATATATATATATATATATATATATATATATATATATATATATATATATATAGAATATGGTTCGTGTGAGTACCTAAAAAATGCAGAGTACCGTGAGTACCTGTGAACACACGGGTTTAAGATGTGAACGTGCTCCGAAAAAAAGTTTTTTTTTTAAAATTTTTTTTCATATTCATTTAGATACAAATAATATAAGCATATTTGTAAAAGAAATACACGCATTCACACTTCGTAGCCTCTTAAAAATCATGTGAACGTGGAAAAATTCATGTGAACATGCTTAGCTGTGAACATACGTTCACAACAGTGCAGTTCATGTGAACTTGCACGTTTCACATAGTTCTAGTGTGTGTTTATGTGTGATTTTTTGCAAGTAGTCTTATATTATTAATTTAAACATGATTATGAAAAAAAATTTCAAAAAAAATAATTTTAAGCGAGGTACCTCCGGTACTCCGCAAAACTAGTGGTACTCATTTGAACCCAAATCTATATATATATATATATATATATATATATATATATATATATATATATATATATATATATATATATATATATATATATATATATATATATATATATATATATATATATATAGATTTAGGTTCAAGTGAGTACCACCTCTAATGCAGCGCACCAGAAGGTACCACCCTTAAAAGTAATTTTTTTGAAATTTTTTTTCATGAACATGTTCTAATTAACATTACACAGATCATATGTGAATTTCACGCAAATCCGAGCACTCTAAGTGCATGAAAACACGCACCACATAAATGCACGTTCACATACATTCAAAATTTTGTAAGTGTGTGTTCACATCATTTTTTAGGAACTAGGAGATGTGAATGTATGTGAAATTTATATATGTTATTCATAATGTTAATTAACATATGTTTATGAAAAAAAAATTTAAAAAAAGTTTTTTTAAAGCTGGTACCTTCTGGTGCGCTGCATAAGGGTGGTACTCTCTCGAACCATATTCTATATGTATATATATATATATGTATATATATATATATATATATGTGTATATATATATATATATATATATATATATATATATATATATATATATATATATATATATATATATATATATATATATATATATATATATATATATATATATATATATATATATATATATATATGTATATATATATATATATATATGTGTATATATATATATATATATATATATGTGTGTGTGTATATATATATATATATATATATATATATATATATATATATATATATAGGGGTGGGTTCAATGGAAAACCACCATGCACCTGAAAACTTGTGAAAACCGTTCTGCATCACCAATATCCGAGATGCACCGCAAAATATCATTAAGGGTATTTGTGGAATTGCAAATAATTTTTATTAAATACAATTTAAAATTTTGTTTTTTAAATTAATGTAATCCCTATAATTTCTCCTCATACCAAATTTGCATGGGATTTTGAAAATAATTCCATATTTTCAAAAGATTTGATCATCATCAAAACAAAATGCTTACCTGTCGTCATACCAAAACGAAACAAAACACGTGCACCAAAATAGTCTCTTTTCATCTTTCATTCAAACAAAACACATACTGTTAACATACTGGTGCACCAAAATAGTCTCTTTTCATCTTTATTCAAACAAAACACATATTGTTAACATACTGATGCATCAAAATCATTCAAACAAAACACACATCCTGAACATATTGGTGCACCAAATGATGCCTTTTTCATCTACATGCAGAACATACAGAACAAAAATCCCAAATGCTTATCCACAAACTACTCAATAAAAAACACAACAATCACATTACACAATATCACAATAATAGTGCACCACTATCAGATACCCAATATATATTGATGCATCAAATACTAAAACATGAAATTCTTAGTTTTTTTACCTTTGTATGAACCCATTTGCCTATCCAAATCAGACATTGTCACCGTTTCCGAAGATGAAGAAGATTCCTCGTTGGACAAATGCAGCGTGTCTTCAGAGGTGTTAACAAACTTCGACTTGAACCGAATACGACTACTTCTTTCTTGTAGGTTGGTGCATTGAGTCGAATAATCGATTATACGTTTCTGATGTTTCGGTATCACCATCAGTTCAGAAAACTAGGGTTTCCTTAACATTGTTAAATAAAAAAAACCCAACTGCATATGAATATGCTTACCGTCGGCTCTGATTTGACCTTCTTCTTCTTACTCGATGATATGCATCTCTCCATTCACGATTATGGTGCAGAATGAGAAAAAAAAGGTGGTTGTTTTGGTAAGATGATGGATTTGAGAGAATCAAGGTAATCTCTGCAACAATTTCGGGAGGAGTATCTTCCAAATCAGTTTAATGAGACGTGGGTAGGAGAAACAAATTTGACTTTGTCAAATGACCCATCTACCCCTCCGTCTCTTTTCAAAGGCTGCACCAACCAAAACAAAAGTTCTTCTTATTTACGATCGTGCCACCGCGTTTTTTATGAAATGCACCCAATCGAACGGTCAGTGTTGGTTTATATATATATATATATATATATATATATATATATATATATATATATATATATATATATATATATATATATATATATATATATATATATATATATATATATATAGATTGGGGTTCGATTGAGAACTTTTGTGCATCGAGGCACCATTGAGAACTTTTGTGCACCGAATTATCTATGAAGGGTGCACAAAGGGCATTTAGGGGATATTAAATGTATGGAAATTATTTTTGAATTTAAATGTTTTTTAAGATAGTTAATAGCTAAATTTGGTATGAAATCACCATTAACTTATTTCCTAAAACCACTCCCTCTTTCTCTCTTTCTCTCTCATTCTCTCTCTCTCCTCTCTCTTAGCCCCTCTTGATTTTGGAAAAGATGAACGATATGCATGACTTATGTTTGTATGAACAATTCATGTTTGTATTATGATATATTTTGATTTTGGAATAGATGAACGATATGCATGATTTATTTTTGAAAGAGATGAACAATATGCATGAAGAGATGAACGATATGCATGTATTTTGAATTTGTATTATTTTTGTCAATTTTGGAAGTGTAATAATTAAATAAGGATTGCATAATTCCTGTTTTACCCCTCCGCGAATTTCATTAGGTGCACTTGATGCATAAAACTTTCTATTTAATTACCCTTTTGCCATTTGATCTAACCCACACATTCTTTTCATCCAAGGGCCAGTTGAGGTTCTTTTGTGCCTTGATGCATAAAAGTTCTCAATTGAACCTCCCTCTATATATATATATATATATATATATATATATATATATATATATATATATATATATATATATATATATATATATATATATATATTGTTTATTATTTTTATCATTTTACTGTTATATCTTTAATGTTCGATTATGACTAAGAAAATAATTATTAATATAACTTTTAATTTAATAGCTAGCTAGTAACGAATTTGTATGTATATATTTAAATGAATTTATGAACACGGACTTCTTAAAGGAAAAACATAATATATGTCTATACAAAATAAATTTAGGTAATATTGAATTGTTACTTCAATAGATAAAAACTTATATCATGAGAGATTTTGCAACTACAAATGAACAAGATCAATTTTAATTAACCTGCTGTACACTAGTATTTTTAGTCCAAAAGTCATTATATATATATATGACTATTGGGTGCATGTACACATTTAATTTTAGAGTTAGTAATAAATTAATAACGAATAAATAAAATCATTAAATAGTTTGCAATTTTGCATGATTATTGTAATATAATAATGAGACAAGAGTTGGAGTTTAATACAGGAGCAAAATATGTGGATATACAGGGTACGTACTATACAGTTACACTAGACCCAAATAAAGTGCAGCTATCAACACAACAATACGTTTTATCATGGTGTAAAAATTTCCCTTTTTTTGTTTTACATAAATAGAATATAAAATAATTTAAAAAAGAAAGAAAACTTAGGAGCTTCTTGGTATATTAATTAATGGCCTAAAAAATTATTTTAAATTACTAGGTACCTTATAGACACGTAAATAATTCAACACCCCCCAAAGTCTCTAACTGAAAAAGAAGTCTTCTCCGGTAGGTTTCCGGCGTGACGTAGACCTAAAGTTAGTGACACGTCACCAGCAGTGGTCCCAAGCTTTATAAGTGTTGAACCAATGTCCGCAGCATCATCACCTGGAATGCTGCCACGTCGGCAGGTGTCAGCATCAGGAAAAGATGGTGGGATGACGGAAGTTCCGGTTGCAGTTACCGTGGCGGTGGTGGTGGTGGTGGTGGTAGTTGAGGGTATATTGATAGGTGTGTAAGAGTAGGACATAGCAGTAGCTTGGTTTTCCGAGAAGCAGTTTTGTGTATTGATTGCAAGGATTGAAGGGTCGTTTTCAGGGTCATTGATTTCGGATCTTTTTGCAGGTGTGGCTGCGGCAGTGGTGGTGTATGTTGGAGGTGGAGGAGGAGGCATTGGAGTTTGTGCAAGTGATGAAGAAGAAGAAGAAAGGGGACCGTTTTTCTGTTGATTGTAATTAATGTTGGTTTCTAATTTATTTTCATCATCTTGGTCGTCGTCACCTTCTTCTTTGCTTTCCTGTTGGTACATTTCTTCCACCATGGGTTTCCACAACCGGACCCTTGCATTTATGAACCAATTTGACACCTGCATACCCACACAAAAATACCATCAAACCATTAATTTATCATCAGATCAGATAAGATCAGGTCTTCAGGACCAACCAATAAATGTCAAAAACAAATGGATTAGAGTTTTGTTTTCTAATACTGTATATTTGTTTTATTAGACTAAAAACGCAGCATTTATATAATATATTTTGAGTACATGATATGATGTATACAGTATGCTTACTTGTACAAACGATATATATTTGTACGTATCAAAACTAATGGATATCCACTTTTTTTAGTGAAAGTCATGGTACAGATTGAAGTTTCCTTACATTTTTTTAGCGTAGAATGTTCATGCAGATGGTCATTTTTTTTTATAAACATGAATATATGTTGTGGTTTACGGTGGTGCATGGTTGACGAAACTGAAAGGTGTTTGGGAATAGAAAGAAACAGGAGAAGAAACAAGTAGTACAATAAAGAGAGATGAAAGTACCATATATATATATATGTATATATTATGTATGTAAACACCGACGATGCGCATAGACAGCTGATTTAAAGCCAAGGTGAAGTAGACATGTATCTTTGTCATCATAAACTGTACATTGAATAAGACCTCTGCCTTCCAACAGTCATTTTTCCTTCTGACTTCATATGATAATACAGCCAACCTTGCTTTCTCATTACCTCTGTCTCTCTACACTATTCATCTTAATTACCACCACTTCATATTAATTATTTCTTAATTAATTTATATATAAAAAGAGGATCATTAGAAAAACTTTTAAGTGAAGAAGCAAATTTGTTTATATATGTATATTTACCAGTTGTAAGTTTTATTGGTTTTTATAAAAACTTAGACTAATGTTATTCATATAAAAAGAATGTTTATATATATATATGAACTTTTGCTATAATAATAACAGTTTGTTTATCCGAAAAATATACATTTATAAATATACTTATGGATTATTATTTTATAAAAAAAAAAATTAAAGTGTCCTATAAAAACTTAGACTAATGTTATTCATATAAAAAGAATGTTTATGTATGTGAACTTTTGCTATAATAATAACAGTTTGTTTATCCAAAAAATATACGCGACATTTATAAATGTATGGATCCAATATTATTAAAAAAAATAAATTAAAGTGTTCATATATATATATATATACATATATATATATATATATATATATATATATATATATATATATAGGGGTGGGTTCAATGGAGAACCTTATGCATCGAATAACCTTGGAGAACCACAATGCATCGCTAGAAAAACTGAAATGCATCATGTAGAAATCGATGCATCACGCGGGAATTTGATACATCAAGCGGAAATAATGTAAAAATCGATGCATCACTCGAGAATTTGATGCATCACGTGGAAATAATGATGCATTACGGGGGAATTGTGATGCATTTGTGGTGGTGCATGGAGGTTCTTCAAGGTTCTTCGATACATGGAGGTTCTCCATTGAAATTGAATAATTTATATATATATATATACACACACACACATACATATATGTATTATATGTATATATACATACATACGTATCTGCTACACACACATATAGAGTCAGTTCAAAAAATTACCTTCGAAAATAAAATACATCCGAATGTACCAAACTTAAAAAACTTTTTATTTTTTTTTCATATCCATGTTTAAATTAACGTTATACACATGATATATGAATTTCACATATATTACCACTTAAAATTGAATAATCCTGAAGGTATCATCTTAAAAAACTTTTTAAAGTTTTTTTTATAATTATGTTAAAATTAATATTACATCCATTATGTGTGAATTTCGTATACATTCACCAATTTTACATCATTAAAAATTTTGTGAATTATCATGTATATAAATGTGAGGGTGTGTTTATTTGGTGGGTTTTGAAGGTATGGAATGCGTTTGAGTTTCATAGATGTTGTTTGTTTGATAAATGATTACCAAATATGTGAAAATGATTATCAAAAACTCAAACTCATCTACATTTCATAGGTTTCCTCATTCCACATATTCTTTCTCCTATTTCTTTCAGACCCATACCTATACTCATACTCATTTCAAATCTATCTATAAGTAAATGACTATTTACACTAGTAATATGATTTTTTAACCATGTATAATATTTATTATGTTTAAGATACGTTCATGAACTTAATTATATATATATATATATATATATATATATATATATATATATATATATATATATATATATATATATATATATATATATATATATATATATAGGGATGGGATCCATTGTGAACAAGTTATTCGTTGTCAACGTTGTGAACAAATAAAAAAATACATATAATCATTCATATACATCAACAAGTGTTGGTAATATGATTCATATGATTCAAAAGGTTCATAGAAGTGTCTATTTAAGATTCAGAACATTCAAAAGGTGCATAGTACGTAGTTTTTATAACAAGATGCACAAGATGCATAAGGTTCAACACGATTCATGAGATTCGACAAATTAATTGGATTCAATAAAATCCATAGGATCCAATAAGATTAATGAGTTAATAGAAGGGTTCGGTAGTATTTTCAACAAGATTCATAAGATTCAAAAGCTATTTTATGGTTCTTCACAATGTTCACAACGAATAAAGTGTTCACAAAAGATCCTTAGTCTATATATATATATATATATATATATATATATATATAGAGAGAGAGAGAGAGAGAGAGAGAGAGAGAGAGAGAGAGATTAATTTATGACATACTTAGGATCTAGAATTTTTTTTTCTAAATGTAATTGGTTTCTTTAAATTAACTTGAGCTTTATATAATTTAACTTACATATATATATTAATGTTAGAATTAATGTATGTAGAATGATATCCCCTAAACAAAAAAAAAAAAAAAAAAAAAAAAAAAAACAGAGAGAAAGTTCCAAAGTCATAATTTTTTTTAGGATCATAAATTTATATATGAAAAGGTACAAGTTAACAAATCTTAAACATAATTAATACAACATTCATGATTAATCTTTAAGTAAAGAGGAGTGTATGACAAGTAAATTATTCTTCTACTAGGTGGTAGTATGTCACATCCTATTTGGTCAAGGGTCAATATTTTTGTATCGAAATAGATTACGCTATCGAATTGTATGATGCTATTTAACAAGAATTTAAAAAAAAATCGACAAGTTGTAAGTAACTATTATATTTATATATGAAGAGAATACTTCTCTAACGCCACGAATAATTAAGCACCATGTTTCAACCACAATTACGATTATATTATATAAAGATTATGTATAAACTGGATTAGCTTTTAGGGCATTGATCTATTTGTAGTGAGTGATAAGAGGAAAAGCAAAGGCAAAAATGGATGGTTAAAGAGAAAGAAGAGAAACACGAGAAAGCAAAGCAAACAGTGGGGTTACATTTCATGTACACAGTGGCAGTGTGCAGGTATAAGATATAAAATGAAATCACAAGTCTTGTCTCAACTGTAGTTACTATCAATTAGATGCACTGTCTTCTTCACTGTTCACAGGTGCAACAGCTTCCCTTATTTTGGTAGTAACCCAAGCCTAATTCTATTATTTGTTCCTACTCAATTATGGATATGCAATATAATATATTTAATTTCAATACATTTGATACGAATGTTTAATTAAAGACAAAATAGCAAGAGAAATTTATTAATTAATTAAGTAATATATGTTGATAAGCAAAAAAGTTATTTAAATAATTACTGAAAATTACAACTCTAATTTTAAACTCGATATAAAGAAATTCAAAAAATATGATTAAATTATAATATATTATTTTTTAAAAAAAGCTAAAATGCCGTATTTGTTAATCATCACCATTAAGAATAAATTAATGTATAAATTAAATATGACGGAGTCTTAAATTTTTAGGTAGGCATCTAATTTCATCAAATTAAATGTTTGACTAAATTTTTTTTTTCAAATTTATAATATATTTCAATAAAATTAATTAACAATGGAATTAATTATTAAATCATATATTGTCATGCAATAACTGAAATTATTTATTATATTTGTCTTCGGTAATTGATTAGTTTGTTAATTATATATAATACTTTTAAATTTCACATAAAAGAAACTTGTAATTTATATTTACTCAAGCAAATGAATTATAAATTATTTATCATTGATTACTATATATATATATATATATATATATATATATATATATATATATATATATATATATATATATATATATATATATATATATATATATATATATATATAGGCATATATAGTCATATTTCAAATAAAAAATAAATATATAAGCAATAATTATTTAAACCCAAATTAGTTATGATTATCACCTTCCTATTATTTTATTTATACACAATATGGAGAAACAATCTTGAAGAATTAATAAATGAAAAAGAAGTCAATATAAAAGAAATTAATTTATGGACGTTTGAGTAACTCGATTTTTGGGAAGAAAGTGATGTATTAACTTACTAATACTAGCATTAATTTCTCATCTATAATTTATTTAAGTTCTGACTTCTTTATTCATTATATAATGAACATTGTTAATATTACGTTATCAAGAAAGGTGTACCCAAATTCTACACAAATTAATACACATTGCAGATAAGTGTATCTTCACTAGATATCCATATATTCGCATTTACTTGTATGCAAAGACTGAAAAAGAGAGATCGATGAGAACTGAATTTTGAGTACAAACAAACCTGGTTTCTAGATAGCCCAGTCTGTCGAGCCAACAGATGCTTATCAGCGTCACTTGGGTACCTGACCATCATTAATTAAAAAAAGATATTAGTTTTACCCTTCAAATCTTCATTCATATATATATATATATATATATATATATATATATATATATATATATATATATATATATATATATATATATATATATATATATATATATATATGTGTGTGTGTATACATATATATCTGTGTGTATCCACACAATAAATGAGAGAGAGAGAGAGAGAGAGAGAGAGAGAGAGAGAGAGAGAGAGAGAGAGAGAGAGAGAGAGAGAGAGAGGTTGAATAATAAGTTGTAATACAAGTAAATGGTCAACTGTTGACTGTAAGGTATTAATTAATAGGTTTTAAAAAAGGCACAGTTGAGTCGAGTGAAGTGAAGCATATAATGAAAGAACCACTTTATCAGCATTATCGTTGGATAGACACTATCAGTCGACCACACTCACTACTTTTATTTTTCAAGAAACTACTAATAAAAGCTTACACCAACATACATACTACATACATACATTGTTTATATATATCACACTAGTCTCTTTATGGTATATGACTTCATCATTAACCTATCATTGCTAATAATTGTTGGATGATTAATAATTGTAACAAAAGTCCAAACACAACTAAAATCTTAATTATCTATAAACTTTCTTATATTAGCTAGGAGACAGAAGGACCCAAATCGATAAATATGGTTTTGTGCATAATTAATTTCTTTTGTTTGCGATTAGAGAAAGAAGGAAGGACGCACGCAAGAAGACTTACGGGTGTAAAAAGTGCTCAAAAAGCCAAGCTCGTAATATGTTGACAGAGCGTTCAGGCAAGCCTCTTTGGGGCCTCCAAGCTTCTTGTTCCATCATGCCCATTTGATGGAATGCCCTTTGTTGTCTAAGGCTTTGTTCCAACAACTTTAGCCTTGGTGTCTCGCCTTTAGTGACCCCGGAGGAACCAGCATCTTTTTCCCCTAATAATTCACAGCTATGCTTCAATTGAGCAGCAATTGCATCTTTTAAACACCGAAAATGCCGAGACATAGCCTTTTGTGCCAGTGCTGTGTATGGCACTGCCGCCCCAAACCCCATCACTAAATCGAAAGAATTCATCACCATTTGCATTTGTTCACAGTAGTAATTGTATTTCCGATCCACCTGCATTCAATGTCCAATTACAAATCAAAAAGTAACACATATGAGATCAAGATTCAATAATAATAACTGAATATTTCTACAGGAAAATACATCATATCGGTTCTTAGATTACGTACTCAGGAACAAGAACCTTGTTAATTCCTGTCTGCGATCGACTATGACAGAAACATTGTTATTATGTTTTTAATCCTAGCATTTTGATTTTTTCTTAATACAGCCAAAGATGAATTGTATATATGAATTATGTCACTAAATTAAATATGATGATTATCTTAAATAAAATACGTGTGGAAATTTAAAAATTTGAATAATGGGTAGGAATTATTCAAGAAAAAGCTAGCGTTTTTTTATAAGAAATTTAGAAGCTATATGCTTGCTATAACCCTAGTATTTTAATATAGTGTGATGGATTATAGGATGTCAGTAGCCTGTCACGGTTACCAAATATCGAAATTAAATGTATTTATTATTTTATAAAGAATTCTTAAAAAAAAAATTAAGAAAACCGCATATGTAAGCAAATTCAGCATATTCTGTCAGTGAAAACCTATTTGTTTTCCGCCGGCTTTGATTTGTCAAGACACATGACAGTTATCGCCGGAATGCAGTGCCGGCCAAGGTGGATTATCAAGACGGAATAAGATTGAGTTACCTCATCAAGCATGGCGGTGAGTTTGACCTTTCTTCTTTGATGTTCAATTCTCTCAGCAGATGATAAAGGAGGAAGATCTTTTGAGGAAGAAGATGATGCACCACCGCCGCTGGTTGTCGGATTCTGGTTTGGGTTATTTGAATTATGCTTCGAACCGGATTTATTTTTCTTCAACTGACCCCTTCCGACGCTACAGAATTCTTCAAGTAATTCTTGAGCTGCCTTCACATACCTTGAATTTCTCAAAACTTTAACTACTCCTAATGAAGAAGATCCGAACCCAATATGGATCGGATGATGGGCTAAACTTTGACCCATAACACCAGCACTTCCTCCTTGAATATGTAAATTCCGGTAAGGGTCACCACCACCACCGCTCACTTGATTAAAGTATAACATTCCGGCGGCTGCAGAATCATCGCTAATTCTCAAGTCTTCAACTTTAGCTGCTTCCAGGTGCTGTAAAGTAGAGGATAATGAAAGTGAAAGACCTTCCACTCCACCGACGCCTTCACCTTCATGAGATGTACTACCAGGAGGTACCCATGTGAATTGAGTGGATGGACCAAATTGCCCTTGTCCGGGTCCGGTAGTACTACCGAAGCTTTGTTGATGGTGAAGGGTAGAATTGGTAGATTGGACAGTGTTGGGTAGTAACATGTGAAGCGTTGAAGAAGATGAAGGATTGTTATGATGGTGAGAAGGAGAGTTTGAAGAAGGAGATTCATGTGAAGGGTTTGTCAAGAAAAGTTGCATGGCTTGAGCACTATTACCATACCAATCTCCGGCGGTGGTTGTCCGTTGATTACGGTGGTGTTGTTGCTGGTAATTCATCTGGTTCACAAGTAATTCAGAGGCGGAATTGGATCCACCACTTGGAAAACTGAACATCTCAGACAACATCCCTGCTCCCGACTCGTAAACCGGCGGCAAACCACCGTGACCCTCATCCACTTCTTCTAATCCGACGAGTGACGGCGGTGGTGGCTCAAACCCTTGCAGCCTTAACTTATCCCTCCGGATCTGATCTTGAGCCGACGATCTCTCGAACCCATGTGAGAAATTGAAAATATAATCTTGTGACATAGAATTGAAAAGGTAGCCGCACCTTTCTTTACCTCAAATTCATTTAAATTTACTGCTATTACTTCCATAGATGTTCTTGGACGTTGATGTCATCTTCATCTATAAATTTTAGACCCTATATTCGACATAGATTGAGGATGATGGAGATTAAAGACAAAAAAGGGGGTTAAAACAGAAAGCATCAAATGGTTGTTTCTTGATTCTTTTGTCAAATTTGATTAAATTAAACAAAACAAAACAAAATAAAAAATAAAATCCACAACTTTTTATGAACTGAAAAGCATGAATAACACTATATAGTAAACTAACCTCTTATGTGTGGTGAAAAAGAGAGGGAGGAAGCAAAACCTCTCAGATATCGTTTTCTCGGTTCTGAATCTCTCTCTCTCTCTCTCTCTCTCTCTCTCTCTCTCTCTCTCTCTCTCTCTCTCTGTACTGACTGTTCTCTGCAATCGCCTTCTCGATAGAGAGAGAAAAAGACGAACTACTTTGTTATATATACGAATACGAATATATTTGCAATCAAGTAATTACCTCGATCGATAACATTTGATCTCATCCGTCAGATGATAACATCGTTTGGGAATATATATTTAGAGAGGGAAAGAGACGGTGATTATGGAGGGAAGCTGAAGCAGTCGCTGTCCTTCAACGCCCTCTCTTGTACTCAACACAAATCTTTTCTTTTTTAATTCATTTATTTTATATTATTTATAAATCTTCTTTTTAATTTAACCAATAACATCTAAAGGCAAATTATTATTTTTAATTAATATATTGTTTACCAAATGGCTCGAATTATTTTAAAAACTGAAACGAGCATCGTGTCCTAGGATATGATTTACTTGAATTTAGGTCTGAAAAATCATTTAAAAATAAATGGATTTGGTCCATTATTTTCTCATGTAATCGGATCGAATCCATAAATTATCTATATTCTAGACATACACACACAAAAAAAGACCTTTTGTTGATAAAAGTTATATAGACTACGTTAAAATATTTGTGTTAGCTATAAGCTAGTTCTTATTTTATCACAAATTTATATATATATATATATATATATATATATATATATATATATATATATATATATATATATATATATATATATATATATATATATATATATATATATATATATATATCTACTTTATCATTTATTTTGTATTTGTATGAACTTAATTATTATCACTCAAAAGCTAGCTTGCATATTCACATCATGTACATGTTTATCAGGTGATGCATCATGCAGAAAGTCGATGCATCACGCGAGAATTTGATTCATCACGCGAGAATTGTGATACATTTGTGCTGGTGCATGGAGGTTTTCTAAGGTTATCCGATGCATGTTTATTGAACCTCTATACATATTTATATATAGGTCAATGCAGAACTTTTGTGCATTGAGGTACAAAAGATTCTATATTATCCATTAGATCAAAAATTTGTATGGATCAGATTAAATGACAAAAGGGTAAATACTTGAACAATTTTATGCATCTTGTGCATTGCAGAACAAACACAAAAGGGCATTTTGTTGAATACGCATAACTCATTAAATTTAATATTTTACCAAATAATTAAATAATAAATTCTAAAATAAATTCAGTTCATACACTACCAAATTTAAAAAAAATTACTCAAATTCAAAAAGAATGATGGAGATATCGATGCATTTCATATATATCGTTCAATTCGTGATGCATCTCGGCTTTATCTATACAAAATTCATACAAATTCGTGATACATCACTGTTAATCATCGTCATTACGTTCATCGTTCATCATCATCGTTCATCTATGCATCATGCATGTTCATCGTGATGCATCGTTGTTAATCTTCATTATCGTGTTCGTTGTTCATCATCATCGTTTATCATTCATCTATGCATCGTATTCATCGTGATGCATCACTGTTTATCACTATCATCGTGATCAACGTTCAACGTTCGAGGTGGAGAAGGTGCATGTGGTTGAGGGGGAGGAAAAAGAGACGCGATGGCCAAGTGGGGATGGTGATTGGCGTGCAGGTGGAGGCAGCAGTGGTTCAAGGCGGCGCTAGTTGTTGGCGGAGGTCGTGGTGTTGGTTAGCCAAGAGATGATGGTGATTCAAGAAGTGCAGATGGTTAGCGTGCAGGTGGCGGAGGTTGTTGGTTAAAATGCACGGCGGTCGGTGGTAAAGGTTAACAGAGAGAAAGAAAGGGAGAAGGGAGGGTGGCTGGTTAGAGGCAGAGAAATGGTGAGAGAGATGATGTGAGAGCGAGAGTGATTTTAGTTAAGTAGTTAATGCATGATTTGATTTGTTCACAATGTTCACAACGAATAAAGTGTTCACAAGAAATCATTTGTCTATGTGTGTGTGTGTGTGTGTGTGTGTGTGTGTCTATAGGATCAAGCTTTATGGAGAACCATGCACATCGGGGAACCTAAAAAGAATCAATCACAACCCTTAGATTAAATGCATCATTGGTGCATCACGCAATAGACATATTTGATAGGCATACGGGTATTTTGAGCAAAATAATATATCTAGTCAAATCAATTTTAATTTTAGAGTAAAAGACATTTTTCGTCCATGTGGTTTGATGGTTTACCCGGATTCAGTTTCTCAACCTTAATCCTAATTTTCATTCCCATTTTTCTATTTTTATCCAGTTTTACACTACAAGGAAAAGAGGAAAATGCGACGGAGACTTTTTGCGGCGACATATGTCGTCGCAAATTCCCCACTAAAAGACAAAAAAAATGTGCTTTTTGACTAAAATTGGTCAAAACTCGGGGAAGGCCTTTTGCGGCGACATTGTCGTCGCAAAAAGGCTGAACATATTAAATTTTTATTTTTTTTTTTTGGCACGAAAATAGGGTTTTGCGCGGTGAAAAGGCCGCGTTTTTTTTCGGGGAATTTGCGGCGACATTTTTGGCTTTCTGCGACGACGGGTCGCCGCCATAGGGAATCAGCGACGACTGTATGTCGCCGCAAAAGGGTGACCGATTTATTACCCATTAACCCAACCAGTCTCTTCACTTTTCACCTACCTCTCTCCCTCTCCTCCTTCTCCTCTCCTTTTGTGTTTCTCCGGCAACCCTCCACCTCCGGCCACTCTTCACCACCGGCGACCTTCTTTGTCCGGATCCACTCTCCACCACCCGGGATTCTCCTTTTTCCGGCGACCCTCCATTTTTTCCGGCGACCCTCCATTTTTTCCGGCGACTTCGGCTCATCTCCTTTTCTCCGGTGAATATTGGTTATTTCCGACCAAAATATAAGGTTGGTTTCATTTAACATAAATGTCGTTATTTTTTTGTACATTTCTATGAACTTGAAGTTTGTTTTACTTTTCCGGTTTGTAGTTGTTGCTCCGGTGAACACTCCGGTGGGTTGACATTAAAGGTTAGTATTTTTTTTTCTGATTTTTATATATTATTTAAGTTATTAAATAATTTTTCAAAATATTATGTTTTAAATTTGTGCTTAAAATATAGACTTTTTATGATGTGAATATATTATCTTTTAATATGATTTCTAGTAGAAAATTTTAATTTTATATGCATATAGAGTTTTTATGATATGAAAAAGTGTATTTAATTGCAATATATTTTTTATTGTTAGAAAGTATGAAAAGGTTATAATTATATTATGTATGTTAATACACTTTTTTTAAAGTGTGTTTAGTTTAGTATTATTATTAGTAATTAGTGTTAGTTAGATTACTTTTTAATATGTATTATTTGATGTCACATAAGATTAGAATATTTATATATGTATGTATGTTTGTATTTCTTTAGAGTTTGTTAAAAGTATAACGTATTTTGGTATATATATTAAAATTAGTGTTATTAAAACATACATTAAATTAAAGTAACATTTTATTAATCATAACATATATTTTACTTTAAAATGTGATAAAATGAAGATATATATTAGTATGTAGATTGATTAGTGTTATTAAAACATATAGTAATTTGAATTTAAAGCAAGTTAAAACATATATTAATTTGAATTAAAAGCAAATTAAAACATATGTTAAGGTGTTATCAAATTAAAACATATATTAATATGTATATTAATTAGTGTTATTAAAACATATATTCATTTATAGTAACATTAACTTAAAACATATAGTAAAGTATCATCAAATAAAAACATATATTACTTTAAAGTGACATAAAGTTGATTAATAAAGACGAAACATGAAATTAAAACAATGTTAATGTTATTATTAATTTAAAGTAACATGAAACTAAAACATATATTATTTTTATTATTACTTTAAAGTATAAACATCTATAATCACATATTCATTTAATATTATTATTATTCAAAATAAGATAATAAAATATTACTATTTATATTTAATGATTAATTTGTGTGTTTAGATAAATGTAATGTGTTTGTATGATAAGCGTGTGTTTATACCGTAAGTCACCCATCTGAAATTAATTTATTAGAAATTAATTTCGGATAGTCCCCTGTTTGGGACTGCTTTTTGAATGTTTTGTCTCATTTAGGATATGGATGTGTATGATTGGTTTACTATTTGAGAAAAATTCGGCAAATATTTTCCCTTCGCTCCTACGAATATGTGTTTCCTACACGTATTTGGGGAGTTAAGGGAAAATGCTGCCGGATTTTTCTGAAATAGTAAACTAATGATACACATTCATATATGAGACAAAACATTCAGAAAGTGGGTTAGAATGACCACCCTTACACTTCTCAGTTCGTGTTAAGTTAATATGATTTGTTAGTTTTCATTTCTTGGTATTGATAATTAATTATTACAAACGCAGTTATGACCATCGATAAGAGTTGGACTACGTGTAGAAATCGTAATTCCGATGAGTTTTTTGATGGTCTTAACACATTTCTTGAGAGGTGTAAAGACCATTTGAATGGGGCTAACTTATGTCGTTGTCCATGTGAAAAATGTGATAACCATAAATTGGGTACAATTGAAAATATTGGGGCTCACATACATAGATGGGGGTTTAGCGCTGGTTACAAGACATGGTGGTATCACGGTGAACAACTTAATCCGCCTCCAGTACTACATGACATGTCTCAAACGACAGATGAGATGGTTGATGTCCTTAACGATATTCGTTGGGAAAATATTGACAATGAACGCAACACAGACACTAATGAGACTATTAATGAGCCCATTACACCTCCCGCTACAAATGACGATCTTGATGAGCTATTTTCGTTTGCCGAGACCGAGCTATACCCTGGTTGTGACTGGATGTCTTCATTGGACTTTCTAGCAAAGATGTCGCACATGAAAGTATTGAATAAATGGACTGATAGTTCATTTGACCAATTGCTAGGATTTCTTAGATCTGCATTTCCTAAAGATAACAACGTCCCGTCGTCACATTACGAAACTAAAAAGATAATGAAAAAGATAGGGTTAGGATATGAATCGATCCACGTTTGTAAGAATGATTGTTGTTTATTTTGGAAGGAGAACGTTGATAAGCAGAGTTGTCCAATCTGTGGTGAAAGTAGATGGAAAGACAAAGACACAGCAGCGAAGAAAGTTGCTAACAAAGTGTTGCGTTATTTTCCTTTGACTCCCAGACTAAAGCGCATGTATAGCTCTAAACACACTGCAAAGTCTATGATTTGGCATGCTACTGGACAGTGCAGAGAAGAAGGTAAGATGAGCCACCCGGTTGACGGTAAATCATGGAAAAATTTTGATGAAAGTTATCCAGATTTTGCAAGAGAAATTAGAAACGTTCGATTAGGGTTAGCTGCTGATGGTTTCAATCCATATGGGAATATGAGTCTGTCTTATAGCATGTGGCCGGTCATATTGACAACATACAATACGCCCCCGTGGTTATGTATGAAAGAGTCATCTTTCATGTTGACGTTGTTAATCCCTGGCCCTAAGTCACCTGGGAAAGACATTGACGTGTTTTTGAGGCCTTTGGTTGATGAATTGAAGAGTCTATGGTCTGACGGAGTCCAGACGAGAGATGCTGCCACAAACACTGTCTTCACAATGCGTGCAATGCTTTTATGGACCATTAATGATTTTCCTGCTCGTAGTAGCTTATCTGGTTGGAGTGGTCAAGGCTATAAAGCATGTCCTACATGTAATGAAGACACCCCGTCTACTCGTGTTACAGGGAAAACTGCTTATGTTGGTCACAGAAGATTCCTTCCCATAAACCATCCTTGGAGAAAAAGCAAAAAGTTTGATGGGAAGGTTGAGAAGAAATGTCGTCCTAGATTGTTCAACAATGACGCAATCTTAGAACAACTTGCTCAATTACCGTCGCGGATTCCAGGGAAACATCCTAGTTTTGGGGGTGTCAAAAGAAAACGTGATGTGACCGAATTGAACTGGAGTAAACGATCGATCTTTTTTGAACTTGAGTATTGGCCTTTTCTTGAACTAAAACACAATTTGGATGTCATGCATATTGAAAAAAACGTATGTGAGAGTTTGTTGGGTACATTATTAATGAATGACAAATCTAAAGACACTCACAATGCAAGAATTGACTTGAAAAATTTGAACATACGAAATGAGTTGTGGCTCCAAGATAAAGGAGACGGAAAGTTTTTAAAGCCTCATCCCATGTACTCTTTCACAACTGAAAAAAGGCGGGGCTTTTGTCAATTCGTTAAAAGAGTTAAACTACCAGACGGATTTGGATCAAACTTCAAACGGAGAGTGACCGATAATGATAGCAACATATCTGGCTTGAAGTCTCATGATTGTCATGTGATGATTCAACGGTTGCTTCCTGTTGGAGTTCATGGGTACTTGGATCGAACAATTTCGACGCCCATAATTGAACTTTGTTCATTTTTTAAGCAAATTTGTGCTCGGAATTTGATGGAGTCGGATATGTTGAAAGCTAAAGAACAGTTGATCAATGTTTTGTGTACTTTTGAGCAAATATTTCCGCCGGCTTTTTTTGACGTAATGATTCATCTGGTTATGCATTTACCTGACGAGGCTATTCAAGGTGGGCCCGTTTACATGAGATGGATGTATCCGTTTGAAAGATACATGAAAAAGTTAAAAAATTATGTCAGAAATAAAGCTAGGCCTGAAGGTTCTATAGCAGAGGGATATGTTGCAGACGAAGCCTTAACGTTCTGCTCAATGTATCTTCGAGGTGTTCAGACGAGATTTAATCGTCCGGACAGAAACGAAGATGCCCCGAATATTGCACGTCAGTTGCGTGTTTTCCAATCAGTATGTACATCAATTAGTAAAGGTGTACGTAAAGATTTGGAGCATACTACTCGAAAGAAAGTTGAATGGTTTGTACTTAACAACAGTTCCGAGATCGATAAATACATTTCGTAAGTGTTCTTATTTCTAACTATCTTTTTATAACATGACTTTCCGGTGATTATATTGATATCGAGATTATTTACAGTGAATTTACTACTGACATGCCTGGGAGTAATTTACAAATCGAATTTCCCGGCTGGTTTAGGAATAAGGTAAACTCAATACGCACACGCACACGCACACACACATAACAACTATTACTGAAGCTTGTCTGTCATTTTCATAGATCAATCGTCAACACGTAGATGATCCAACTTGCTGTAATAATGAGTTACTTGCATTGGCAAATGGACCAGAAATACGTGCATACTCTTACACCGCTTGCATTGTTAATGGTGTGAGGTTTGTGGTTTATAGTCGCGACGTACGTCGTACAACTCAAAACAGCGGAATTTCAACAGCTGGGCCCGATGGAAGTACATATTATGGTCAATTGGAAGAAATTTTGGAGCTAAATTATAAAGCTGGTTGCAACGTTGTGTTATTTCGATGTAAATGGTTTAACACCAGCAATACTCAGCGTACTCAACGTTGTGTCATTAGGAATAACATAACCAGTATTTCTACCCAGCATGAGTGGTATAAAGACGAACAATATATTCTCGCGACCCAAGCAAAACAAGTTTTTTACCTTGAAGACCCCTCTAGAAACCATCATTGGAGGGTCGTCCAAGAGGTGAATCATCGAAAGATTTGGGACCGAGATATCATTGTGGATAATAATGAAAATGATGTTATAAACAACAACAATTCATCTGATCTTACATTGTCTGCTGATTTGGATAATTTAACTTATACAAGCTTGAGGGGAGTTGGTCAAGCAATGGAAGATACTGAAGTCGATATTATTCATGTTAATCCTACTCATGCTCATGACGATGCCGATTTTATTGACGATGCTGATAATGATGTTGACGTTGTTGATAATTCTGACAGTGATAATTTGGAGTCTGACAATGAGTGTGAAATACGTTATTGTTCCAGTGATGAATCTGATTGATTTGAAGTTGTAATTTGTAAAGACATTAATTAGTTATAATATGTTTATTGAGTTGTTTTTTCAATATGTTTATTGAACTGCCAACATACACTAATGTTTGTTTTGTAGGTTATACTTCTAATATTTTTACAGATGACGACTGTAGCGACTGGCCACGGTGGTGATTGTGGTGGTGATCCTCCCGGGGGTTCTTGGCAACCACCATCCATTTGTCAAAGTATTAAGAAAGTTTTTAGACATTTTTAGTTTTTATTTGTTTAATTATTTGTGTTATTCATGTTGGTTAATTTGAATTGTAGGTTCAAAGACTCGTGGAAAAACCACAAATGAAACTCTAAGAAAATTATGGAAAAAGAATGGGCAACGACCGTTGCCCATTAGATTTGATACTAAACAGGGGACGTATCGAGCCCTTGGAGATAATGCTAGCGGCTTCAACAATTTGATCGGGGCTTTTGTGGGTGACGTCCCCAAATATTTTAATTCGTGAAGTGATGTACCCGATCATCTAAAAGCCCCTTTATGGCCTGAACTACAGGTTAAATTTGTTTAATATATATTTTTGTAAAGACATCAAAATACACACTAACATGACTCTTTTTTATAAATTGCAGACATATTTTGACATGGGACCTCACTTGTCGGGTCCACATTCGTCACAAATAGTTGCGGGAGTTAATGCACAATGTGCATCTAGATTTAAAGATCGAAAATCCCGTTTTAAAATAAAATACTTTAGCAATCGAGGGGGGTACGAACGTCCGGATGAAATCCGAAATTCCCCTCCCGAAGAAATAGAAATTGATGAGTGGCACAAGTATTGTGACTACTTTATGCAAGAGGGAACCATGCATCGAGGAGTTGTAAATGCCGCAAATAGAGCCAAACAACTCTATCCAAGTTATCATGGATCCCAAGCATACGTTCAAATACAAGATCGTCGTGTAAGTCACTTTATTTCTAAATGATAGTTGATATATATATATATATATATATAGTATACTTGCTATGCATAGACTTGATATGTATTCTTGATAATTTGTATAGACTTGATATGCATAAATGATGGTTGTTATATACAATTACATATAGTTGGTAAGATACTTGATAATTTGGTAATATATGGACTTGTTGTAATATTAGTTGGCAAAAGGTATTATTATGATGGTGATATGTATACTTGATGGTTGTATAGACCTTTGTATACACTTGATATGCAACAATGATGGTTGTTATATACTTGATATGCACTAATGATGGTTGTATAGATTTGATATGCATAGACTTGATATGTATTCTTGATAATTTGTATAGACTTGATATGCATAAATGATGGTTGTTTTATACAATTACATATAGTTGGTAAGATACTTGATAATTTGGTAATATATAGACTTGATATGTATATATATAGTTAGTAAGTTGGTATAAAAATGGTATGTATTCTTTAGCGATGACATATAGAGTTATTGTAATATTAGTTGGTAATTTATACACGTTAATATTTGATATATATGTTTTTATTTACATATATATTAAATGTGTTACAGTACGACCCTACGACGGGTCAATTTCCTAGTATCATCGACCAGTTTGGTGATATGCATCGTCGGAACAACGTTTTCGCCAATGACATTGCCGCACGACAATATGTAAGTAATTGTTTTACTTAAATGCATGAAATTGTATATAAATATTTTCTTTTAGTGTTTATTATGAAATATATATAATATCGAAATTTTTTTGTAATTATACAGCATGAGATGGAGCAGCTTCGGAATAGTCAAGCCAGAAGTTCGAATCCGATGACCGAAGAACAGATATTGTCTCAAGTGTTGGGAGAACGCCGAGGTCATAATCGAGGAATTGGGAGAAAGTTACCAGGAAGTTTTTCGAGTTCAAAGTCTCAATCACAACCAGAAACGTATTCAAAAGCCGAAGTTGATAAACTAGTTGCTCGACAAACAAAAAAGCAACAAAAACTAATGGCTCGACAAGAAATTTTATACAATGCGTTAAGAGCCGCGAATATAGACGTTCCTGGTTATGACGAAGACTCGGAAGATGACGAAAACGAGGAAAACGACGAAGACGAAGATGATTATTAGTTTATATTATGTAATGTTTTTTTAATTGTAAATGCTTATTTGATAACTTTTGTAACTATTGTTGGTTTGAAATATATTAAATTTGAGTTTGTTGGAAAATATCAAATTGTAAATGCAGCGAACAGGTTTCTATAACCCGATTGGGGGCCAAAAAAAACAGCCAAAATTCGTGCATTTTATGTCACTTTTTGCGACGACATTTTGGCCTTTTGCGGCGACATGTCGTCGCTAAAGCCCTATTTCTGTGCATTTTATGTCACCTTTTGCGACGACATTTTTGCCTTTTGCGGCGACATGTCGTCGCTAAAGCCCTATTTCTGTGCATTTTATGTCACTTTTTGCGACGACATTTTGACTTTTTGCGGCGACATGTCGTCGCAAAAAGTCAAAATGTCGTCGCAAAAAGTAGAAATGTCGTCGCAGAATGTCCCATTTAGCGGCGACATTGTCGTCGCAAAAGGTTTTGATTTTAATTTTGATTTAATTTTCATAAAACTTGTTGCGACGACTTTGTCGTCGCAAAAAGTGATGACGTGTCAAGCCGATATTGCTGGAAACCGTCGTCGCAAAAGGGCCAAAATGTCGTCGCAAAAGATGTTTAGCTACGAGGCTACAGCGACGACCTTTTAGCGACGACATGTCGCCGCAATAGGTCTTCTGCGACGACATTGTCACTTTTAGCGACGACATTTGTCGCCGCAAAAAGGTGATTTTCTTGTAGTGTTAGTCTCTTGTCCGTTAAACTTAATTACTCAACCGTTCAATTTGTAATAATGACATTCTTACCCTTTTCACCGTGACACTTTTAGTCCTCATGGTTTTATTATTTTCCATTGATAGTCCAAAGTTTATCTTTTTATTTATTATTATATTATTTTGTTTAGGGTAAATTACAAATTTCGTCCCTGTGGTTTATTAAAATTTATGGATTGGATTCTTTGATTTTAAAATTACACTGACAGTCCTTATGGTTGAAGTTTTGTTACGGATATGGTTTTGGCCATTTAAAACGACCATTTGCCCTTACTTGTTTAATAATTAATAGGGTAAATTACAAATTTCGTCCCTGTGGTTTATAGCAAATTACGGATCCCGTCCCTCTATAGAAGAAATTACAAATTCGATTTCCGTGGTTAACATTTTGTTACGGATTTAGTCCTTTGACCAGTTATTTTTTTAAATATGACAAATTTACCCTTCATTAAAATGATAAAAATAAGTAATGAACTTTTATTTATTTTACAAAATTAAAAAACAAATATAAAAAAATGATAAAAGCTCCATCTCTCTCTCTCTCTCTCTCTCTCTCTCTCTCTTCTCTCTCTCTCTCTCTCGATTGGTATCTTTCTGCTGCTGAAACTCTGCGACAGCGGCAGCAGATGGTCGACGGAGATTCCAGGAGCAGTATCGGCGAGATAGCAGGAGCGGCCGCCGGAGTTTCCACCAGCAGCAGCGGCGAGACAGCGACAGGGCGGCGCAGACGGCGCTGGAGAGAAGCAGTCGGCGCAGGGAGGAAGCAGGCAGCGCAGAGCGGTAGGCGGCCGGCGCAGGGAGGAAGCAGGCAGTGCAGAGCGGTAGGCGGTCGGCGCAGGGAGGAAGCCGGCGGCACAGGTTGGTAGGCGGCGCTAGGGTTGCAGTCAGATGGAGCGCGGATCCGCAAGGGGTGGGGTGGCGGCGCTAGGGTTTCAGCAGGGCTGAGGGTGGCGGCGCAAGGGTTTCAGCGGCGACGACGGCAGATCTGTGCCGGCGACGGCCGGTGGCGGCGGAAGCAGGGCGGAACGGTGGTGGCCGGAAAAAAATAACCCTATACATTATTTAACAGCAGCGATCACATCATAGACATAAAAAACTTGAGCGGAAAGTAAGTGATATACATTGTTTGATTCATGGTTTTATTTGTTGAGAGAGAGAGAGAGAGAGAGAGAGAGAGAGAGAGAGAGAGAGAGAGAGAGAGAGAGCTTTTATTATTTTTTTTATTTTTGTTTTTTAATTTTGTAAAATAAATAAAAGTTCATTACTTATTTTTATCATTTAATGAAGGGTAAAATTGTCATATTTAAAAAAATAACTGGTCAAAGGACTAAATTCGTAACAAAATGTTAACCACAGACATCGAATTTGTAATTTCTTCTATAGAGGGACGGGATCCGTAATTTGCTATAAACCACAGGGACGAAATTTGTAATTTACCCTAATTAATATTAATGTTGTTTTATTGATTTTTTAATCATTATTAAATAATAGACTAATATAAAAAATTAAAAATACCAGTAAAATTAATTTAAATGATAAAATATTAATATAGACAAATGCATAATAAATATAATTAATTAAAAGCTAAAAAATAACGTTTAAAGTTTATATATTTTTACTTTAAAAAAAAGGTAAACTTTTTTTAAATAAAAAAAATAAATGTAAACATTGTCAAAAAGTATTAAACATTTTGAAAAAAATGTTTAAAAACTTAAAAACATTTTGAAAAACTTTGATTGTTTTGAAAAGTTTATATTTTTTAAACATTTATAAAAAGTTATTTCTTTAATGTTATTAGAAAAAAGTTATAGAAAACTGTCAAAAAACTTTAAAAACTCCAAATTTATTTATTATTCATCGAAATGTTTAATTTTTTTGTTTTATTATTCAAAAAAACTATTAATTTTTTCAACAATAAATCAAAAAGAAAATCTAAAGTTAGAAAAACTCTTTTGTTTTTAGTTTTTAATTATCGAAAAGATGAATAACAATTTATATGTTTTTATAGATGTTTTAATCCTTATTAAAAACTATCTAACGTAAAAAGGATAAAAATGAATACTTAATAATAATAATTTATTTTATGATTTACAAAAGATTTACATTTTATTTTAAAAAATGTAAACTCAAAACGTTATTATTTAGTTTTTAATTGATAATAATAATTATTTGTATGTCTTTAAAAATATTTTATTATTTATTTTCATGTGTTCCACACTAAAGTAATTTTACTGGTGTTTAAATTTATTTTGAATTATTTATAATAATAGAAATAATAATAAAAACAACATTAATAATAATTGTTAAACTAGTAAGGGTAAAATGAACATTTTAAATGGCCAAAATACCATATCCGTAACAAAACTTCAACCACAAGGAATGTCAGTGTAATTTTTAAAGTTAAAGGAACCAATCCATAATATCTAATAAACCACATGGACGAAATCTGTAATTTACCCTTTTATTTATATATACAATTGTTTTTAGGGTAAATTACAAATTTCGTTTCTGTGGTTTATATAAATTATGGATTGCGTACTTTAACTTTGAAAATTACACTGACAGTCCTTGTAGTTGAAGTTTTGTCACGGATATGGTCTTTTGATCATTTAAGATGACCATTTTACCCTTATTAGTTTAATAACTAATGTTAATGTTGTTTTTATTATTATTTCTATTACTATAAAATAATAAAATAATTTTAAAAGGCAGTAAATTTAATTTAATGTTGAACACATGAAATTAAATAATTAAACATTTTTAAAGACATACAAATAATTATGATTAATTAAAAACTAAAAAATAACGTTTTGAGTTTAGATATTTTTTAAAAATATAATGTAAACCTTCTGTAAATCATAAAATAAATTATTATTATTAAGTACTCATTTTTATCCTTTTTTACGTTAAATGACTCTACAAAAACATATAAATTGTTATTTCATCATTTTGATAATTACAAACTAAAAACAAAATAGTCTTTTAACTTTAGGTTTCCTTATTGATTTTTTGTTGAAAAAACTAAACGTTTTCATGAATAAGAAAATAAAAAAATCAAACATTTTGACGAACAACAAATAATTTAGAAGTTTTTGATAGTTTTCTATAACTTTTCTAAAAATATTTGAAAAAAATAACTTTTTAAGATTTTTAAACTATTCAAAACAATTAAAGTTTTTCAAAATGTGTTAAGTATTTAAACATTTTTTTTTTCAAAATGTTTAAACTATAAAAATGTTTTCAAACGTTTATTGAAAGTGTTACAAACTTGTTTACGTAAAAATTTTAAAATGTCAAAAATGTTTTTAATACTTTTTGACAACTTTTACATTTATTATTTTATTTAGAAAAGGTTTACTTTTTTTTAAAGTAAAAAACAATATACTCAAAATGTTATTTTTTAGTTTTTAATTAATGATAATAATTATGAATTTGTCTTTATTAATATTTTATTATTCAAATTTATGTCATTTATATTAAATTAATTGTACTGGTATTTATAATTTTTTAGATTAGTCTATTATTTAATAATATAGAAATATCAATAAAAACAACACTACTAATAATTATTAAACAAGTAAGAGCAAATTGATCATTTTAATTGGTCAAAAGACCATATCCATAACAAAACTTCAACCATAAGGACTGTCAGTGTAATTTTTAAAGTTAAAAGATTCAATCCATAATTTATAATAAACCACAGTGACGAAATTTGTAATTTACCCATTGTTTTATTTATAAAACTAATTATTTTTTTTTAGTATTTTACTTATATTTACTATTGTTAATATTTTATTTATAAATTTACTTTTAATCATCTAAATAATTTTATTTTCATTATTTATAAGTTTATATACATTATTATTTTTATGATTATAAAAATTAATTAACCTTATAAGAGTTGGGACTGTGCATGATGCTATTTTTGTATAAAATCAAAACTGAAACCAAAATGTGTAGTTTTTAAAACCTAGAAACCGACTTTGTGCGGTTCATTTTTCTTGTTTTTCGTGCCATTATGTTTTTTTCCCTTTTTCCTAAACATTTTTTAAATTAAAAGTGAAAATCTTAAATTTATCATGTTTTAACTTAAAGTTTAATTTAAATCAAGTAAACTAAACAAATAAGCTAATGTAATCTAATTCGTAAATTCAATAATAAAATATAAGTGATAAATTTATTTCTACTGTCAAATAAAATAATTAAAGAATGAGCTAAAAAGTCGGTATACGTTTGAGGCGGAATACATAAAAGTTTATATGTACATTGTTTTACATGTGGTGTAGTTTGATGTGTTTTATGAAAAAATCTAAACCAACCTGAATATTGTGATTTTTAAAACAAAAAACCAAACTTAATTTTTTTAAATATTTTTTTGGTTTGTGGTTTTTTGCTCTCCCATGATAAGAATTTATGAATTAACATCGCTTCCTATAAAATATAATAAAAACTCATTTTGGGATGTGCAAAAAACTCAAAATCAAAATCAAACCAAAAAGAATACAAAATCAAAAAGTCAATATCGAAATAGAAAAAGTCTATGTCGTTTTATTTAAAAAAAATCAAAAAAACCTAAACCGAAGCAATATGTTCAGATATAAAATTCAGATTATGTATACATTTCTAAAATTCATACATTTACACACACACACACACACACACACACACACACACACACACATACATATATATATATATATATATATGCGCTTGTTGGAAGATTTGGGCTACCTCCTCTCTTTCCGATCTCATTCAGATAATAAGCCAGTCCGGTTTATTAGATAGTGAGTGGGTAAGAGAGGTGCTTGGCCTGTCTCCGAATGTGGGCCTAGAAGCATTAGCCGAGTCTCTGAATATTCCCGAGGGTTCTCAGGATAAAGTAACCAGGGACAGACACTTGTTATACCCTAAAGGGTCAGTATTTGTGGGTGTACCTTTTCCTCCTCAAAACCCCATTTATGATACACAGTACTAACAATCCATTCCATTACGTTTCTAAAAGTCATTGTAGATTTATATTTTGATAGTTAGAGTATAACAAGGGATTTTCGGGAGAATTGAATATACAATGAGGATGAAATCTCCCTGCCTGGATTGTTTTTTGAAGCCTTAAAGATTTTAAGGGTTTTGAAGTTCAAGATTTTAACATACCTATGGCGACTCATCCATCTTCCAGTGTCATTACCCATGGAAATTGCTAGACTGTTAACCAAGGCTATGAGTGGTACAAGGGCACATTCATCCTTGTGACATCAGCCTTAGAAGGCATTATTTGGGTTTGTTGTCGAACCGAAGTAGGGCTGCCTTTCCCGCAGTACTAGTAATATCCCCCTAGGATGATTCCGTAGGGACGAACACGAGTTATACTCTAAAGAGTGACAAAAGAGGGTGAGTACTTTTCTCTTTATGTCTAAGGAAGAGGAGAATCGCCCTAAAGAGTCTGCCTAGTCCTTCAACCTTCATATAGGGTCCAACTATAGGCCCTTGAAAACAGGGTTTAGAGCTCGGAAATCACAGATAAGAGGCTCCCAGCATAACATAGTTATAGGCCCAGCTGAACACAAACCCAATCATATGAATGTGTTTTATCAACCTTCATATAGGGTCCTACTATAGGCTATTAAGAAGCTCTCTAATCGTAAGGGGACTAGCTTCTGACTGCTGCTTCCTGCTATAACCGCTAACAAGCAACAAACACAAGGGCATTTGCTTTATCCGGTCATTGTTTTGTTGTGTAATAACAGCATGAAGACCAGCTATCAAAATCCAAAGACCTTAGGGGAAGTAGCTTGTTCTTGCTGTTTGGACACATTCACATATGTAGATAATCAGGACCGTCCTGTGAATTTTGGTAGTCTTGTACGATAATGACATAGTAGACCCTTAAATGTGAGAAATTTTGAATTTATATAAAAAAAAATTTTAATCATTAGTAGTCTAGCAATTTCTATATACATAAAAAATAACATTTAAAACAATGATATTAAGAAACGTTCATATGACTTGAATAAAATAATTAATTTTAAAACTATGTTTATCTGAAAGGGCATTGTTATACGCTTATTTTTACTAATCATACATCCTCACACTCACATATTTTTTTGTTAATCACGTGAGACTTAGTGATTAAACTTAAACAGACTTTAGCTTTTCACCATTTTTCTGGTCACCGGTCAATTTTCCGATGAGGCCCAATCAAACATGGGGCCCTGAGCGGTCGCACTTATTGCACACCCTCAGGGCCAGCCCTGTAGATAATTTATATGTCGATGGTGCATAAGTTTGGAAGATGTTTGAAGAAATAGTTACATTAGAGAGAAAAAATATCAACAATATTCTCTTTACATAAACACAATTGACAAAAATCACACATATAAATGTCAAGAATATTATAAAATTTATAATTAATAAGGAAGATGAACTTTCAAATAAATTAATAAAAAAAATATATAATTCTAATTAAAATAAAATTTAAATTGATAAATAAAATACCAACAATAGTAAATTTAAATAAAATACTAAAATATAACAATATTTATAAATAAAATAAGTGTGTTTATAAGTAAAATAAATAATATAATTATAAATAAAAAGTAAGATAAAATAAATCTTGGACTATAAATGATAAATAATAAAACCATAAGGACTAAAAGTGTCACAGTGAAAATGGTAAAGATGTCATTATTATAAATTTAACGGTTGTGTCGTTAAGTTTAACAGACCAGGGACTAAAACCGGACAAAACTAATAAATTAGGAATGAAATTTAGGATTATTAAGGTTGAATGACTGAATCCGGGTAAACCATGATTCCACAAGAACGAAAAATGTCTTTTGCTCTTAATTTTATATTAATTGAATATTCCAAATAATAATTAAACAATAAATTCTAAATAAATTGAATTGACACTCTTCCAAAAATTACAAAAATATAAAAAAAATTCATAAAATATGATCATATGTCGATGCGTGTACTTCTCATCGTCCAATTTGTTGATGCATCTCAGTTTTCTTCAGCCATGTTCATTTAATCCATGATGCATTTCGCCATATTCATTTAATTCGTGATGCATCCCAGTTTTTTTATACTATATTCATTTAATTCGTGATGCATCTCGGTTTTATTCAGCCACATTTTTTAATTCATGATGCATCTCGGCTTTCTTCGACCATATTCAATTCATTTGAAATGCATCATCATCTTCGATCATCTTTCGTGTTCAACAAGTTTTGATCATCTTAAAATACATCATCATCTTTCTTCGGCCATATTCATTCACATCTTCGACCATCATCATGCATCCTTGACAAAAATTAATCATTTATAAAATTTTCATGAAATAATTAAAGAGTTATTATGTGTGTGGCCGTGTGGGAGAGAGAATTTTTATTCATATACCTTAAAAATATGCATCTCTTTATCGTTCAATCAAACATGCATCCCTCGTTATCGGTTCATTATCATCATCGGCGTCTACACCATTGGACCATCATCATCATCGGTTGGTATTTGTCATCATCATCATCGGTCTGTGTCTGTCATCATCATCATGATGGTGGTTGTTGTTGGTGGTGCGGTGGCCGATAGAGGTGGATAACGGACAGACGGTGGTGTGGCGAGCAATAGAGGGAGAGAGGGGAAGGTCGATTGTGAGTGAGAGGGAGGGAGGAAAAGGGAGTCGGAGTTCGAGAAAGAGGGAGTGAGATTAGCTGATGTTGCACTACAAGAAAATTAAGAAAATTTGACGAAGGCTTTTTGCGGCGACTAATGTCGTCGCAAAAACCCCACTAAAAGACAAAAAAAGACTGCTTTTTGACTTAAATTGGTCAATATTCAGAGATGACCTTTTGCGGCGACATTGTCGTCGCAAAAAGGTATTAGATATAAATTTTTTTATTTTTTTTTTTGGCACGAAAATTACATTTTGCGCGGTAGAAAGACCGCGTTTTTTTCGAGGTATTTGCGACGACATTTTTGGGTATTTGCGGCGACATGTCGCCGCGATAGGGCTACAGCGACGACACCCTTGTCGCCGCAGAAGGGTTAGCCGATTTAACCTACTTACAGCCCCAGCCGTTTTTATTTTTACACTTTCCACCTACCTCTCTCTCCTCCCACTTCTCTCTCGGATCCATATCCGGCCACCTGCAGCTCCGGCGGCCCCCTCGGTTGAAGCTCCGCCGACCATCTTCTTCCATTTTTTTACTTTTTGCGACAACATGTCGTCGCAAAAGGTGAAGAAGTCGTCGCAAAAAGTTGTCTTTAGCGGCGACAGTGTCGTCGCAAAAGATATTTATTTTAATTTTGTATTAATTTTTGAAATACTTTTGGCGACGACAATATCGTCGCAAAAGACGATGACGTGTCAACAGGTTATGGCAGGAAAATGTCGTCGCAAAAGGTCGAAAATGTCGTCGCAAAAGATATTTAGCGACGAGGCTACGGCGACGACCATTTTGCGACGACATGTCGCCGCAAAAGGTCATCCGCGACGACAACTGAACCTTTGGCGACGACATTTGTCGCCGCAAAATGCTATTTTTCTTGTTGTGTTGTTAGTGTTGATTTGTTTCTAAATTTGTTTTCTAATCATCTTTAAAGATTTTTAAAAAATAAATTTAATTTCCAAAACTATCTTTAATTAATTAATGGTAAATATATATAGCATTTCTAAAATGTCTTTGATGCATATTTGGTTCACTGAGTTTCCCAATGCATCGAGTTTTATTTTACAAGTATTAATAAATTTGAATAAATTCTCCATTATAATTCTGTACATACAAGAATCTATATAGATGTTATTTATGAAGATGATAATTTGAATGTTTAAAAATAGAGAAATTCATGCAAAAAATCCTTAACTTGTCAGTATTTTTCGAGAAGAATCCTTCAATCAATTTTTTTCCTCAATAATCCATCAACTGATTAAAGCCACCAAAATTGATATGTTACATGTTGTAGACCGTTACAATTCCTACGTGCACACGTGGAATAAAATGTGTAGTTGGCATACACAATGTGTGAAACACCTTAACAACTAATACAAATATTCCAAGATAATGAACAATAATTAATACATGATACGTTACAATAATAATCATCATCATTCTAAACACTTTGTATACATTAGCAAACAAAGTGTTACAAATCATGAAAATAAGTATCTTGGGTATAATTGTTTTATGCATGCTAATAATTTAGAACTATGTCCAATTACATGAGAATCAAAATGGTAGTCTGCTATCCGTCTCCAAGAATAATCTTCAAAATAAGCGAAAAGAATTGAAGCGATTAGTCAAGCTCCGAAGAATTTACTAACACGAAGCAATGCCTTTGCCCTTCACAGTACCTAAAAAGTCACCACTCCAAATAATGAGCAAATCTCATTCCGTAATAATGAGCAAGTCTCTTATTATCACTCCAAAAATACGTACCCGTGACCGTAACGACTAGCAAACGCTCTATCCGTAACTTAGAGCAAAAGTTACTCGTATCCATAACTTAGGAGTGTATGTCGTTCTGTAACTACAAAATATAAAGTATCATGGATATCCAAGTAAATTAAACGAATAAATAGATATATCAAGTTCAACAACTTTAAATGATAAAAATAATATGAGATCAATGTCATAAGCATAGATAATCATATCAGTTATATAAACTTTAATACAACAATAATAGAACTCATAGTGGTTGGTAGATTAGCTTCTCGGACCTCTAAACCAAGTTATAACAACTTCAACAAAGTCTTGACCCGTTAAATTCCCTACAATTTGATGATATAATGTGTATAAGGTTTCCAACCATTTTATATTCAAACTTCGGATACCCAACTTCGGGATCCTACAACTTCAAATCCCCCATTGATACGGATTTCCCGAATGCCAAATACTTACTTAATTTTAAAATTTTGTTAGCCAAATTCATACGAACTTTCGGATCCCTACAAGATCGAAATTTCATTAGTTTTCCAAAATTCATTGAAGTCTTAAATCCTGTTACCTTCGGATTTTATCTGAACTTCGGATATCCACTGGATCAGAAATTTATACTTTCTGTTTTCCATAAAGTTTGACTTGCAGGCGCAGTTCATATTTCAATACTTTTTCATCATAACTTGATTTTCAATGAAAATAAACATATCTTCAACTGTTTAACACATATAAAATCATTTATAGCTTACTTAAACATTTACTTTGAAGTTTTATTCGAGTTCGATGACTATAATAAATAACGAACTCATCACTGTGAGCTTTCTCATCGTCCACACACACATAAACATGATCTTAAAATTCTTTTCTCATATAAAAGCTACAAATGATGACTCTAACCTCATGAACAACCTCATTTGAGGTTTAAATCTATTTCTTTGAGATATCCTACAAAACTCATTCTGGTTTTTCACAAAAATCGAACAGAGTGGAAATGGAGAAGAAGATAAGGATCAATACTATAAACCATACCTTTTTTTGAAGAAGCCCTTTATCGCTGACGTAGCCCGTTCTCCAACCAAGCTACTTCTTCGACGAAGACACTTAACTATTCGATTTCGTGAGTTTTGGAATCCATATATGAAAAAGAATGAGGGTTTGGGTTTTCATCCTTTCTTGTTACTGTGTTCGATTAGCATTTGGGTTTGCATCATTTAATGATTCCATCATTTCAGGTTGAGATTTTGGATTTGTCGAGATCTGTTTTGAATTCTCCATGTTTGAAAGGGTTTATGGTTTACTTTGTTTCTAGATCCGACGAAGATTTCGACCATGTTTTTGGGTTTACTTTGCATTCATGTTTGAAAAGCGTTACTTTGATTCCGTTTTTGAAATGGTTTTTGGGTTTGATGCATGTTAAAAAAACACATCAAGGTTTGGTGTTCAACTTAGATCTTTAAGAAAAAAATCTACATTTAGTGTTCTTCGATTTTGGAAATCTAGGTTCTGTTCAATAAAAAATCCAGTTTTTGTTCTTCAACTTAGGCTTGATGTTCCTGAAGTTTGGAATTCTTTGATTATGGTGTCTTTCTAGAACAAATTCAGCTATTGTTTCTTATTTGTTCTTTGATTTTGGAAAGCGTTTGATGTGTTCTTGGATATGTTTTTGTTCTTTAATTTTAGTGTTCTTCAAGCTTGGTGTTCTTCGATTTTGTTTCGGATTTGTTCCTCAAGAATGGTTGCCGGCGATGGGGTTTGGCCGGAGATGAAGGCTTGGCCAGTGATGAATGCTAGCCGAAGATGAAGAATTCTTGATTTGTGATGATGATTATGATGATGATGATGCATAAAATAAAGTTAAAATTTAAAATCCATATCAGCAGGTTGCAACCAACTAACCAGTTAAAAATCATCATTTTTTTAGAAAACATCATTTTAATGAGATTTAATTGGTTGAAAGTTTTATGAAGCGAAGAAAATGGTTAGGGATGTTAATCGAAAAAAGTTGCATACTTGGGAAGGTGTTTGTTTTGCATAAATTTCCTTTAAAAATATTTCATATACCTAATTAAAAACATGCATATTGATTTTAAGATTTTAAGTTGTTATCACTATTTTCATGCTAAAAAATAAATTTGAGACAAGTTTTTTCATCCTTATTATAGTTTTTTAATACACATATCCCTAAAATGGATGTTTAAATGAGACATTAAATATAAATAAAATGAGCATTTTACCCTTGTCTTACTTATTTTCTCCATCTTGTTAGATGCTTTCAGTTAGCATCATCTGGTTTAAGGCTAAGTTTCTTAAAAGTTAAGTTTATGGCATTGGAGTACGCCAAGCTCAAAGATTACACATATGACTAGAATCCACAATTGTGAGCCTACACTTCCCCCCTTTACTTCACTAGAATCCTCAAGTATGAGCAATTGAAATTAAGCTAATCATTGGCAGATTTTGAAAAAAATTATACTTATGGAAGGCCAAGATTTTATGATTCATATGATGTTTCACACGTATTAATATATGCAGTTTTGAGACAATTAACCTGCTTCCTCGTTACTTTTTTTCATTGTTTAAAGTTCCAAGTAATGTAAATCAACAAATGGAGAATATAGAAACCAAATTTCTTTGGGGTCACTGAAATGACACAACAAACATAGCATGGATTACCTAAAAAAGTATGGTTGTGGAGGTTTAATTGTGGGTTGGTTGAAAACATCCAAATTAGCTTTGCTTGATAAATGGTAGTGGATATTCAAAACGAATTGAAGGATTAACCACTCTTAAAATTGGTGATGTGTGCAATTCATTGGAAATATGGTTCTCCGTTAATTTTCTTACTAGAATATTTCTATGAACTCTTTTCTTGTCAGGAACATCAGTGGACAAAGCGTTAGTTTTTGGCATGACATATTGAAAAGTTACATATTTCTACAAGGTTTCCTTGGTTTTTTGCACCAAAGATGGATTATTCATGCAAGTTAAAGTAAAGATGCATGCAAATTGGAAGCGAGAAAGTATGGACTTGATCATGGTGCAAACACTTAAGGTTGATCAAAAAACAAGAACAACTGGCAGAATTAGTGTGCTTAGTTCATAATTTGCAATAAACAAACAAACAAGACAGTCAAATTGACAGTGAATGTACTAGACGAGCCAACATCCAAGGTTCGTCTAGTACATTCACTGTCAACTTGACAAGAAGCTTAGTACATTCAAGGAGCAGCGACTTCTTAATGTTGTTATTCTAACTACAATATGGTTCCTATAGAATGCGAGAAACGAAATTGTTTTTTGGGTGAATTATATTTCATTGCATAAGTTATTGAACTAAATATAAATGATCAACTTATTTGTTTGGATAAAAAAAAAGCAGATTTAACAAGGATAGAATGTGTTTGAAAGATTGGTGTTGCAAAACACTTTTGATTTGTCAAAATATATTCTAAATGGCTTCTTCTTGCCAACTACGTGCTAGAGTTTGTAATAATACATAACAATTCAAAAGAAAGAAAAATCCTTAATCTTTTTCGTTTTCATCTCTTATTATTTTAAAATGATATGATAATAAGAGATGAAAACGATTTCGATTTCTAATTCAATAGACTTTGAAAAAAAAATCACATATAAAGGCAATAAACGATTTCGATTTCTAATTCAATAGACTTTGGTTTTGATTTTTTTTTTTGTTTTGATAAATTTTTGCTTTTTATCCAATTTGTTAAAATTAGATAAACATTTTTTACAAGTTATTTTAGTAAACTATATTTATCAGTGACCAATTAATGTAAATAGTATTGACAGCTTTTAAGAAAATATATATTTTACTAAATAAATATCTTAAAGTAATTCAGATGATATTTACAAATCCATATAAAGTTGTTAGAATCGTAAGATCAGTCTACCCTATGATTCAACCAATTAATTTCGAGCAAGATCGATATAATCGTTTTTAGCAAACGTAGAATCGTAAAATAAGTCGTGAGAGCATAAGATCGGTTATGCGATCGTAGGATCAGTTACCGATCCGATCCTAGCTTTTACCCAGTCAATATCTTTTTTTCTTTGTTTTCCCTATAAGATCATTTCAACATCGTAGAATAGTAGGCAATATCATACAATCATTTACAAATCCTACCTTTTACCTAGACCAACGATATTAGTCAGTAGGATAATGAGCCAAAACTTTGGATTGTATGATTAATTAGTTGACTTTTTTTTGGATGACTGTATGCATATATTAGAAACATAAACATACATTGTTAATTTCTCTATTTAATGTATAAGTATTTCTTTGAAATGTGATATAACAAGTTATGTGGTGTCCGCGCATTGCGACGGATGTATAGTTGTGTATTTTTTGTAATTTAATAGATATAGTTTAAACGATTAAATCATACTTTATATATAAATTAATTAATAATAAAAATTTAACATAAAAGATAGAAAGATCTATTAAATTTATACTAATTAAAATAAAAAACAAATTAAATAAATTGAATAAGTTAGAGAAAAAACTAATTTACTAACTATCTATATATCTTAATAAAAGAAAACCACTAACGTCACGTGTCACTCTCTCATCCTTATAAAATTTAGATTTCCCACCTTTTTTCTATAATTAGATTTCAAATTTTACTAATTCATTATAAGGAAAGTATGAAATCTAATTCAAATACTTTCATATTTAATCCATACAATTAAAAAAATATTTTAATTATTCTAATACCAACCTAAATTAATTTTTGGATTAAAAAAAATTAATATTTTGATGTTTAATATTTAATTAAAACATATAATTTAGAGGGATGAGAGCGTGACACGTGGCATGAGAGGTTTTCCTGTGAAGACCTTCCCTTACGGGGCAGTCCTCAGAGTCTAGGTCCCACACCATGCAACACGATATCAATCATAACTAAGATAGAGTAATTTAAGTTGCGGAATTTCAGATTACAAGTACAAACATTAGGATAAGTTTAATACAATTTTAGTTCAGATTACAATATTCAAAATAAACTTATAAAGGGTACCAGACTAATCTAATACATTTCATCATACGATCAAATTACATCTACCCAGACCACCACAATTATCATCTGCCAATCAGTACCGAAGGGTTTGTTGAGTAGTGGTCTATAGAATACTTCAATCTTGATCTTGTAAGACCTAAGAACTAGGTCCTGCAGGTGACTTTCCTTTATCTTTTCCTGTAAAATATTAAACAACAACTGGTAAGCAAGGCTTAGTGAGAATATAGATTTTCAGATTCTCATGCATTAATCAAGCGGATCATGGGTCAAAGCGTGATATGTCTGGACTGCCGCTACAGCCACTCAATGATTGAGACATAGAACTCAGGGAATCGGATGATGTTCAGCCCACGCTCACGCTTTTAGTGGAAGCTATCCACTCATGCTGGGCTAGCTACCAGCGGTCTTCATGGGGGAACATCGGAATATCAATACCAAGTTCAATAGAATTGGTGACATAGCTAGGTCTAGAACAATAGACCGATAAAGCTAATTATTCTAAGCTGAATCAATATGTCAAATGATGCGATCAATAAAGAAAGCATAGTGATCAAAGTCATGATAGCAATAACATATGAAATGAACTATAAGTACAATGTCATGTGAAATGATAAGTCAAATTAGCTATCATGATCCACAGGGCATCACCGAACCATGGTGTGCACAGGTCACAATCCAGCTGAGCATTCATGAATGTCAAATAAACTGTCATCAACAATATATCTCAATCGGAAGTCTAGCATGAAAAACTGAATATCTATAACTCACAGTTTCTGTAGTCTTTATCAAGCAGATTTATAATCCACCACCTGAGTTATCCCAGGATTTATCTTTAATCTTGATCTATCTGTTCTCTGGCTTTTCTTTTCTAATCAGTGACCCACTTTCAATATCTTTCAATCTTTTGTTCAGATTTATCTGAACCTGTCCAGAATAATTATCGTATCATATCATTAGCTTTTAGATTATAAATCTTTATTTCATCTGATCTGATTACTGATAACTCATCAATAATTTGTTAGTTCCTTTTCTTTGTTTCTTTAAATCTTTAAAAGATATATATATATATATATATATATATATATATATATATATATATATATATATATATATATATATATATATATATATATATATATATATATATATATATGCTTATAAATCTTTAGTCATTAAAATCATAATTTCATGATTCTTGTATTTATATAATAGTATTTAATTGTGATGTTAAAATATCAAAATAAAAGGCTTGGATCCGGATCCTTTTAATTTCGGACCATCCGGATTGGTCATCCGGATTCGGGCCAACCCGGCTCAGATACCCGGATTCGGACCGGATTGTTCAATCCGAATTTTCATCCGAAATACACATCATCCGAAATAGATACCCGAATTAGGATGCATCCGAATTTCAAGGAGATCCGAATGGCATTTCATCCGAATTGGGATATCCGAAATTGGTTATCCGAAATCATGGGTCCGAAAATGAGCATCATATCCGAATCATAGGGTCCGAGACAAAGGGATCCGAATTGGTGCTTCTTATCCGAATTCGGACTCAGCCGAATTCGGATCCTACCTGTTCATATTTTCTCAGATTTTGTTCTTATTGTTCTTAACTTTATGCATACGGGTTTTTCATAAAATTTCTAAAAAGTTATTATTATTTTTATTAACATGCAACTTAAAATAATGTTATGTTATCATTATTAGGTTGATCTTATATCATTTTCCCTATCAAAAACATTATAATTTGTGCAAGATCGTTCAAAATACAAACTTTTTGTCAAGAACATATTTTTTACACCAAAATTCCGATTTCATCTTTATTTGAACAATCCAAACTAAAATCTTTGTTTTTATTACATTTATACACTTAAATACATGCTTATCTATTAAAATTTCCAACATGCAACCAACAAATCTCAAATTATAATCATAGGTTTCGGTTTTTAACAAAACCGAACCAAAACTCATAGAATGCGAAATTTAAATGGGTTTTTACCTCGAAAATCTTGTTGTTTGGTGATGATTGATTATTGTTGTAACTCCTTCTTTGATTTCTTCCTCAATTAATTGCAAATTAATGAAGTTCTTGGTGATTTTGAGAGAAGCCGTATGGTAGTGAGAGAAAGAAGAGAGAGAGAATTGATTTTTGCTTAATGTGTGATAATGAGGAATTAAAAGACTTTATGTCTTCTTATTTTCAACTTTATGAAATTGTCGCTTTTTATCATTTCTAATATAACTTATATTGATTAAATATTCTCATTACCTAATTAAAATTACAATATAAATAATGTAATAAAATTACATTATTGAATCAAAGACAGAATTAAAGTTAAGTAAAAAGCTAGGTTGTTACAGAATGGGCTCCACCACGCATAAACTTCGTCCTCGAAGTTAGCTATGTTCGAACAGACTTGGATAGGTAGCTTTCATGACATCTCTCGATTCCCAAGACTGATGCGAACCCTTGTGGTGTTTCCACTGGACGAGCACCATCTGTATCTCTTTATTACGAAGCTTTGTGGTCTTCGAGTCCAGAATACATTCTGGCTCTTCAACCACTCGAAGCTTCTCATCAATTTGCACATTAACGTGTGGTATCTGTACCTCTCTTTCATCAGCTAGACTCTTTCGTAGATGACTAACATGGAATACAGGATGTATTCCAGCTAAGTCAGTTGGCAGTTCAAGACGATAAGATTGATTTCCTATCTTTTCAACAATCTTGAACGGGCCAATGAATCTCGGAGCTAGCTTGTTCCTCTTTATGAACCGAACCAAATTTTTCATTGGGGATACCTTCAACATCACCCAATCGTTAACTGCAAAACTGATCGATCTGTGACGATTATCATAATACGACTTCTGCCTGCTTTGAGCTTCAAGGATGTTCCTTCTGACAAGCTGAATCTTATCATGAGTCAACTGTAGAAGGGCAGGACCTGCTAAAGGCGATTCACCTGTTTCGCGCCAACAGGTGGGAGTTCTGCACTTTCGTCCATATAAAGCTTCAAAAGGAGCCATCTTAATCGTGGAATGATAACTGTTATTGTATGAGAATTCGACCAAGGGTAAATGGTCATCCCAGTTACCACCCAGATCAAGAACGCAGGCACGGAGCATATCTTCCAGAGTTAGGATAGTGCGTTCACTTTGGCCATCTGCATTAGGGTGATAAGCTGTACTCATTGAGATTCGAGTACCCAACCCGTCTTGCAGTGCTTTCCAAAATCTCGAAGTGAAACGACTATCACGATCAGAGACGATAGATTTTGGCACACCGTGACGTGAAATAACTTCGGTGATGTACATCTGTGCCAATCTATCAAGGGAGTATGTCTCTTTCATCGGTATGAAATGTGCTGACTTCGTTAATCGATCCACGACTACCCAGATGGAGTCGTGTTGTCTCTTGGTCTTTGGCAATTTCGTGACAAAGTCCATGGTTATATGCTCTCACTTCCACTCAGGAATTGGCAGTGGTTGCATATCCCCGAAGGGCTTCTGGTGTTCTGCCTTAACCATTTGACATACTATGCAGCTTTCAACGAATTGACCGACGTCTTTCTTCATTCCTGGCCACCAATAATCAGCTTTCAGATCGAAATACATCTTCGAGCTGCCAGGATGAATGGATAACTTGGACTGATGGGTTTCAGATAGAAGAGTGTTGCGGATTGAACCATATTTAGGAATCCAGATTCGGTTTCCCTTGAGACATTGAAGTCCCAAATGATTCATAGACAGAAATTGAAGTTGCCCTTTGAGATTTTCATAACAGATGTTCTCTTCTTTCAAGGCTTCGGCTTGAGCAGATTTAATATCTTCAATGAGATCAGAAGAGAATACAATTGGGGTCAGGGCATAGCAACACTTTTCCGGATAGACTTTTCTACTCAATGCATCCGCGACCACATTGGCTTTGCCGGGATGATATAGGATCTCGCAATCATAGTCCTTGATAAGCTCCAAGGACCGGCGCTGTTTCATGTTCAGATCCTTTTGAGTAAATAGATGTTTGAGACTTTTATGATCGGTGTAAAGCTGACACCGAGTCCCATAAAGATAATGCCGCCAAATTTTTAATGCAAAGGTAACGGCAGCCAACTCAAGATCATGAGTTGGTGCACTTTTCTCGTAATCCTTCAATTGCCTTGAAGCGTAGGCAATGACTTTTCCCCTTTGCATGAGGACACAACCTAAACCAGTACCAGATGCATCGCTATAAACAACGAAGTCATCATTGCCTTCTGGTAAGGCTAGGATTGGCGCTTGAATGAGTTTCTGCTTCAGAGTTTCAAAGGCCTCTTGCTGTTTATCAGCCCATACGAAAGGTGTATTCTTTCGTGTTAGCATCGTAAGTGGCACAGCAATCTTCGAAAAGTCCTTAATGAATCGCCGGTAGTAACCAGCCAATCCAAGGAAACTTCTGATTTCGGAGGCATTGCGAGGCGTTTGCCATTTTTGAACGGCCTCGACTTTGGATGGATCAACAGAGATGCCTTCGCCAGATACAACATGGCCAAGGAATTGAATCTATAAAGAAATCAGAACAGAATTCAAGTTTTGAAACAACAAACGCTTTAAGAAATAACTCGTGACAACGTAAGATTTTACCTGTCTGAGCCAAAACTCGCATTTTGAGAATTTTGCATAGAGTCTTTCATTTCTCAATAACTCTAGCAATTGACGTAGATGAACAATATGATCAGCCTCCGTTTTGGAGTAAATCAGAATATCGTCTATGAATACGATAACTGACTTATCCAGCATTGGTCTGCACACTCGATTCATGAGGTCCATGAACGCCGCTGGTGCATTCGTTAATCCGAAAGGCATTACGAGAAATTCGTAATGACCATATCTTGTTCGGAAGGCTGTCTTTGGAATATCCTCCTCTTTAACTTTTAGCTGATGATACCCAGAACGAAGATCGATTTTTGAGAAATAGCTGGCTCCTTGTAGCTGATCAAATAGATCATCAATTCTGGGCAGAGGATATTTATTTTTAATTGTGACTTTGTTCAACTCACGATAGTCAATGCACATTCGGAGAGTTCCGTCTTTCTTCTTTACGAACAAGACAGGTGCACCCCACGGAGATGAACTCGGTCGGATAAATCCCTTCTCTAACAGATCTTGCAATTGCTTTGACATTTCCTGCATTTCTGCAGGCGCAAGTCTGTAGGGAGCTTTAGCGATGGGAGCCGCACCAGGAACTAAGTCAATCCCGAATTCAACTTGTCGTTCCGGTGGCACTCCAGAAATGTCATCAGGGAATACGTCTGGGAACTCACAGACGATCGGAATATCATTCACTGATTTCTTGTTGGCTTCCGGGGTGGATTCAGACGAGACATAACAAAGATAAGATTCGTGACCCTTAGAAAGATATTTACGCGCTTTCTCAACCGATATAAAACAATGAGCACCTTTACGCTTGTCGCCTTTAATCTCTAACACTCGGCCGTCTGAAGTCTTGATTCGGATGATTCGGCGGTTGCATACAATAGTAGCCTCGTTGTTCGTTAACCAATCCATGCCGATTATAACGTCTAACTCTTTTAGCGGTATCGGGATAAGATCGAGGTTAAATACAACGTGATTAACGAGTAATGTGCAATTTCGATAAACGGAATCAGCCACAACGTAATTGTTACTGGCTGTCTCTATGTCAAGTATAACAGGAAGCTTTGAAGGAAACATAGATAATCTTTGCGCAAAAGTAGTCGAGATGTATGAACGGCTTGCACCGGAGTCGAATAACACACGTGCAGGTATTGAGTTTAATAAAAACGTACCGGTAACCACATCCGGGGTTTCTTTCGCTTCCTCCGCCGTTATTTGGAAGGCGCGGGTCCTAACAGTTGGAGTTGCAGCTGAGCTTTTCATTGTAGAACCTCCAGCTGATGATTGTGATTGACCTCGTTGTCCACTGTGGCACTGATACATGAAGTGACCACGCTTTCCGCATTTAGCACAACCAAGACCTCGTTGGGGGCACTCTTCTCTACTATGGCCGATTCTGCTACACACATAACACGTGACATCGTCTGGATTACACAATCCCATATGCGATTTTCTGCATCTCTTGCAGAACCGTGGTTCATTTGTAAGCGAATAAGCTTGAACTTTCTGTGGCGAACTGTATTGTTGAGATTGTTGGGGTTGCTGGGACTGCGACTTGTTGGGCTTAAACAATCTGCCGAATCTTTGCTTCTTTGGGGGAGATGGACAAGTCGGGTTCATTGATGGAGCATAGAGTTGATCACCGTACTCTAAATATCCTCTCTCAATCTGCCTTGCCGCTTCAACCATTTCGAGATACGAATTGTACTTTATTGCGCTCATTGGGTGTCGATATTTCGGGTTAAGTCCTCCACGAAATCGGTTCATCTTTCTTTCTTCAGTAGCTACCTGATATGAAGAATATCCACAGAGCCGTGAGAATTCGTGCTCGTACTCGTCTACAGTCTTAGTTCCTTGGGTTAATTGCAACAGTTGAACTTCCATCTTGTCTTGTTGATCCGCAGGACAATACTTCGCGTTGAACATTTCAAGAAACTGTTCCCATTCAAGAGTCTGGATGACCTCCTCGCCATAAATACTTCTCTGGGTCTTCCACCAGGCACGGGCAGCACCCACGAACAGAGCAGATGCGTAACTCACTTTCTTTGACTCCAAGCAATCAGAGATTCTGAAGATCTCTTCAGTGTGACTTATCCAATCCATCGCTTGAATTGGATTGACTGTACCCTCGAAGTTAAGGGCACCGCTGGCTTTAAAATCCTTGAACTTACAGCCTTTCGGCTGCTCAATTTGGACATTCGGGGTAGAGTTATCAGAATCAGATTCATCATTCTGGATTTGTTTATCTTTTCTGTTGTTCTTTTTGTCAGCACGTCTTTTTGCTTCGGCCTCATCTCTAGCCTGAAGCTGTTCTTGCATATTCTTGTTTTGTTGTTCAGTATGTTGGGCTAGTAGTTGTTGCATCATTTCAAACATTTGTTGTGGGGTCATGTTGTTGGGAATGTCACCTGATCCTGACATCTTTACTGAAAATTAAAAATCATTTAACTATCAGTTTATAGACTTAGATCTATGTACCCTTTTTCCCCATCCTAACAGTCTGTACATCCTATCTCAGTTCAAACCACCTAAATGATTGATACATATGTATTGCTTCAGTTTGAGACCAAGTATTACTCTCGTAATACTTGATTCACTCAAACTATGGGCTCTGATACCATCCTGTGAAGACCTCCCCTTACGGGGCAGTCCTCAGAGTCTAGGTCCCACATCATGCAACACGATATCAATCATAACTAAGATAGAGTAATTTAAGTTGCGGAATTTCAGATTACAAGTACAAACATTAAGATAAGTTTAATACAATTTTAGTTCAGATTACAATTTTTAAAATAAACTAATAAAGGGTACCAGACTAATCTAATACATGTCATCATACAATCACATTACATCTACCCAGACCACCACAATTATCATCCGCCAATCAGTACCGAAGGGTTTGTTGAGTAGTGGTCTATAGAATACTTCAATCTTGATCTTGTAAAACCTAAGAACTAGGTCCTGCAGGTGACTTTCCTTTATCTTTTCCTGTAAAATATTAAACAACAACTGGTAAGCAGGGCTTAGTGAGAATATAGATTTTCAGGTTACATGCATTAATCAAGCGGATCATGGGTCAAAGCGTGATATGTCTGGACTGCCGCTACAGCCACTCAATGATTGAGACATAGAAGTCAGGGAATCGGATGATGTTCAGCCCACGCTCACGCTTTTAGTGGAAGCTATCCACTCATGCTGGGTTAGCTACCAGCGGTCTTCATGGGGGAACATCGGAATATCAATACCAAGTTCAATAGAACTTGTGACATAGCTAGGTCTAGAACAATAGACCGATAAAGCTAATTATTCTAAGATGAATCAATATGTCAAATGATGCGATCAATAAAGAAAGCATAGTGATCAAAGTCATGATAGCAATAACATATGAAATGAACTATAAGTACAATGTCATGTGAAATGATAAGTCAAATTAGCTATCATGATCCACAGGGCATCACCGAACCATGGTGTGCACAGGTCACAATCCAGCTGAGCATTCATGAATGTCAAATAAACTGTCATCAACAATATATCTCAATCGGAAGTCTAGCATGAAAAACTGAATATCTATAACTCACCGGTTCTGGGGTCTTTATCTAGCAGATTTACAATCCACCACCTGAGTTATCTCAGGATTTATCTTTAATCTTGATCTATATGATCTCTGGCTTTTCATTTCAAATCAATGACCCACTTTCAATATCTTTCAATCTTTTGTTCAGAGTTATCTGAACCTGTCCAGAATAATTATTGTATCATATCATTAGCTTTTAGATTATAAATCATTATTTCATCTGATCTGATCTGATTACTGATAACTCATCAATAATTGTTAGTTCCTTTTCTTTGTTTCTTTGAATTCTCAAAAGATATATATATATAGATATATATATATATATATATATATATATATAATCATGTTGATTTATAAATCTTTAATTACTATAATCATTTAATTCATGGTTCTTGTATTTATAAAAATAATATCTATTTGTGATGTTAAAATATCAAAACACAAGGCTCGGATTCGGATTCATTAAATTCGGACCATCCGGATCAAGCACCCAGATTCGGACATATCCGAAATGGGTTAACCGGATTCGGACCGGGCGGAACCGAAATGAGCATTGTCCGAATTACACCATCCGAACTCGGGTCATCCGAGTTCGGACCACCTTTCATCCGAATTGAGAAATCCGAATTGGGATATCCAAAATTGGTTATCCGAAATCATGGGTCCGAAAATGAGCATCACATCCGAATCATAGGGTTCGAGACAAAGGGATCCGAATTGGTGCTTCTTATCCGAATTTGGACTCAGCCGAATTCGGATCCCACATGTTCATAATTTTCCCAGAATTGTTCTTGGTGTTCTAAGTCACATTCATACGGATTTTTCATGAAAATTTACAAAACTTATTTTCATTAACATGCAACTTAATATAATGTTATATTATCATTATTGGGTTGTTTTTATATCATTTTCCTTATCAAAAACATCACAAATTCATCAAGATCTTCCAACTTATATATTTTTGGTCTAGAACACATTTTATCAATAAAAATCCGATTTCTTCATTATTTGGATGATCCAAGTAACAAATTTTGTTTCTATAACTTTTATATACTTCATTTCATCATAATCAACTAAAATCTTACACATGCATTACAAATTTCATTCTTTTAAATTTCTTGGTTTCGGTTTCACACAAAACCGAATTAAACATACATATATTTCAAATTTAAAGGAATTATTACCTCAAATCTTTGTAGTTTGATGATGTTGGTTGATTGTTGTAACCTTCACTTGAGTTCAAATCTTCAATTAATGCACAATTTATGAACTTTTTGATAAATTTTGAAGGTTGGCCGTAGGAAGAAGAAAAGAAGAGAGAGAGAGTATCAAATTCTTAATTGGGTGATAATGAGAAGGTAAAAAGACTTTATGTCTCTTTTTTTTTATTTTCAACTTTCTGAAATTGTCACTTTTGATCTCTCAACATCTAATTCTTTTTAGTTAACCAACTTATCTTTACTTTTTATCATTTCTAATATAACTTATATTGATTAAATATTCTCATTACCTAATTAAAATTACAATACAAATAATGTAATAAAATTACATTATTGAATCAAAGACAGAATTAAAGTTAAGTAAAAAGCTAGGTTGTTACACTTTACCTTAACGAGGAATGTCAACTTTAATCCTTTCCCCTTCTTGTATAGCCATTTTGATATAAGAAATGGTCTGTCACCCATTTCAAATATCCTCTTTGTCTTCATGTATCTAAACAGCTTAGGCAGTGAAAGCAGTTTCTGATTTTCCACTTAGTCTTCAACTCGTAAACTGATCTTCACGTCCAAGACATCACATGATGACATGGAAACAAATTCAATAAAGGGTATAACCTGTTCACAAACAACAGGTTTTGTTCAGAAAGAACAAAACACTTCCCTTGGGTCTAAGTTGTTCAACAGATATGAACAGCGTACGCAGTTTATGTCAAATCTGTCCAATAGTTTAGGATAGCTTGGGCAATCTGCCAAGTTACAACTCATGTAACAGGGTGAGCAGCTTTGGGATTATATTGAAAATCACTTATAAGGTTTCAATAAGGCATTAAGAGGCCTTAAATTATACCCATAAGTGTATCAAACAGGTTTGATTGAAAATCTCACCCTATGATATAGAACAGGTCTGATTGAGGCCTTTTTGTGCCTAACAGAATCCCTTATTCCATGGTCTTTAACCAACTTACATTGCATGAATTTGGGATTCAACTTGTAATACCTTAATTTATTAACAAATGATAAATATTTACATAAACCTTTAAATACTTCAGTTATACAAATGTTATCTAAATTGGTAGAACTCTACTTGAGTCCTAACTTGGACTATTAATAAAGTTGTTATAATTGGATATGAGGGTGCAAGAACTCCCATACTTCTCATATATGTATGTAACATCTATCTCAATATAATTATACCATTTATTAATCATTTGGATTTCGAGATATCTCATTACTTGTATAATTAGCATAAAATTATAATTCCATAACTTTTCCCAACAAGGGACTTCTCTATTTTAACATCCTAGTCATGGATGTGCATTTTACTCTTCTTTATGATTCTTTTTCACATTCTCAATATACATCGACCTTTAGGTCTTACAACCTATTCTATTATGTATTAAAGATATGTATGTAGATATACATATATCTTGAAATCCATCATTTACTTAAATATATTATCCTCTTAACCGTTACATACTTGTCAACACTTGATACCAGGATGAATTGCTTGTAAGTAAGATCATTACTTTATTTATTGAAGTCAAAATTGTTATTACCAATTATTTTCATATGAATTCTAAAATAAGCCACGGGGAGAACGACTCACCCATTGCCTACTTTCCTCATGGGTCATGATTACAAAAATATTATAGAGACTACATAGTAGCATTCATTATCACTTTAACCCAAGTTATAACTTAGGCTATTATGACCATAGTGTCTTTGGAAAATACTTCCAAATTAGTTTGAGGTATATATTATAATTTACTTGTTTTCCAACATATTCATAGATGGATTTAGTCATCATCGTATAATTCCATCAAGGAATTATAGAGATTTATTGCTAATTAATAGCATCCAACATGGTTTTGAAACACACCATTATTATCGGTGCTTGTAACTTTTAATATACAAGGTATTCAAATTTCTCACATAAATATCACGAGGCATTAGTAATACCTTTATTGGTCATTTTTCAATATACGCTTTTTTCCATAATCAGTATTAACCACCATATTGGGATTAGGTTCAAAATGTCCAGCCATCAAGCTATATGACATCAAGAGTATGTACACACGTTAGTTATACCGTAGTATTCTTATTAACCCAAACACGTACCCGTCCAAGGTCAAATCATCACTTACCTTATGTCATAATATTGTTGCCTAGGTGGTCAATACAAGCATCTAAAACCAAGCTCATAGTAGAGTATCGTCGACTACACTCATGCGATGAACATCGGCTCTGATACCAAATTGAAACACTCATTTCAACATAATATGATAATTAATGGGGTTACATTTGATTAATCATAATTAACATGGTTTTTTAAAGAAAATCGGGCATGACCCATACGCACGGAGCCCTTGTCCCTGTTGTTTGTAAACCAAAATTTGGGACATAACTTAAAGTAAATTTACAAGATACATTTACTAAATTACATGAACTAACATCAACTAAAAAGACCTTAAGGGTCTTTATATATATATACATATCAGAACGTGTTGGTAGACAATTACCCAAGATTTCCAATGTACAAGCAACTAGCTTTACCAAAAGACAAGGCTTCAGAAACGGTCCGTTTAAACTCTAGGACCAGAGCCGACAATCTCATTGCCTTTACTAACTTCTCCTGTAATACATGAAATGTGAGGGGTCAGCAAATAAAATTCGCTAAGTGAGTTACTAGATCGATATGGAGTGCAACATAGAACATGCAACAATAATATTATAAATGATTATGAAATGACAAGTGCAATATCTTTAATAAAAGTGGTGTGGGCATAGCCCACTATGGCATAGGCTACGAGGATCCCCCGTTAACCCTTTGTTGTCAGCCGGATTAGAACCGAGTCTGTGCAACTCCACCCGGCGCCCGAAGTCCGGCCACCTACTCCATAAGCTTCCGGAAGTAGGAAATCATACGCACAAACACATAGTAAGGCGCTTGATAATAATAATAATAACCTGAAAGTCCAGTGAGGCCAATGAAATGAGCATAACTCACAATGGGTCAATCAAGTATGAATAGGTTAAGTATGAAAGGTATGATGTTCAAGCAAAACATGAAAGTTGATATGTGTAATGAGTGGTATCAAATAAGGTATGCTGGTCATAGGCCATGATCAAGTAACAAATTGCCAACTAGGGCAATGCTCCATGTAAAAATGATACTCAGTAGATATGCACAACGTCATAATTAAAAGTAACATGTAAATATGTATGCAACACACACATCAATGCTAGAACTCACAATACAATAGGCTAAAAATAGCCTTTATGTAGTAAATTGCTCAAAAGCTCCCTTAATGTTTGACTTTTGCCCTTAGCGCCTTAAACCATCAACCAGCACTCCTTTCGGATCCAAACCTATCAAACAATGACATTCAATGCATTCATAAGCTTATAATAGCATATCATAAGGTTTGGAAGTCATTTGAAGTGTTTAAGCGTTTTCGGTTTAAGTTTCCAATTTCTACCGACACCGGCATACCTCTTATCGAGGTTTATGGACTTATAGGCTATATTTAATATTACTTTAGGTGTTATATAAATATAAGATGATTACAAAGTTTTATACTATCCTTATAGGGCTTAAAACAAGTGTTTTGGGCGTATAGGGGTTCGACTCGACGAATCAGGAGGACGACTCGAGTAGTCAAAACTTTCTGAAACCCAAATTATTCCTCAGCAGTCGCCGACTCGATGAGTCGTATGGGATGACTCGGCGAGTCATTCTGACCTGCACTCCATTTCGTTGTTTTTAAGCTCCTGCTCGTGATTTTTCCATACCAACTCAATCCCAGCCTTTGCAAATGTAAAACTAAGTTGTTTATTATTTAGATATAATAAACATATGTAAACTTACTTTAACACTTTTCATAACTAGAATCCATCTCTTTCATTATTCAATTTCTTGAATTTGACTAAAATGAAACACAAATTCATAAACTTCTTGTTTCTTAATTTCTTTTTCTTTGCCTATTATAATCACATATATAAAATAGCAAACTAGAAAGATTACAAAGTGGAATCGAGTGTCAACTCCAACCGGCGCCCGAACTCCGACCACCTACTCAATAAGCTTCCGGAAGTAGGAAATCATACGCACAAACACGTAGTAAGGCGCTTGATAATAATAATAATAATAACCTGACCGTCCAGTGAGGCCAATGAAAGAGCATAACTCACAATGGGTTAATCAAGTATGAATAGTTTAAGTATGAAAGGAATGATCTTCAAACATAACATGAAAGTTGATATGTGTAATGAGTGGTATCAAATAAGGTATGATGGCCATAGGCCATGATCAAGTAACAAATTACAAACTAGGGCAATGCTCCATGTAAAATTGATGTTCAGTAGATATGCACAATGTCATAATTAAAAGTAACATGTAAATATGTATGCAACACACACATCAATGCTAGAACTCACAATACAATAGGCTACAAATAGCCTTTATGTAGTAAATTGCTCAAAAGCTCCCTTAATGTTTGACTTTTGCCCTTAGCGCCTTAAACCATCAACCGGCACTCCTTTCGGATCCAAACCTATTAAACAATGATATTCAATGCATTCATAAGCTTATAATAGCATATCATAAGGTTTGGAAGTCATTTGAAGTGTTTAAGCGTTTTCGGTTTAAGTTTCCAATTTCTACCGACACCGGCATACCTCTTATCGAGGTTTATGGACTTTTAGGCTATATTTAATATTACTTTAGGTGTTATATAAATATAAGATGATTACAAAGTGTTATACTATCCTTATAGGGCTTAAAACAAGTGTTTTGGGCGTATAGGGGTTCGACTCGACGAATCAGGAGGACGACTCGAGTAGTCAAAACTTTCTGAAACCCAAATTATTCCTCAGCAGTCGCCGACTCGACGAGTCGTATGGGATGACTCGCCGAGTCATTCTGACCTGCACTCTAGTTCGTTGTTTTTAATCCCCTGCTCGTGATTTTTCCATACCAACTCAATCCCAGCCTTTGCAAATGTAAAACTAACTTGTTTATTATTTAGATATAATAAACATATGTAAACCCACTTTAACACTTTTAGTAACTAGAATCCATCTCTTTCATTATTCAATTTCTTGAATTTGACTAAAATGAAACTCAATTTCATAAACTTCTTGTTTCTTAATTTTTTTTTCTTTGCCTATTATAATCACATATATAAAATAGCAAACTAGAAAGATTACAAAGTGGAATCGAGTGTCAACTCCAACCGGCACCCGAAGTCCGACCACCTACTCAATAAGCTTCCGGAAGTAGGAAATCATACGCACAAACACGTAGTAAGGCGCTTGATAATAATAATAATAACCTGAACGTCCATTGAGGCCAATGAAAGAGCCTAACTCACAATGGGTTAATCAAGTATGAATAGTTTAAGTATGAAAGGAAGGATCGTCAAACATAACATGAAAGTTGATATGTGTAATGAGTGGTATCAAATAAGGTATGATGGCCATAGGCCATGATCAAGTAACAAATTGCCAACTAGGGCAATGCTCCATGTAAAATTGATGTTCAGTAGATATGCACAATGTCATAATTAAAAGTAACATGTAAATATGTATGCAACACACACATCAATGCTAGAACTCACAATACAATAGGCTACAAATAGCCTTTATGTAGTAAATTGCTCAAAAGCTCCCTTAATGTTTGACTTTTGCCCTTAGCGCCTTAAACCATCAACCAGCACTCCTTTCGGATCCAAACCTATCAAACAATGACATTCAATGCATTCATAAGCTTATAATAGCATATCATAAGGTTTGGAAGTCATTTGAAGTGTTTAAGCGTTTTCGGTTTAAGTTTCCAATTTCTACCGACACCGGCATACCTCTTATCGAGGTTTATGGACTTATAGGCTATATTTAATATTACTTTAGGTGTTATATAAATATAAGATGATTACAAAGTTTTATACTATCCTTATAGGGCTTAAAACAAGTGTTTTGGGCGTATAGGGGTTCGACTCGACGAATCAGGAGGACGACTCGAGTAGTCAAAACTTTCTGAAACCCAAATTATTCCTCAGCAGTCGCCGACTCGATGAGTCGTATGGGATGACTCGGCGAGTCATTCTGACCTGCACTCCAGTTCGTTGTTTTTAAGCTCCTGCTCGTGATTTTTCCATACCAACTCAATCCCAGCCTTTGCAAATGTAAAACTAAGTTGTTTATTATTTAGATATAATAAACATATGTAAACTTACTTTAACACTTTTCATAACTAGAATCCATCTCTTTCATTATTCAATTTCTTGAATTTGACTAAAATGAAACACAAATTCATAAACTTCTTGTTTCTTAATTTCTTTTTCTTTGCCTATTATAATCACATATATAAAATAGCAAACTAGAAAGATTACAAAGTGGAATCGAGTGTCAACTCCAACCGGCGCCCGAAGTCCGACCACCTACTCAATAAGCTTCCGGAAGTAGGAAATCATACGCACAAACACGTAGTAAGGCGCTTGATAATAATAATAATAACCTGACCGTCCAGTGAGGCCAATGAAAGAGCATAACTCACAATGGGTTAATCAAGTATGAATAGTTTAAGTATGAAAGGAATGATCTTCAAACATAACATGAAAGTTGATATGTGTAATGAGTGGTATCAAATAAGGTATGATGGCCATAGGCCATGATCAAGTAACAAATTACCAACTAGGGCAATGCTCCATGTAAAATTGATGTTCAGTAGATATGCACAATGTCATAATTAAAAGTAACATGTAAATATGTATGCAACACACACATCAATGCTAGAACTCACAATACAATAGGCTACAAATAGCCTTTATGTAGTAAATTGCTCAAAAGCTCCCTTAATGTTTGACTTTTGCCCTTAGCGCCTTAAACCATCAACCGGCACTCCTTTCGGATCCAAACCTATTAAACAATGATATTCAATGCATTCATAAGCTTATAATAGCATATCATAAGGTTTGGAAGTCATTTGAAGTGTTTAAGCGTTTTCGGTTTAAGTTTCCAATTTCTACCGACACCGGCATACCTCTTATCGAGGTTTATGGACTTTTAGGCTATATTTAATATTACTTTAGGTGTTATATAAATATAAGATGATTACAAAGTGTTATACTATCCTTATAGGGCTTAAAACAAGTGTTTTGGGCGTATAGGGGTTCGACTCGACGAATCAGGAGGACGACTCGAGTAGTCAAAACTTTCTGAAACCCAAATTATTCCTCAGCAGTCGCCGACTCGACGAGTCGTATGGGATGACTCGCCGAGTCATTCTGACCTGCACTCTAGTTCGTTGTTTTTAATCCCCTGCTCGTGATTTTTCCATACCAACTCAATCCCAGCCTTTGCAAATGTAAAACTAACTTGTTTATTATTTAGATATAATAAACATATGTAAACCCACTTTAACACTTTTAGTAACTAGAATCCATCTCTTTCATTATTCAATTTCTTGAATTTGACTAAAATGAAACTCAATTTCATAAACTTCTTGTTTCTTAATTTTTTTTTCTTTGCCTATTATAATCACATATATAAAATAGCAAACTAGAAAGATTACAAAGTGGAATCGAGTGTCAACTCCAACCGGCACCCGAAGTCCGACCACCTACTCAATAAGCTTCCGGAAGTAGGAAATCATACGCACAAACACGTAGTAAGGCGCTTGATAATAATAATAATAACCTGAACGTCCAGTGAGGCCAATGAAAGAGCCTAACTCACAATGGGTTAATCAAGTATGAATAGTTTAAGTATGAAAGGAAGGATCGTCAAACATAACATGAAAGTTGATATGTGTAATGAGTGGTATCAAATAAGGTATGATGGCCATAGGCCATGATCAAGTAACAAATTGCCAACTAGGGCAATGCTCCATGTAAAATTGATGTTCAGTAGATATGCACAATGTCATAATTAAAAGTAACATGTAAATATGTATGCAACACACACATCAATGCTAGAACTCACAATACAATAGGCTAAAAATAGCCTTTATGTAGTAAATTGCTCAAAAGCTCCCTTAATGTTTGACTTTTGCCCTTAGCGCCTTAAACCATCAACCGGCACTCCTTTCGGATCCAAACCTATCAAACAATGATATTCAATGCATTCATAAGCTTATAATAGCATATCATAAGGTTTGGAAGTCATTCGAAGTGTTTAAGCGTTTTCGGTTTAAATTTCCAATTTCTACCGACACCGGCATACCTCTTATCGAGGTTTATGGACTTTTAGGCTATATTTAATATTACTTTAGGTGTTATATAAATATAAGATGATTACAAAGTGTTTTACTATCCTTATAGGGCTTAAAACAAGTGTTTTGGGCGTATAGGGGTTCGACTCGACGAATCAGGAGGACGACTCGAGTAGTCAAAACTTTCTGAAACCCAAATTATTCCTCAGCAGTCGCCGACTCGACGAGTCGTATGGGATGACTCGCCGAGTCATTCTGACCTGCACTCTAGTTCGTTGTTTTTAATCCCCTGCTCATGATTTTTCCATACCAACTCAATCCCAGCCTTTGCAAATGTAAAACTAATTTGTTTATTATTTAGATATAATAAACATATGTAAACCTACTTTAACACTTTTCATAACTAGAATCCATCTCTTTATTCAATTTCTTGAATTTGACTAAAATGAAACTCAATTTCATAAACTTCTTGTTTCTTAATTTTTTTCTTTGCCTATTATAATCACATATATAAAATAGCAAACTAGAAAGATTACAAAGTGGAATCGAGTGTCAACTCCAACCGGCGCCCGAAGTCCGGCCCCCTACTCAATAAGCTTCCGGAAGTAGGAAATCATACGCACAAACACGTAGTAAGGCGCTTGATAATAATAATAATAACCTGAACGTCCAGTGAGGCCAATGAAAGAGCATAACTCACAATGGGTTAATCAAGTATGAATAGGTTAAGTATGAAAGGAATGATCTTCAAACATAACATGAAAGTTGATATGTGTAATGAGTGGTATCAAATAAGGTATGATGACCATAGGCCATGATCAAGTAACAAATTGCCAACTAGGGCAATGCTCCATGTAAAATTGATGTTCAGTAGATATGCACAATTTCATAATTAAAAGTAACATGTAAATATGTATGCAACACACACATCAGTGCTAGAACTCACAATACAATAGGCTAAAAATAGCCTTTATGTAGTAAATTGCTCAAAAGCTTCCTTAATGTTTGACTTTTGCCCTTAGCGCCTTAAACCATCAACCGGCACTCCTTTCGGATCCAAACCTATCAAACAACGATATTCAATGCATTCATAAGCTTATAATAGCATATCATAAGGTTTGGAAGTCATTTGAAGTGTTTAAGCGTTTTCGGTTTAAGTTTCCAATTTCTATCGAGACCGGCATACCTCTTATCGAGTTCTATGGACTTTTAGGCTATATTTAATATTACTTTAGGTGTTATATAAATATAAGATGATTACAAAGTGTTATACTATCCTTATAGGGCTTAAAACAAGTGTTTTGGGCGTATAGGGGTTCGACTCGACGAATCAGGAGGACGACTCGAGTAGTCAAAACTTTCTGAAACCCAAATTATTCCTCTGCAGTCGCCGACTCGACGAGTCGTATGGGATGACTCGCCGAGTCATTCTGACCTGCACTCTAGTTCGTTGTTTTTAATCCCCTGCTCGTGATTTTTCCATACCAACTCAATCCCAGCCATTGCAAATGTAAAACTAATTTGTTTATTATTTAGATATAATAAACATATGTAAACCTACTTTAACACTTTCCATAACTAGAATCCATCTCTTTCATTAATCAATTTCTTGAATTTGACTAAAATGAAACTCAAATTCATAAACTTCTTGTTTCTTAATTTTTTTTTTCTTTGCCTATTATAATCACATATATAAAGTAGCAAACTAGAAAGATTACAAAGTGGAATCGAGTGTCAACTCCAACCGGCGCCCGAAGTCCGACCACCTACTCAATAAGCTCCGGAAGTAGGAAATCATACGCACAAACACGTAGTAAGGCGCTTGATAATAATAATAATAACCTGAACGTCCAGTGAGGCCAATGAAAGAGCATAACTCACAATGGGTTAATCAAGTATGAATAGTTTAAGTATGAAAGGAATGATCTTCAAACATAACATGAAAGTTGATATGTGTAATGAGTGGTATCAAATAAGGTATGATGGCCATAGGCCATGATCAAGTAACAAATTGCCACTAGGGCAATGCTCCATGTAAAATTGATGTTCAGTAGATATGCACAATGTCATAATTAAAAGTAACATGTAAATATGTATGCAACACACACATCAATGCTAGAACTCACAATACAATAGGCTAAAAATAGCTTTTATGTAGTAAATTGCTCAAAAGCTCCTTTAATGTTTGACTTTTGCCCTTAGCGCCTTAAACCATCAACCGGCACTCCTTTCGGATCCAAACCTATCAAACAATGATATTCAATGCATTCATAAGCTTATAATAGCATATCATAAGGTTTGGAAGTCATTTGAAGTGTTTAAGCGTTTTCGGTTTAAGTTTCCAATTTCTACCGACACCGGCATACCTCTTATCGAGGTTTATGGACTTTTAGGCTATATTTAATATTACTTTAGGTGTTATATAAATATAAGATGATTACAAAGTGTTATACTATCCTCAGCAGTCGCCGACTCGATGAGTCGTATGGGATGACTCGGCGAGTCATTCTGACCTGCACTCTAGTTCGTTGTTTTTAAGCTCCTGCTCGTGATTTTTCCATACCAACTCAATCCCAGCCTTTGCAAATGTAAAACTAACTTGTTTATTGTTTAGATATAATAAACATATGTAAACCTATTTTAACATTTTTCATAACTAGAATCCATCTCTTTCATTATTCAGTTTCTTGAATTTGACTAAAATGATACTCAATTTCATGAACTTCTTGTTTCTTAATTTTTTTCTTTGCCTATTATAAACACATATATAAAATAGCAAACTAGAAAGATTACAAAGTGGAATCACCAAAGGGCCTTTGGCCTGGCGATAAGAGGGTGAAATTGTAAGCGAGAGGTCACTGGTTCGATCTCCGTCGGTGGCAAGTTTAAATTTAGGTGGAATAAGTAAGTCTGGTGGTAAAAGGAGTAGTTTAGGACTAGGAGTAGGATAGTTTGTCGTTAAAAAAAAAACAACAAAGTGGAATCGAGTGTCAAACTAAAAAGGTGCGAAGTCAATGAAGTTGTGAAATAATTCCGAAATCAAATTGTGAAGACAATGAAGTTGAAAAGTCAAAATTGACAAAAGACTAAAAGCCAAAAATGGCAAAATTGAAACTTCCGAAACTTAATTAATGAATGTTCCGAAAGTCAAACACTGTTTAGTAAAGAATGTTTCAGAATTGACTTTCGGAATTAAGCAATATTTCGGAAATCAAACTAAATTTGTTTCGGAAAAACAAAAATGATTAAAATCAATAGTTGCAAAGTCAAATTTCATAAAGTTGGAACCTTCGGAACTCACGCATATCAACTTTCGGAAATTAATTTTCAATTCTCAAAAAAGGTATTTTTTTTCAAATCAATTGGATATAAACTTTTAGCTTGATACTAATTGTTAAGTCTCAAATATTTAAGCAATAATGATAATAATATTAATGATGAAGATGAACAATAAGATTAATATATATAAATTAGACCTTGAACGAAAAACACGAAGATTATTCACTCTAATTATGAACGGCCAAATGTCTTTCACTTTGATTTTCTTTTAATTTACCTTTAGTTGCACACACTAAAAACCTAAACAACCCTATTTATAGGAAAACTAGAAAAACCCTATTAAGCTTATCGTGTAGACTCAACTATTAAAGCTCGTACAAACTAACCTATTAACTATTAAATAATTACAAACAAACACTCAAACTTGATTACAATAAATATAGTCCAACAATTTCCCCCCTTTGTGAACAAGTTTGGAAACTTCATGATAAGCTTTATCATGTTCTGATCAATCTTCCCTTTGGATGATGAACTTTGCTCTAGATAGCTTCCAGGGATTTCTCAATAGTGAATACATTCAACTTAAATGTAACTGATCTTCAACTTCGATAAGAATCTTCAGTTGACTTGGCAATGAGAAACCGTCACTTTGAGAAACATGATGATAAACATTAACTTGAATACGCTTCAGATTGATAAACTTCAACTTGAATCTTCTTTAAGCTTTGAACTTGAAACACTTCGAAAACTTGAAGCTTTGATACTTGAAGCTTTGAAACTCTTTAAACTCTTGAACTCTTCGACTTTTGAGCCACAGTTTAATTTCTTTAACTTTCTTTGAACTCTCATAGCTTTATCTCTTTGAATGATCACACCTCTTTCACCTTGATACACCTTTAGTTCACCTTAAGTTGCACACACTAAAAACTTAAACAACCCTATTTATAGGATAACTAGAAATGCCCTAAAAGGCTTGAGCCCATGGACTCAACTATTAAAGTCCGTACAAACTAACATATTAACTATTAAATAATTACAAACAAACCCCGAGACATGATTACAATAGATAAAGTCCAACATGTAGAGTTGTAGCTGTAACACCCAGAATCTAGCAGCAGGTACGTGTAATTTATTTATTGGCCTTGAGAGTTGTCTTATCAAGTTGGTGGATTTTAATTGATTAATTACACGTGAGTGGGTAAAGTAGATTGCTATTACGTGTAATTTTAATCGGTTGAGATAATAACCGGTCTTGTAGTAATTGGGGATTTGGGGTTGTTTTAATGATTTAATTGACATTCTAAACCCAAGTCGTTAATTTGAAATTAATCGGGTTAACGGGTGTCTACCTAGTGATTAATGAGTATCGTACCCGTTTTAATTGGGTTCGGGACCGGAAACGTATATATATCTCCCTTCAAGCTTTCTTTTCTTCAATTGTGTACAACCCCAAGTGTATATGTGTGTGTGTGTTTCAGCTGATTAAGGAAGGAAAGGGAGGAAGGAAGAATCAAGGCAGCCATAACCAAGAAATTGTCATCATCAACTCTTTAAACTATCGAATTGAGCGGAAAATCGGTTAGTAACTGTTTGAAGTTTAATTGTATTGCTGTTAGGAGTAGTTGTGATAAGTTAAGAGGAATATTACCCTCTGTTGTATGTGAAATCGAGATTGGGAGGTGAGGTCTCCCTGGTTGAGTAAAAACAGAGCATAACCTGCTCTGTTCGTTGCCGCATCGCGGCCGTGCTCATCTGGTCGCTCCCGCGATCATGAGGCGGCTAAGGGTGATCGCTGGCGGTGAGATCGCGCCCGCGCTCCCAGACCGCGGCCGAGACCGCGATCGTGGCCGTGCTCCTGACCGCGCTCGTGGGTCTGAGTCCGATAGCTGATGTCGAGTTCGTAAATGCTAGTAGTATAGCCGTTATGAGTTTCGTAGCTAGTCGTTACAGTATAGTTGTGTTTATTGTTGCCAGGAATTCGTAGCTAAGCCTGGGACTTGTAGAGACTGTCGTTGATAGCGGGACTGTAGTCGTGCTTCAGGTGAGTTACTTACTTTGTTGTTTATTATCCGGGTCCAATGTGGATCCTTTTATACGTTGACATTCGTTAGCACGGAGCAGAGCACGTGGATTGCGCGTATTGTTTCTATACGCAGAGTAGAGAGGCCTGTTGGGTCATTCCCAACTCAGTGGACCTGACAACCCACTACTTTGTGGAGTGGGCTATGCAGGCTATGCCGGGTCGCTCCCGATGAGGCGTCAGGCAGTTGAGGCCGGCCGCATGTTGATTACTAGTCGTTATATTGTGCTAACTATTTTATAAACTGTTTTAAAGTTGTTTATAGTAACTCACCAGCTTTCCGCTGACTGTTGTTTTAACTGTGGATCTCAGGTTCAAGGACTGAGGCTAGGGATACAGCGGGCAGTAGCCGAGACCCGCCACGTGGACAGTAGTTAGTGACTACTTTCGTAAGTAGTCTTGATGTTTTGTAGTTCGGCTTATTAGCCAGTGACTTCTGGATGACTGTAACCTTTACTTATGTTGTGGTTGCCGGACGTTACTGACGGGGGTTGGTTCCCGTCCTGTGTTACTTTATGTCCGATGTTGATATTTAGTAGTAATTAGCTGTCTAACCCTTGATGATGCTGTCTATGATTGGATGACGTGGACTATGAGTCCTATGTGGCATTAGTCGTAAAAGTAGGGTGTTACAGCTTGGTATCAGAGCATTAGTTTAAGGTTTAAGTATCATTAGTGATGCTTAGGCTTAAACCAGTGTCTAGATCCTTGGGCTTGATCTCTGATGAGTAGGTCTATGAAATTGTAGAATCATATTATTGTTGTTATAAGTAATATTGTTTGTATTATGCAGAGACCTTATGGCAGATGAGCAGAGACCCGAGGGTCCCACCGGGGGACGAGTGTCTGACGAAGAGTTTGCTCGGCGATTACAGGAGGCCTACGAGAAGGGCCGTGCTGAGGGTATCCAGTCCCAGACCCAGGGTACAAGCGGGGGCAGAGATTCAGGAGCTGGTTCATCGCGAGGGGCAGGCAAGGGATGTAAGTATAAGGAGTTCCTTGCTGCTCACCCGCCAAAGTATCACGGCGAGCCCGGGGCCGTAAAGGCCATGTACTGGCTGCAGGATATGGAGATGGCCTTCCGTATTACAAGGTGCCGCCCCGATCAGATGACGACCTTTGCTAGTGCCCAGTTACGTACTAGCGCTCAGCAGTGGTGGCGTACGGTCAGAGATATGATGGGAGACGGACCGGCATATGAGAAGACATGGACCCAGTTCAGAGCTCGTTTTGAGGAGCAGTACTGCCCCGAGGACCGTAGGGCTCAGCTAGAGATTGACTTTCTGACCTTGTTTCAAGGACAGCGATCAGTTGATGAGTACGAGAAGATTTTCATCGACCTGAGTTTGTTTGCGCCTATCCAGATTAGTACAGAGTCCCGGAAGATTAATCGATTCCTGATGGGGTTACGTAAGGAGATCCGGGAGTTTATTGACACCGGTTACATTCCGACATATGCCAGGGCAGTTGAGTTATCCCGTAGACGAGAGAGCGAGTTATCTCGTAGAGATCCAGTGGTAGAGCAGCCGCGAGTTACTCAGTCGGCCGGACAGGGAGGTGGTTTTGACAGAAGTAGAGACAGAGATCGGGACAGAGATAGTCGTCCCAGTCAGTTCCAGCCTAGAGGGGACGACCGTCGACGCACAGAGTCTGAGGGAGGGGATAGGCACAGAGATAGATCTTCTCAGAGATCTGACCGCAGGCCTGATGATAGGGGCAGCCGTTTTGGGGGATCTGAGCAGAGAGGAGGAGCGTCGAGTTCGGGGTCGGCTAATAGAGAGCGGTTTTGCAGGAGATGCCGCCAGAGGCACACTGGGGAATGTGATCCCCGCCATGTGCGTTGCTTCCGTTGTGGCCAGCCCGGCCACACCCAGTCAGGGTGTACATCGAGAGACCCGCTCTGCTTTAATTGCGGGTGACCTGGTCATCAGTCTAGAGATTGCACAGCTCCGCGGCAGGGAGATTCGAGACCACCGGCCCAGGGTCAGAGTTCTGTTGGTTCTTCAGCGCGTAGAGATACTGTTCCGCCAGCTAGAGGTCGGGTTTTTCAGTTGACAGCGGAGGAGGCTCGAGATACAGCTGACGTGGTTTCGGGTACGTTCATTTTAAATGGTCGTAGTGCCCGAGTTTTATTTGATTCAGGGGCGAACCGTTCTTTTGTTTCACTTGCCTTTACTGCATATTTTACTGCTTTGCCTGTTGAGTTGCCAGAGCCATTAGTTATAGAGCTTGCCGATGGCAGTGCTTCTGTTGTTAGGCATGTTTATGCCCAGTGTATATTAGAGATAGACGGCTATCCATTTAGGATTGATTTGCTGCCTATAGAGATCGGTAGTTTTGACGCTATAGTAGGCATGGATTGGTTAGCTTCCCAGCGTGCTGACATTGCTTGCTCCAAGAAGATTATTCGGCTACCGGTTTCTGAGGATCGTATTATTACGGTATATGGAGAGCGCAGTAGGGGCAGTATTGGCCTCATTTCTGCAATTCAGGCTAGTCGTTGTTTAGCCAAGGGTTGTTCCTCCTTCCTAGCATATGTAGTTGATGCGAAGAAGGAGAAGCAGAGTATAGATGTCGTCGATGTTGTTTCTGAGTTCCCCGATGTGTTCCCTGAGGAGCTACCTGGTCTGCCGCCGGACAGACAGGTAGAGTTTCGTATCGAGTTGGTGCCAGGTGCTACTCCCATTGCACGTGCACCTTATCGTTTGGCTCCTACCGAGATGAGGGAGCTGATGAGTCAGTTACAAGAGCTGTTAGACCGTGGTTTCATCCGACCGAGTACTTCACCATGGGGTGCTCCGGTCCTTTTTGTGAAGAAGAAAGATGGGTCGATGAGGATGTGTATAGACTATCGTGAGCTTAATAAGGCGTGAAGAACCGTTATCCTCTTCCGCGGACAGATGATTTGTTCGACCAGTTACAGGGAGCCATCGTGTTTTCGAAGATCGACTTGCGCTCAGGATATCATCAGCTGAAGGTCTATGACCAGGATACAGCAAAGATAGCATTCAGGACCCGATATGGCCATTATGAGTTCCTGGTTATGCCGTTCGGGCTAACCAATGCCCCACCAGCCTTTATGGACCTGATGAATAGGGTCTGCCGTCCGTATCTTGATCAATAACAGTCACGGAAATCTCTGAATTAACACAACCTATCCGAAGTATATGAACAATCCAAAAAATATAACTACCTCCACAAAAGGTAGCTAACTCCTCGATCAATAATAACGTAAACCTACTTTGGTGCAGCAGGCCTACTAGCAGTCCGGTCACCTGGGATACACACAACAACACACACAGGTCAGCTAAAGCTGGTGAGAATGCAAGGGTTAGTGTACGATTATAAAGCTCAGAAAATAATTAACTCAACAATAAAACGTTCAGCGTTCTCTACTGAACAAGTATATGAGATCCCACAAGATAGCTCAATAAGTACTCAACTCGCGTGGATAGGTCCACGTACCAAAATCCCTAGACCGCACAAAGCAGTCGTCAGGAACTCAAAAGGGAATTGGGAGCGACCCAACCCCTGCTCAGCCGTACGGTTTAGTATCTCAACAGCTCAAGTGTCCCAAATCTCATATTTAAAACACAGTTCACAATAGCTCAGTAATACATGCATGATGGTATCTCAATAAAAACTCGTAAGAAAACTCATGATATCTCGTAAAAAGCTCAATAAAAGATCATGCAAGTATCAGTAAAATAATCGTACAAGTATCTCAACAAAAACATGCAAACTCACCTGCTCAGCTAGCTACACTAAGTCTCGGTTCCCTGCCCTTTCCCTACCCTGTCAACACGAGACCCTAAAATCACAATATCACAACTCAATATCACAATATCAGCCCAACTCACGAGACTCCAAAGACCCAAATACACGACTCACAGAACCCGAAAACCCGACCCGAAACCCTAGCTGCATCGCGGCCGCACTCAACCAATCGCGGCCGCACTGACCCTACCGCGGTCGCGGCCGCGTTGACCTCAAACTCGGCCGCGTCCACGTCGCGGTCCAAGCTCGGGCTCAAACCGCCTGCGATCATCTCAAGAACATCGCGGCCCGCGATCACAGGATCGCGGCCGCGCTCACGGACGAACAGTAGCAGATCAGCTCTGTTTTTCACAAACCAGGGATTTAATCCCCAAACTCAACTCTGCTCAATTTTGACCACGATTTCAAGCTCGAATTTACTCAGAAACATTATTAGACTCAATTCAACTTCTTTTCACAATTACTAACATCAAATCCCAAGAATTGGAGCTCAAAATTTACCTCAAAATGTAACTAGGAAGTTGATGAAGGAATTGGAGGCTTGGATCACGAATTGGAGCTTAATTCTTTGATTGCAGCTGCTGAAATCCACAATACACACACACATACACTTTAAGAATCTGATTTTGGAAGATGAAGTAATAAAATCACAAGCAGGGAGCTCAAACTAATATACGTTTTGGAATAAAACTCGGTCCGATACCCAAAAATCCGATCCCGATACTCAAAATACAAATTTTATATCTCCGGGTCCCAAATTAAATAATTAAACCAATAAAATAATTCCACGTACCCATCTCAAAATCGGGATGTTACAAGTCCTCCCTCCTTATAAAGATTCTGTCCTCAGAATCTATCTCGAAGCAAAGAGGTGAGGATATCGGCTGCGCATCTCTGACTCTGACTCCCATGTGGCGCTGGTGCCCTTATGGTGCTTCCACTGTACCAATACTAACGCCACCTCTTTATTACGCAACCTCTTCACCTTCCGATCAGTCACTGCCTCAGGCTGCTCGGCATACTGCAATCTATTATCAACCTCAATCTCTGACAACGGCATTCGCTGATCATCACGAGCTAAGCACTTACGGAGATGGCTAACATGAAAAGCGTTATGCACCCCCGACAACTCTGAAGGCAAATCCAGATGATAAGTCTGATCCCCAATCCTCTCGACAACCTCAAATGGCCCAATATAGCGCGGACCCAACTTACCTCGTCTACGAAATCGAATAATCCCCTTCCAGGGTGAGACTTCAAGCATCACGGAGTCTCCGACCTGAAATTCTAACTCAGACATACGGCGATCCGCATAACTCTTCTGGCGACTCTGAGCTGTCCTAATCCGCTGCTGAATCATAGCGACCTTGTCGCTAGTCTCCTGAAGAACCTCTGGCCCACTAATAGGACGCTCCCCAACCTCTCCCCAACAAACTGGAGTCAAATACTTACGCCCATAAAGAGCCTCAAACGGAGGCATGCCGATAGATGCATGGTAGCTGTTATTATACGCAAACTCAACAAGCGGCAAATGAAGATCCCAGCTACCCCCAAAATCAATAACACAAGCCCGCAGCATATCCTCCAGTGTCTGATTAGTCCGCTCTGTCTGACCCCCTGTCTGCGGATGATAAGCTGTACTCAGCTGAACTCGGGTACCCAATTCTCTCTGAAAGCCCTGCCAGAATCGCGACACAAATCGGCTGTCTCGATCAGACGTAATAGATCTCGGAACTCCATGCCTCGCAACAATCTCGCTAATGTAGAGGCGCGCCAACTGATCCATCGTAATAGTCCCATGAACGGCCAAGAAGTGGGCGCTCTTCGTAAGCCGATCAACAATAACCCAGATCATATCATTCCCACGAACAGTCCGCGGGAGTCTCACTATGAAGTCCATGGTGATATCATACCACTTCCACTATGGAATCTCTAGCGGCTGAAGTCTGCCATGCGGCTTCTGATGCTCACTCTTAACTCTCAAACATGTCATACACGCCTCCACATACTTCCCTACATCCCTCATCATCCCTGGCCACCAATAATGAACTCGCAATTCTCTATACATCTTCGTGCTGCCTGGATGGATCGATAATCTAGACTTATGGGAATCGTCTAGAATCAACTGTCTCAAACCACCTACTCTGGGGACCCATACTCGACCATGGAGGGTCATCAGACCTCTGTCGTCCCTGCTCAACAACTCCAGCTGACCAGCTAATCTCTCTCTCTGCACATTCTCGCCCCTCAGCCCCTCCTCCTGAGCTAACCGCAGACCATCAATCAAAGTCGACGTGACCTCTAACCGAGAAGCTCGGGATATAACCGTCTGCTCATAAGATCTCCTACTCAAAGCGTCTGCCACCACGTTAGCTTTCCCCGGGTGGTACTGGATGTCACAATCATAATCCTTCAGGAGCTCCATGCTACGCCTCTGTCTCATGTTCAGCTCCTTCTGACTGAACAAATATTGCAAACTCTTATGATCAGTAAATACTGTAAAACGCGTCCCATAGAGATAATGCCGCCATATCTTCAAAGCAAAGACTGTGAAGACCACCCCTTACGGGTCAGTCCTCAGAGTCTAGGTCCCACATCATGCAATACGACATCAACCATACTAAGATAGGGTAATTAAATTGCGGAAAAATAAAATTACATGTACAATACAGATTAGGATTTAAGTTTACATATTTCAAAATAAAGTTATAAAAAGGTAACATCTAATCTAGTCATAACATCATACATTACATCAAGTCTACCAGAACCACCACATTTGTTGTCTTCCAATCAATACCAGAACGTTTGTTGAGTAGTGGTCTAAGAAAGCTTCAAAACTTGGATCTTGAATGACCTAAGTACTAGGTCCTGCACGTGATTTTCCTTTGGCTTTTCCTGTAAAATATTAATGCAACATCTGTAAGCAAAGCTTAGTGAGTTTATAGATTTTCAATATCAACATGCGTGTCAAGCGGAGTCATTAGTCTTAGCGTGATATGTCTTGGCTGCCGCTACAGCCCTCATGATTGAGATATAGTATCATAAGATCGGATGATGTTCAAGCCACACTCACGCTTAAATCGTGGGGATCAGCCACATATTGGGCTAGCTACCAGTAAGTCAATATGGCGGAACATCAGAGGTCATTACCAATTCATAAGAACTGGTGAAATAGCCGGGTCTAGAACAATAGACCATAAGGGCTAGTCAAGATGAATCAATCTATCAAATGTCTGATCAATGATGTAAGCATATGTCTTAGAAGTCATGATAGCAATGAATCATAAAGCAAAGTCTGAAGCAATATTAAATGCAATATGAAAAGATAATCAAATAGCTATCATGATTCACTGGGCAATACCCAACCATGGTGTGCACAGGTCTCAATCCAGCTGATAAATGAATGTCAATAAATCTAACAGCAGCAATATATCTCAACCGGATCTATGCATGTTCAATCTGAATATCTATAACTCACTGGTCTGGGTTTTTATCAAACAGATATATAAAATCTGCCACCTGAGTTATCTCAGGATTTTATCTTGTAAATTCCGTTCTTTGTCAAATCAAGTCTCTGACCCGCATTTAAGTCTTTAAGTCTTTAAATCTTTGTTCAGAATATACTGAACCTGTTCAAATTCATTCATGATAAAATCATGTTAATTTCATCATTTTTATCATCATCATTTTAGTCTTTAAATTTTTGAATTTTATCTGATTCTGATATCTGATAACTTGTCAATCTTTCATTAAATTCCCATAAGTTCTCTCAAAAGCTTTCTATATGTATATATATATAATCATTTATTTTAATAAAAATATCAAAATGTAATAATGGGATCCGGATCAATCCGGATTCGGATCCATCCGGATTGGAACCCGGATTCGGATCATCCGGATCCGGATCAAAGCATCATCCGAATTCGGACATAGCATCGAATTTAGTGTCATCCGAATTGTGCATAAGTCCGAATTAGGATTAAGATTAATATAGGTATCGAATTCGGATCATTTAGATCCAAAATGCTAAGATCCGAATTTTGAAAGCATCCGAAATAGAGAATCATCCGAATTCGGGTATATCTGAATTCGGATCCTATACTTAGTATTTTCCCAGAAATTGTTCTTGATGTTCTTCATTTGGTTCATACGGATTTATATTAATTTTCACCAAACATATTTAAAATTGACATGCAACTAAATATTTTGATGTATTATCATTACTTGAGTGTTTTTATACTAATTTCCCTCTCAATAACATCATTATTTGATCAAGATCATCCAAAAATGATCATTTTTGTCAAGAACATCCCTTTTTCATCAAAATTCCGATTTGTACCAATTTTGGATGATCTATCCTCAAATTTTTGTTTCTAATACTTCTATTAACTTAATTACATCATTATCTATCAATTATATACACATGCAATCTAAAATCATCACATTCGAATCCAAGGTTTCGGTTTTTAAATAAAACCGAAACAAACTCTTGAAAATTTAATTAGTTTAATCAATAATTACCTTGAATTGTTGCTAATTGATGATGTTTGATGATTTGTTGTAACTCCTTTGTCTTGAATCTTCAATTAAATGCAAATTTCTTGAATTTCTTGAAAGTTTTGTGAATGATCCGAATGTTTAGTGAGAGAGTAGAGAGAGAGAGTGAAATTCTTAAATGGTTGTTAAATGACCATTAATTTGGTTAATATATGTGACTTAGCTATATTTGTAGTTTAACCCACTAAACTTTTGTATTTTACATCTCTTTATTCTAATCATTTTAATAATTCATAATCATTTATAATTATTCATAACATATATAAATAATTTAAGTAAATAATTTCAAACTTAAATAACTTACATCATAAATAATGTAATAAAATTACATTATTATCTCAAAATCAGATATTTACATGCTTGGCAAAAGTTAGGTTGTTACAGAATGGGCTCCACCACGCACAAACTTCGTCCCCGAAGTTAGCTACGTTCGAACAGACTGGGATATGTTGCTTTCATAACATCTATGGATTCCCAAGACTGATGCGAACCTTTGTGGTGTTTCCACTGGACGAGCACCATCTGTATCTCTTTGTTTCGTAGCTTCTTAGTCTTCGAGTCCAGAATACATTCTGGCTCTTCAACCACCCGAAGCTTCTCATCAATTTGCAGGTTAACGTGTGGTATCTGCACTTCTCTTTCATCAGCTAAGCTCTTTCTCAAATGACTAACATGGAATACAGGATGTATTCCAGCTAAGTCCGCTGGTAGATCAAGACGGTAAGACTGATTCCCAATCTTTTCAACGATCTTGAACGGACCGATGAATCTTGGAGCTAACTTATTTCTTTCAATGAATCTCACCACATTCTTCATTGGGGATACTTTCAACATCACCCAATCGTTAACTGCAAAACTGATAGATCTGTGTCGATTATCATAATATGACTTCTGCCTGCTCTGAGCTTCAAGGATGTTTCTTCTAACAAGTTGAATCTTTTCGTGAGTCAACTGCAGAAGGGCAGGTCCTGCTATTGGCAATTCACCTGTTTCGCGCCAACAGGTGGGAGTTCTGCATTTTCTTCCATATAGAGCTTCAAATGGAGCCATCTTGATTGTTGAATGATAATTGTTATTATACGAGAATTCGACCAACGACAAGTGGTCATCCCAGTTACCACCTAGATCAAGAATGCAGGCACGAAGCATATCTTCCAGAGTTAGGATAGTACGCTCACTCTGGCCATCTGCATTAGGATGATAAGCAGTACTCATAGAGATCCGAGTACCCATCCCATCTTGTAATGCTTGCCAGAATCTGGATGTGAAACGACTATCACGATCAGAAACAATAGATTTTGGCACACCGTGACGAGAAATAATTTCTGTGATGTACAACTGCGCCAATCTATCGAGAGAATAAGTTTCTTTCATCGGTATGAAGTGAGCTGATTTTGTTAAACGATCCACGACCACCCAGATGGAGTCGTGCTGTCTTTTGGTTTTCGGCAGTTTTGTGACGAAGTCCATTGTTATATGCTCCCACTTCCACTCAGGAACTGATAGTGGTTGCATATCTCCAAAGGGTTTCTGATGTTCTGCCTTTACCATTTGACAGACTCTACAGCTTTCAACGCACTTACCGATGTCTTTCTTCATTCCTGGCCACCAGTAATCGGCTTTCAGATCAAAATACATCTTTGAGCTGCCAGGATGAACAGATAACTTGGACTGATAAGCTTCAGATAGAAGAGTGCTACGGATTGAACCATACTTAGGAACCCAGATTCGGTTTCCCTTGAGACAGTGAAGTCCCAAACGGTTCGGAGTTAGAAATTGTAACTGTCCTTTAAGATTTTCAGAATCAATATTCTCTTCTTTCATTGCTTCAGCTTGAGCAACTCTGATGTCTTCAATAAGATCAGAAGAGAATACTACAGGATTCAGGGCATAGCAACACTTTTCCGGATAAACTTTCCTACTCAAAGCATCCGCGACAACATTAGCTTTGCCGGGATGATATAGGATTTCGCAATCATAGTCCTTGATAAGCTCCAAGGACCGTCGCTGTTTCATGTTTAAATCCTTTTGAGTAAAAAGATGTTTGAGACTCTTGTGATCGGTGTAGAGCTGACACCGAGTCCCATAAAGATAGTGACGGCAGATCTTTAGTGCAAAGGTAACGGCAGCCAACTCAAGATCATGAGTTGGTGCACTTTTCTCATAGTCTTTTAATTGCCTTGAAGCGTAAGCAATTACTTTTCCCCTTTGCATAAGAACACATCCTAAGCCAGTACCAGATGCATCACTATAGACAACGAAATCATCATTGCCTTCTGGTAAAGCTAGGATCGGCGCTTGAATGAGCTTCTGTTTCAGAATGTCAAATGCCTCTTGCTGTTTATCAGACCAAACGAAAGGAGTATTCTTTCGTGTTAGCATCGTAAGTGGCACAGCAATCTTCGAGAAGTCCTTTATGAATCGCCGATAATAACCGTCCAATCCAAGGAAACTTCTTATTTCGGAGGCATTGCGAGGCGTTTGCCACTTCTGAACAGCCTCGACTTTAGACGGATCAACGGATATTCCTTCGCCAGAAACAATATGACCAAGGAATTGAATCTATAAAATAATCAAGATAGAAATTCAAGTTCTGATGTGAATCATAGAATAGTTAAGGAAACAGCTCAAGACATATATAATAGAGATTATACCTGTCTGAGCCAGAATTCGCACTTAGAAAACTTTGCGTAGAGTCTTTCTTTTCTCAGTAACTCTAGCAATTGTCGCAGATGAACGGAATGATCAGCCTCCGTTTTGGAGTAAATCAGAATATCGTCTATGAACACGATAACTGATTTATCCAACATTGGTCTGCACACGCGATTCATGAGATCCATGAACGCCGCTGGTGCATTCGTTAATCCAAACGGCATTACGAGAAATTCGAAATGACCGTATCTTGTACGGAAAGCTGTCTTTGGTATATCCTCATTTCTTACTTTCAGTTGATGATACCCAGAACGGAGATCTATTTTTGAAAAATAGCTGGCTCCTTGTAGCTGATCAAACAGATCATCGATCATGGGTAGAGGATATTTATTCTTTATGGTAACCTTGTTCAACTCGCGGTAATCGATGCACATTCGAAAAGTTCTGTCTTTCTTCTTAACGAATAAGACAGGTGCACCCCACGGAGATGAACTCGGTCGGATAAACCCCTTCTCTAACAGTTCTTGCAGTTGCTTTGACATTTCCTGCATTTCTGCAGGTGCAAGTCTGTATGGAGCTTTTGCGATAGGAGCCGCACCAGGAACCAAGTCAATACTGAACTCGACTTGACATTCCGGTGGCACTCCGAAAATGTCATCAGGAAATACGTCCGGGAACTCACAGACGATAGGAATATCGGAGAAAGATTTCTTTTCAGAGCTGGACTCAGATAGAGCATAACAAAGATAGGAGTCGTGACCTCTAGACAAGTATTTATGAGCCTTTTCTATAGATATGAAACAATGTGCGCCTTTCCTCTTCTCACCCTTGATCTCCAATACTCGGCCGTCTGAAGACTTGATTCTGATGACTCGCCGGTTGCAGATAATTGTAGCCTCGTTATTCATTAGCCAATCCATGCCGATGATGACGTCAAACTCTTTCAACGGAATCGGGATGAGGTCGAGGTTAAATACGTTATTATCAACAAGTAGTGTGCAGTTTCGATAAACAGAATCAGCCATAACAAAATTGTTACTGGCTGTCTCAATATCTAGTATCACGGAAAGCTTTGATGGAGTCTTACATAATTGTCGTGCAAAAGAGGTTGATATGAAAGAACGACTTGCGCCAGAATCAAATAATACACGAGCCGGAATCGAGTTAAGTAAAAACATACCCGTAACTACATCAGGTGTTTCTTTTGCTTCCTCGGCTGTTATTTGAAAAGCTCGAGTCTTTGCAGTCGGCGTTGCAGCAGAACTCTTAACTGTAGATCCTCCAGCTGATGACTGAGACTGATAACGCGGCCCGCTACGACACTGATACATAAAGTGTCCCCTTTTTCCACATTTTGTGCATCCACGTCCCTGCTGTGGACATTCTTCACTACTGTGACCGATCATGTTGCACGCAAAGCAAGTAACATCCTCTGGATTGCACAATCCCATGTGTAATCTCCTGCATCGCTTGCAGAATCGTGGTTCGTTCGTGAGAGAGTAAACTTGTGCTTTCGGATGTGAACTTTGCTGATGGAATTGCTGAGATTGTGACTGAGACTTATTTGGCTTAAAGAATCTGCCAAACCGCTGTTTCTTTGGAGGAGACGGATTCATCGGGTTAGTAGACGGAGCATAAAGCTGATCGCTGTATTCTAAATAACCTCGCTCGATTTGTCTAGCCGCTTCTACCATTTCCAAGTAACTCTTGTATTTGATCGCTCTCATCGGATGTCGATATCTAGGATTGAGTCCTACACGGAATCTATTCATCTTTCTTTCTTCGGTAGCAACTTGGTATGAGGAATAACCGCATAATCGCGAAAACTCGTGCTCGTATTCGTCGACTATCTTCGTTCCCTGAGTCAGCTGCATCAGTTGTACTTCCATTTTATCTTGTTGGTCGATCGGGCAATACTTCGCATTGAACATATCAAGAAACTGGTTCCACTCTAGAGTCTGAATTATTTCTTCGCCATATATGCTTCTCTGGGTTTTCCACCAGGCACGGGCAGCTCCCACAAATAGTGCAGACGCATAACTTACTTTCTTCGAATTTAAACAGTCAGAGATTCTAAAGATCTCTTCGGTATGACTAATCCAATCCATCGCCTGAATCGGATTAACTGTTCCTTCAAAATTCAAAGCACCGCTAGCTTTGAAATCTTTAAATTTACAGTCTTTTGGCTGAGCAGTTTGAGTTTCTGGATTAGATTTATCAGAATCAGATTCATTAGTCTGGACTTGCTTTTCTTTTCTCTTATTTTTCTTTTCTTCACGTCTTTTAGCTTCGGCCTCATCTCTGGCCTGAAACTGTTCGTGCATTATTTTGTTTTGTTGTTCTGAGTGTTGGGCTAGAAGTTGTTGCATCATTTCAAACATTTGTTGTGGGTTCATGTTGCTGGGAATATCACCTGATCCTGATCCTGACATCTTCTACTGAAAATTAAAATCATTTAACTATCAGTTTATAGACTTAGATCTATGTACCCTTTTTCCCATCCTAATAGTCTGTACATCCTATCTCAGTTCAAACTACCTAAATGATTGATACATATGTATTGCTTCAGTTTGAGACCAAGTATACTCACGTAATACTTGATTCACTCAAACTAGTGCTCTGATACCATCCTGTGAAGACCACCCCTTACGGGTCAGTCCTCAGAGTCTAGGTCCCACATCATGCAATACGATATCAACCATACTAAGATAGGGTGATTAAATTGTGGAAAAATAAAATTACATGTACAATACAGATTAGGATTTAAGTTTACATATTTCAAAATAAAGTTATAAAAAGGTAACATCTAATCTAGTCATAACATCATACATTACATCAAGTCTACCCAGAACCACCACATATGTTGTCTTCCAATCAATACCAGAAAGTTTGTTGAGTAGTGGTCTAAGAAAGCTTCAAAACTTGGATCTTGAATGACCTAAGTACTAGGTCCTGCAGGTGATTTTCCTTTGGCTTTTCCTGTAAAATATTAATGCAACATCTGTAAGCAACGCTTAGTGAGTTTATAGATTTTCAATATCAACATGCGTGTCAAGCGGAGTCATTAGTCTTAGCGTGATATGTCTTGGCTGCCGCTACAGCCCTCATGATTGAGATATAGTATCATAAGATCGGATGATGTTCAAGCCACACTCACGCTTAAATCGTGGGGATCAGCCACATACTGGGCTAGCTACCAGTAAGTCAATATGGCGGAACATCGGAGGTCATTACCAATTCATAAGAACTGGTGAAATAGCCGGGTCTAGAACAATAGACCATAAGGGCTAGTCAAGCTGAATCAATCTATCAAATGTCTGATCAATGATGTAAGCATATGTCTTAGAAGTCATGATAGCAATGAATCATAAAGCAAAGTCTGAAGCAATATTAAATGCAATATGAAAAGATAATCAAATAGCTATCATGATTCACTGGGCAACACCCAACCATGGTGTGCACAGGTCTCAATCCAGCTGATAAATGAATGTCAATAAATCTAACAGCAGCAATATATCTCAACCGGATCTATGCATGTTCAATCTGAATATCTATAACTCACTGGTCTGGGTCTTTATCAAACAGATATATAAAATCTGCCACCTGAGTTATCTCAGGATTTTATCTTGTCAATTCCGTTATTTGTCAAATCAAGTCTCTGACCCGCATTTAAGTCTTTAAGTCTTTAAATCTTTGTTCAGAATATACTGAACCTGTTCAAATTCATTCATGATAAAATCATGTTAATTTCATCATTTTTATCATCATCATTTTAGTCTTTAAATTCTTGAATTTTATCTAATTCTGATATCTGATAACTTGTCAATCTTTCATTAAATTCCCATAAGTTCTCTCAAAAGCTTTCTATATGTATATATATATATATATATATAATCATTTATTTTAATAAAAATATCAAAATGTAATAATGGGATCCGGATCAATCCGGATTCGGATCCATCCGGATTGGGAACCCGGATTCGGATCATCCGGATCCGGATCAAAGCATCATCCGAATTCGGACATAGGATCGAATTTAGTGTCATCCGAATTGTGCATAAGTCCGAATTAGGATTAAGATTAATATAGGTATCGAATTCGGATCATTTAGATCCAAAATGCTAAGATCCGAATTTTGAAAGCATCCGAAATAGAGAATCATCCGAATTCGGGTATATCTGAATTCGGATCCTATACTTAGTATTTTCCCAGAAATTGTTCTTGATGTTCTTCATTTGGTTCATACGAATTTATATTAATTTTCACCAAACATATTTAAAATTGACATGCAACTAAATATTTTGATGTATTATCATTACTTGAGTGTTTTTATACTAATTTCCCTCTCAATAACATCATTATTTGATCAAGATCATCCAAAAATGATCATTTTTGTCAAGAACATCCCTTTTTCATCAAAATTCCGATTTGTACCAATTTTGGATGATCTATCCTCAAATTTTTGTTTCTAATACTTCTATTAACTTAATTACATCATTATCTATCAATTATATACACATGCAATCTAAAATCATCACAATCGAATCCAAGGTTTCGGTTTTTAAATAAAACCGAAACAAACTCTTGAAAATTTAATTAGTTTAATCAATAATTACCTTGAATTGTTGCTAATTGATGATGTTTGATGATTTGTTGTAACTCCTTTGTCTTGAATCTTCAATTAAATGCAAATTTCTTGAATTTCTTGAAAGTTTTGTGAATGATCCGAATGTTTAGTGAGAGAGTAGAGAGAGAGAGTGAAATTCTTAAATGGTTGTTAAATGACCATTAATTTGGTTAATATATGTGACTTAGCTATATTTGTAGTTTAACCCACTAAACTTTTGTATTTTACATCTCTTTATTCTAATCATTTTAATAATTCATAATCATTTATAATTATTCATAACATATATAAATAATTTAAGTATATAATTTCAAACTTAAATAACTTACATCATAAATAATGTAATAAAATTACATTATTATCTCAAAATCAGATATTTACATGCTTGGCAAAAGTTAGGTTGTTACAAAGACTATGGCGTCCAACTCCAGATCATGCACTGGCCGACTCAACTCATAGCTCCGAAGCTGTCTCGAGGCATAAGCAATCACCTTACCTCTCTGCATCAGTACACACCCCAACCCGGTGAAGGAAGCATCACAATACACAGCAAAATCCTCGGAACCCTCTGGCAACGCTAGAATCGGAGCCCTACACAACCGATTTTTCAACTCTAGAAAAGCACTCTCCTGCTCCTCGGCCCACACAAATGGCACTGACTGCCTGGTCAACATCGTCAAAGGCACTGCGATCCGCGAGAAATTCTCTATGAACCGCCGATAATATCCAGCCAAACCCAAGAAACTGCGAACCTCAGATACAGATGTGGGCTGGCCCTAACTCATAATCGCCTCGATTTTCACTGGATCCACCTTAACTCCCTCGCTCGTCACTACATGTCCTAAGAACTGCACCTCTCGAAGCCAGAACTCGCACTTCGAAAACTTGGCATATAGCCTCTCTCGCTGAAGGGTACTCAGGACCTCTCTCAAATGCTGACTATGCTCCTCGCTACTCCTCGAGTAGATCAGGATATCATCAATAAACACAATCACAAAACGATCGAGCATCGGCCTGCAGACCCTATTCATCAGGTCCATAAACGCTGCTGGGGCATTAGTCAGCCCGAATGGCAAGACTAAGAACTCATAATGACCATATCTGGTCCTAAATGCAGTCTTAGGCACATCCTCATCTCTAACTCGCAGCTGATGATACCCGGAACGCAAATCGATCTTCGAAAAGAAACTCGCCCCCTGCAACTGATCGAAAAGATCATCAATCCTCGGCAAGGGATAACGGTTTCTCACCGTTACCCTATTAAGCTCTCTATAATCTATACACATACGCATCGTCCCGTCCTTCTTTTTCACGAATAATACAGGAGCTCCCCACGGAGAAGAACTGGGGCGAATGAACCCTCGATCTAGCAAATCCTGCAGCTGCCTCATCATCTCGCGCATCTCGGTAGGAGCTAGCCGATACGGCGTACGCGCAATAGGAACGGCCCCGGGAACTAGGTCGATCCTGAACTCAACCTGCCGGTCCGGCGGCAGACCCGACAACTCATCCGGAAACACGTCCGGGAAATCTCTAACCACTGGCACATCACTGACCTCTCTCTTCTCATTCTTCGCATCTACCACATAAGCCAAATAGGTGGCACACCCCTTCGCCACATACCTCTGCGCCTGCGCCATCGATACAATACTCATCTCTCCCCTACGCCTCTCGCCATATACCATCGCTGACTCTGACTCAGAAACAGGGATACGAATCATCTTCTTAGAACAGAAGATATCCGCCTGACACGCTGTCAGCCAATCCATGCCGACAATGGCATCAAAACTACTAATCTCCATAGGCATCAAGTCTATGGAAAACCGATGGCCATCTATCTCTAATATGCAATCTCTATAGATATGGCTCACTAATACAGTACTACCATCGACACGCTCAACAATAACAGGCACAGATAACTCAGATGAAGGCATAGCAAAATAATCACAGAAGGAGGCAGATACATATGAACGATCAGATCCCGAATCAAATAAAATAAAGGCACGCAGTCCATTAAGGATAAACGTACCAGACACAACATCAGGCGACTCACGCGCCTCCTCCGCAGTAGCCTGGAAGACTCTGCCACGAGCCCTCGGTGCTCCTCCTCCCCGAGGTGCAGGAGATGACCCAGACGGCCATGCTCCACTCGAACTCGATCCCGAAAATCCTGCGCTCGGGTTCGGACAATCCCGAGACATATGACCCGGCTTCCCGCATCGGAAGCAAAGAGACTCCTGGGAGGTACATGCAACAGCAGTGTGACCAAACTGACCACATCTAAAACAACGAAGATGCTCCCGGGCACACGGCCCTGCATGGCGGTGATGGCACCGCTGGCAATCTCTCTCCACTGACGTCGAACTCTCAACTCGGCTCCCAGAATCTCGCGATCCCCTCCCAATACTCCCATGACTCTGACTCTGCCTCTGGCCCTGACCCTGCCGCCGCTGTCCCTACTGTCTCTGACTACCCCGACCCTGTCCCTGACTCTGACCGGCTCCCAACTGTCTATCATCCCGGCCCTGATCTCGCTGGGCTCCCGAACTTTGTCCATGCTGCTCAGAATACCCGCCCTGACGGCTCTCTCTATAAAATCTCGAAGACCCGGAACTCTGACCCTGACCCGACGGCTCAATGCGCCGTCTCTGGGGAGCCGACTGCTCCCGCTGCCTCTCAACCTCCCGCTCACGACGGCGGGCATACTCCATGGCTGATTCAAATGTGGGGTCACGCAGCATCCCTACAAACTCCCTAATATCTGGCCTCAAACCCTCAATAAACATATTGACCTTTCGGTCCTCTGTGGCTACCTGATGCGGCGCAAACTGGGCTCTGTCATTAAATACATCGATATACTCCTGGACGGACCTGGATCCCTGCTGCAGCTGGATAAACTCTCGCTCCAACTCTCTCCTCGTGTCCAACGGACAGTACTGCAGCTCAAACTCTGTACGGAACTCCTCCCAAGACATCAGATAGGCCTCATCAACTCCCTGAACACTGACTACTGAACTCCACCATCTCAACGCTCCTCCCTTCAGAAGGTAGGAGGCATAACTCACTCTATCTGCTCGATCGACATGGGCTATACGGAATGCTGCCTCGACCTCTCTCAACCAATCCAGTGCCTTCGAGGCACCTACTCCACCAAAGAACTCTGAAGGGCGGCCCGTCATGAAGTCCTTTAAGGACCCACGCGAAGGCTGGCTAGAAGAAGCACCAGCCCCGAAACTCTGCTCTCTCTCGGGCGGAGGCACCGCACCTCGGCCCCTACCCATACTCTGGCCCGGAAAACGCTCATCTAATATCTGACCTATCACAGAATACAAGTCAGATCTACGCAAAGGCTCCTCATCTCTATGGTCATCCCCCTGAGGCCCGCTGCCCTAACGGTCCATAACGACCTGCACAATAAGATAAGAACACAAATCAACTCTACAAAACTCTACACACTACTCGTTTATCACTTAATACTCTACTTCAAATTACAATCCAAGGATCTAGACTCTAGGGTTTAAGCTTAAGCATCCACTAGATACTTAATCTCTTAAACCTAGGCTCTGATACCAAGCTTGTAACACCCTCGAACTAATCCACAATACCACGTAATTACCACATCAGCAACAATATAATATAATAATCCTTACGCTATTCCCAATATACATACACAAGCGCCCGATAATTTAAAACTTTAATTATACAATAACAGTCACAGAAATCTCTGAATTAACACAACCTATCCGAAGTATATGAACAATCCACAAAATATAACTACCTCCACAAAAGGTAGCTAACTCCTCGATCAATAATAACGTAAACCTACTTTGGTGCAGCAGGCCTACTAGCAGTCCGGTCACCTGGGATACACACAACAACACACACAGGTCAGCTAAAGCTGGTGAGAATGCAAGGGTTAGTGTACGATTATAAAGCTCAGAAAATAATTAACTCAACAATAAAACGTTCAGCGTTCTCTACTGAACAAGTATATGAGATCCCACAAGATAGCTCAATAAGTACTCAACTCGCGTGGATAGGTCCACGTACCAAAATCCCTAGACAGCACAAAGCAGTCGTCAGGAACTCAAAGGGAATTGGGAGCGACCCAACCCCTGCCCAGCCGTACGGTTTAGTATCTCAACAGCTCAAGTGTCCTCAATCTCATATTTAAAACACAGCTCACAGTAGCTCAGTAATACATGCATGATGGTATCTCAATAAAAACTCGTAAGAAAACTCATGATATCTCGTATAAAGCTCAATAAAAGATCATGCAAGTATCAGTAAAATAATCGTACAAGTATCTCAACAAAAACATGCAAACTCACCTGCTCAGCTAGCTACACTAAGTCTCGGTTCCCTGCCCTTTCCCTACCCTGTCAACACGAGACCCTGAAATCACAATATCACAACTCAATATCACAATCTCAGCCCAACAACTCTATACACAATTCTCAACAACTCACGAGACTCCAAAGACCCAAATACACGACTCACAGAACCCGAAAACCCGACCTGAAACCCTAGCTGCATCGCGGCCGCACTCAACCAATCGCGGCCGCACTGACCCTATCGCGGTCGCGGCCGCGCTGACCTCAAACTCGGTCGCGTCCACGTCGCGGTCCGACCTCGGGCTCAAACCGCCTGCGATCATCTCAAGAACATCGCGGCCCGCGATCACAGGATCGCGGCCGCGCTCACGGACGAACAGTAGCAGATCAGCTCTGTTTTTCACAAACCAGGGATTTAATCCCCAAACTCAACTCTGCTCAATTTTAACCACGATTTCAAGCTCGAATTTACTCAGAAACATTATTAGACTCAATTCAACTTCTTTTCACAATTACTAACATCAAATCCCAAGAATTGGAGCTCAAAATTTACCTCAAAATGTAACTAGGAAGTTGATGAAGGAATTGGAGGCTTGGATCACGAATTGGAGCTTAATTCTTTGATTGCAGCTGCTGAAATCCACAATACACACACACATACACTTTAAGAATCTGATTTTGGAAGATGAAGTAATAAAATCACAAGCAGGGAGCTCAAACTAATATACGTTTTGGAATAAAACTCGGTCCGATACCCAAAAATCCGCTCCCGATACTCAAAATACAAATTTTATATCTCCGGGTCCCAAATTAAATAATTAAACCAATAAAATAATTCCACGTACCCATCTCAAAATCGGGATGTTACATGGACTCAGCTACAACATCAATCCCATCAAAGTTTGAAGAAGTAATGAGGTAATTTCATTACAAAAACTTGTTTTGGACTGCATATACAACATTTTTGCACACATAAACTAACATTAACTACAGGAAGATCAAGGAGTTAGACAATGATGCATATAATCATTTGGTAGAGCGGAATCCTAATACATGGAGCAGAGCCTATTTTGAAATGGATAGAGTATGTTCAGCAATAGAGAATGGTATCTCTGAAAGTTTTAATTCTGAAATACTTAGTGCTAGAAGCAAACCCATCATATCAATGCTTGAAAGCATTAGGATATAAGTAATGAAGAGGATCCAAAAGATGAGAGCTTGTTCTGAAAATCTAGATGATGAAATAACACCTTCCATCAGAAAGCATATTGAATTGTTTAAGAAAAAACAAAGGTGAATATCATTTTATGACCAGACATGTTGCATATCAAATAACAGTTAATGATAATTTTGCCCTTGTATGTATGCAGGAGTTGGATAGTCTATCCTAGTGGATACATGGAGTTTGAAGTAAAGAATGGAGAGGAAGGCTTCACTTTAAACTTGGAGTTGACCAAGTGTAGCTGTAGAATGTGGGAAATAAGTGGTATCTCCTATGTACATTCAATAGCAGCATACTCATACCTGAACAAAGATCCATTTCCAGGTGTTAGTCCTTGGTTCATCAAATAGATGTGGCTCTACACTTACTCATACTCCATTAGCCCAATGAATGGAAGTCTAATGTGGCCACCATCTAGTGAGAAACCTCCATTGCCACCCATTGAAAGAAGGTTACCAGGCAGGCCTAAAAAGAAAAGGAAGAGAGACCCAACTGAGGATGATGGAAAAGAGACCTTAAGCAGGGTAGGAAGAATAATGACATGTACAAATTGTCTTCAACCTAGTCATAACAAGAAAAGCTGTAAAAACCCAAGCAAGTCACCACCTGCTGAGGAACATAAAAAGAGAGGAAGGAAGTCAAAGAATGAACAAGCTGGCCAATCGAAAACTACTGTTCTTCCTCATTCACAACCACAACTTGCTGCTGTTCTTCCTCATTCACAACCACAAGTTGTTGCTGTTCTTCCTCATTCACAACCAGAAGTGGTTGGAGTTCCAACTCAATCAATCCAAACAGTAGCTGCAAAGAAAGTCATTAAGACAACAAAGTTGATGAAGAAATCAGAAAGGATTATCAAAATGCAACTTGGTAAGAATGTGGAAACAGACGAGTATGGAACTCGTTTAAGTGAAGACAGACCATGGACTGTGGATTAAATGTCCTTTGTCTTTTGTTTTGTTTGACCAAGACTTGGTCTTTTGTTTTGTAATGGTTCAAGACTTGCTTTTCTCTGCTTTTTGTATTAACCAAGACTTATTCTCTATTGTTTTGTAATGGTCCAAAACTTATGACAGTGATCTCTTTTGTTTGGTAGTGTGCATCACATTCTTTCACTGTTTCACATGCTTTCACAGACATTTATTTAACATTGCATAAACATTAACTTTCCATTGATAACAATTGGCAGTGTGCCTTTTTGTTTTTCATTGATAACCATTGGCAGTGTGCCTACATCAAAACCCAACAACAAAACCCAACAGGTAACAATTTAGTTCTTTGAGAAATGCACTAAAAGTGCACAACAAATCATGCCTAATACAACATTTCTATAAAAAAAACAATAGTTGCTTTCTTCTCCTTTAATTTCGTCTTTAGATTCTTGATTTCTTCATCTTTCATCTTCTTGGTCAATTCAAGCTGCTCCTCAAGATTTTTCACCAAACAATCAGTACATTTATCAACAGCTGAGGCACCTTTTTCATATTCCTTCATTTTCTTCTTCATTTCAAACATGGTGGATTTGTACCATGTAGTTGGAAGTTCTGGGTCAATCCAAATGAAAACATTACACTTCTTGCCCATTCCTGATATTTTAATAAAAGTAATTAGCAATTTAGGGTGCAAAATCGAAGAAAGATGTGGTTGAAGAAACTCATACCAATGAGTTAGGGCAATTCAGAAATCTTCTGCCTGGGTTTTTGTGTGTCCAAGAGTAACCAAGCTTGAGTGGAAGGTTGCAATCACACAACTTTCTAGTTTCATCTGATGACCTGCACCAGTTGAGCGATGAAGACGAAGACATCACAGCTCGAAGGATGAAGATGGTGAAGAGGATGGCAGAAACACCTTCGTTCAACTTTATTTACTTGCGAATTGGGGGTATATACACGAACAAATGATATAGTGTCCACGCAATAAGCTGATTCAGCTTAATATACTGCCACATAAGCTTAATGAACTTCCACGTATGCAATCACCGCCAACTCAGCCCAAAAACCGGTGTCATGTACCATATCGACAGGTGTTATATGAATTCAAGTACCAAAAAGGTAAAAAAAAAAAAAAAAAAAAAAAAGTAAATTAGTCATTTCGGTAATTTTAGTAAAGTATCTTACATTTGTACGGCTTTTGCCCAATACAAATCTCTGATGTTTTTTTTTAAGTTTTTCAAATCTCTTTAGTTTTTTTAAGTTTTCAAATCTCTGATGTTTTAATTCATTTTTAGTTCTGTTAAAAAGAATCTTGGAACTTTAATTTTTGTTTTATATCTCTGTTTTTTAAGTTTTTCAAATCTCTTAAATTTTTTTAAGTTTTCAATCTCTTTAGGTTTTTTAAGTTTTCAAATCTCTTAAGTTTTTTAAGTTTTTCAAATCTCTTGAGTTTTTTTAAGTTTTCAAATCTCTTAAGTTTTTTTTTTTTTTAAGTTTTCAAATCTCTGATTTTTTTAAGTTTTATGTGATTTTATTTTAGGTTTTCAAATCTCTTTTGTTTTTTTAAGTTAAGTAGTAAATCTCGGATGTTACATTTTTTTGGAATCTCAGATGTTAGAGTTTTGAATCTCGGATGTTATAGTAAATCCCAAATTGTGTGATTGCTACAAATTTCGGATTTGCAATTTCTTTCGGATTTTTTTTTGTTTTCAATAAATCTTGGATCTTTGTTTCTAACTTAGTAACACTACACTTAGTTTAATTCTAAATCTCAGATCGTTGTTTTCAGTCTTAGAGTTAACTACACATAGTTTTTTTTTTGTGTCACGTAGTTTTTTTTTCTCTAAGTTTATCCTAATAAAAAAAACAAACAAATTATTTTTTTCTTCTTCTTTCAAATCTCTTAGTTTTTTTTCTTTTATCCTAAACTAAGTTTATCATATTCTATGTTTTGGACTCATTCCTAAACTAAGTCTTGGACCAACTTTAAAAATTTTTATAAGTCCGAGTTTGCCAAACAAAAAAAAATTGTCAAGTTTGTAATTTGTTTTTGTTTTTTGTCCAAGTTTGTAAAATTTATTACTCTAAGTACGAGTTTGTTTTATTAGTTGTTTTTTATTCTTTCCGAGTTTATTTTTGTTTTGACTCGAGTTTCATCAGCATTGAACTCGTTTCGTTCAAATATTCAAATCAATTTGTAATCTTTAAGATCTAATCAAGCATAAAGTGTCAAAGATGTCTTTCGCTGAGAAGCAAGCGACAGTTACAAATGAGGTGAATGTTGAGCAGTCATGACATAAGGTACATTCTTCTCTTGATATTCAATCTTGCAATTATTTTAATGAGTTGAATGCCAAATTGTGTGCTCTTAATAATGAACTTCAAGCGGAAAAGGTACAATCGAAAGTTTTTCATGATAAATGGATGCATGAACATAATCTGTTTATAGATCTTCTATGGGAAAAAGCTAAGATTGATGACGTGAATACTAATCTCAAAAGTTGTTTAACCATGGCAAATGAGACTAAGTATTCGTTGAAATTTGAGCTATCTAATCTTACAAAACGTTATGAGTTGTAGCACTTTATAGCAAGGAAAAATTTAAAAATATTGAAAAGGAAAGAGCTTGATCTGTATGTCCGTATCAAAGAACTTGACAATAAATTTCTCAAACGCGGACAAACAGATCAAACCATTCACATGAACACGCCTAAGCAAACACGTTTTTTATCACTCTAACGAAGACATCGGTATTGAAAATTCAAAAACTTTTCATAAAGTGTCGATGATATTGCCCACTCTGTATGATTTCAAATATATGAGATCGGGATACAAAGCTATTTTCATAGATCATCTAAAGATGCTTTGAATCAAGAGGATCTTAACCGGCAAAACATAACGAATACTCAAACCTTCATGGCCTATAAGAAACTGAATGAAAGTTATTCATCTAGAATACCAACTTTAGATGTTGACTATTTCCACAGTTACTCAGAAGAGGAAATGAATGCTAAACCGGTGGCTCCCGTACCTCACCCATATGTTCCTACCTATGTTTAGAACACAAAATTGTTATTCTAGAAAAGCAGTTGAAACAATCTCAAAAAGAAGCTTATGAATACCACCCGTACCTCACCCATATGTTCCTCCCGTACCTCACCCATATGTACCTCACCCGTACTTAGGGAAGTGAATGAGTTGTTTGAAAAGGACAGAGTCGATTTTCTTAGAAAGGAAAACCAATTTGATGAGGCAAGAAGAGTATTTTCAATACGAGAACAAAATATTAAAACCGACTCTAAGTTCTTTGAAATTGAAAGAGAAAAACTTCTTGATATAATCGAAGACTTAGAAATTCAGATTTCAAAAGCCTCAAAAGTTTCTGATCAGAAAACAAATGCTCCTAAATAGAAACATCTTCTTGAGATCAAGAAGGGCAAAGAAAAGTTGGAAGTTCCAATCAAGATTTACAGGAGTGAATCTTCTAAATCTGATAAAATAGAGTCTGAGGGAGCAATAGTTGAAAAATGATATTGAGAGCTCGAGGGGAGAGAAAAGGATTTAAAAAAATCCTATCATAACCAACATTTGCTGGGATTCCTACATTTTCTATCGAATCTTATTTGTTGAGATTTGGTGTTAAAGAAGACGTCATGGACCAAGTGACGCAAGCACAAACCCCTCCTAGCTAGTCGGTTGCTTCTCAAAAAGCTACTGTTTCATTTTTCACAGAGATTAACCTCATATGCTATCTATTTCTCATTTGGAGGTAATTGATATTGAAATAGGAAAACATCTACTCCGGTCTCTGAATTTCATTTGATTGCACATTGTGTCTAGAGCTTATTGATTATACACCTCTTAGGACACTTATCGAGTCATGTTTGTGTGACAAAGTTTGCTTGTCTATTGTGACAAAGTCGGAACAACTATGTGGTGCTTACTCTAAGTATTTCACGATGATTAGTTGGAAATCCTACCAGTGTTAACATCAATTCAACACTGAACGTAGGTCACATAGTTTTTATAACTATTCTGTTAACTAAAAACCTGAGTGGTCCTGGTTGTTATTTTTCCCTCTAATTTGGTTATAATGTCACAGGTTACAAAGCCTAAAGAATTTTTGTGATGATAAAGAGCAGGTATACACATTCTGAGGGGGAGCAAGCTACTTGCCAAGGATACCTGAAAGGTCTACATGATGATCAAAATTCTCTTAATCATCATGAGGGGGAGATTAATAGAAGACTAAAAGTTTAAGGAGATGATGGAAGATATTCAGGGGGAGCAAAGCTAATTTAAAGAATTCCATGTTCAGTTGAAGAATCTAAGAGGAGAGAGATATTAGAGAAAAGCTTCAAAAACTTCAGAGTTTCAAGCTTCATGTTTTCCAAGTTAAAGCTTAAAAATGAACCTGGAAGTTGTCCAATTCTAAAATAAAGATCATCAATATGGGAGATTGTTCATCAGAAGATAATGCTTATCTTGAAGGATCCAGACTTGATCACAAAGGGGGAGATTGTTAGACTTATTTTATTGTAATCAAGTCTAGGGTTCATTATGTAATATATATATTTTGTAAGGGCTTCTTAGTTGAGTATATGGGCTTGGCCTATTAGGTTTTTAGTATTTATAGCGTCTCTTAGGGTTTTGTGTGTGTAACTCAAGGGAGCTCAAGGTGAAAGGGAGTGTAGCCGTCTTGCTTGGTAGAGAGAAAAACATTTGTTCATCATTGTTCATCATTCAAGGTTAATCTAATAATTTGGCTACATTTATATTTATTCATCTTGTCCGTTGTTATAGTTTATGCTTGAATTATTTGGGACTAACAAAACCGTAACAGAACAATTTTTAAAAGGGATATTTGTGCAAAAAAACCCTAATGTTGGACCATTTTTGTGATTAAATCGTCAACCATTTTTCATTACGTAAAAAACCATCAGCTGACTAAAACACATCAAAGTGAGGGTTTAAAAAACGACTTGCAACATGATGAACCAATTACAATCTGCTGACCAACCACTCGTTTCTGATGCGTCTTCTTTCTAGCGAACTCACTTGTCTGTGTTTTATGATTCAAATTCACATTTATCGTTGATTTCTTTGTTCAAATATGTATTTTTTTGTTGGAATTTACTGTTTCGGTGAAATCTGGTTGTCACTGATGACTTGTAAACGGTGGTCTGTGACTTTAAATCATTTACAATTGGTAGTATCTCAATTCTGTGAGATTTTTCTAGTTAGGGGTTTTTTGCGCAATGGAAAATGGTTTATGGTTTTAATCACGAAATGGTCCAACTTGAGAGAGTTTTACACAAACATCCATTTTTAAAAAGAGAAATATGCACAAAAACCCTTAAGTTAAATCATTTTTGCGATTAAAACCCCAAACCATTTTTCATTGCACAAAAAACTCAAACAAACTAAAACTTTTTAAATTTGGGTTTTTTTTTTTTATAATATGACTTGCAACCGGTTTAGTAGTTGCAACTTGAGGACATCCAAATTTGTTTTAAAGATATTTTTGCGTAAAAGACCTCCAATTTGTTTAGTTTTTTTCAATGAAAACCCCGAACCATTTATCATCGTACAAAAAACCTCCAACCAACAAAAAAATCATTACAATTGAGTTTTCTTTACCAATTGCATTTTGATAACATGACAATTTATTAAAATTTTATTTATCAAACAAAGAACACATTCTCAGATGAAACCCTCACCCTCTAGCGAACCTCACTGTCCTGTCTGATCATATTCAGAAGCCAAAATGGAACCTAGATAATTGAAATCGAACATAAAATTGAACCTAAAAATGCAACTCGTGAACAAAAAACGAATCGAATCCATCAGCACAAATGAAGTTAAAATTCAAGATTAAGGAACAAAATTCAATCGAACATGCTTGCGTAAAATAAACAACCTTGAACACAAAGAGGGACTAGAGTAATCGGAGCTGTCGACTGTAAAGGAGAAGAGAGAAGGTCTTGGTTAGAGTTGATGGAAAAATAAAGATAAAGGTTTTGATCGAAAAAGTCATCAATTTCAAGGTTTTTTATGCAAAAAAATCTATTTAAGAATTACATATGTAATGCCACGTAGGCGCCACGTAAGTCGAGTTTGTCATATGGACTATAACGTAAGCATAACAACCTATTATAACTAGTAACACCCTAATTTCAAAAGACTTTACTGGTTTGAAGGATTTTTTGTGCAATAAAAAATAGTTAGGGGTTTTAATCTTAAAATTGATCCAACTTTAAAGATTTTTGCACAAATTTTCACTTTAAAACCCAAAAACTAAAAAAAAAAAAAGATTTGATTTTGGTTTGGACCATAAACGGATCCACTTCACAGCTGATAAACAATTATATCATGTGTTGTATTGTGTAGGGCTGGTCATGGAGGGTTAACCGAACCGAAAATGAGTTTCGAATGGTTAACCGGACATGTCGGTTTGAGGATTTTGTGAACCTAAATCTAAACCTAAATATTTTACCCGTTAACTGGTTTTTCGGTCCGGTTATTCGGTTAACCAATTAACCGTTTTTTAATTAAAAACTCCAAAAACAATTAAAATTTAAGAATTTTAAAAGTTTACAATACCAAGTTATGAATAAAATTACAAGTGTCTAATAAGATTATCGTTAAAAGATTGAATATTATTACTAAAATCTAGTAAGAATGTAAGAACTACACCTTTTTTTATCGCAATTGAAATGTAAATACATAATATTAATTACATTGGGTTACAAAATTGATAAACATAAATTAGTGAGTAATAAAGTTATATTATTACTAGTTTAGTAACTCACGTATTACGTGGATATCTTTAATAAAATTTATTAACAATAATCACATATAAAGTAAAAAGTAAAAAACATAAATTGATAATTATTTGAAATATAAATGAATAGCATTATTGTTAGACATAACTATAAATTTTGTATTTTTATAAATTAATATGAATAGTAGCTACTTTTATTTTTGAAAATTTATATATTTTAATTGATATAATTTAAGATTATAATTTATATATAACATATTATTTATATATCTATTACATGAAATAAAAATGATATAACATACGTTTTTACAATTATCTTCTAGTTGTCAAATATTTTATAATTTTGTATGATATATATTTATCTTAAGATATTTATCTTTTGTGGTGTAATATTATTTATGAACTCACGTATTACGTGAATAATATTTAATAAGTAATTGGTTAGATAAAATGTATGTAAACTTAAAATTAAAAACATTTGGGGTTCTCTTTAATTATATATAATAATAAATCAAAATTAATAACAACTATTTTCTATAATTTTTTTAACTTTTCATTTTTAGTTTAATATATTTGAATTATATAAATTGAGATTTTAGTTTATATATGTTATGATATATTTTGTACATATTTTTCCGTCATATTTTGACTCGGATTTGGGTTATTTTTGCCTCGAATTGTTTAAATACGACCCTGATTTGTTTACTTTTGTGTTTTGCAGTTCGATGGTTGCCTGATTTTGAAAAGAATGGATTCTAGAGTTTAAGTGTCGAATTTACGGGCTGAGCCGGTCTCCACTGGATTTCTGTTGACTTTGATGAGCTGCCCTGATCGCGGCTGCGACCACCTTATCGCGATCGCACTGACCAGCGATCCTTGGATCGCGCCCATGCTCTTTATTGCGACCGTGATGGACCCAGCGCGGCCGCGATGTCAAGAAAATATAAAAGTCAAACAGCCGTTTTGTTTTTTTAGGCTATATTTGATACAAACTTTTACACATAGTTTAGGGTGCGATTGTTAGTTATTAGTTAGTTTTCGATTTTCAGCTTAGTTTAGAGTAGATTAACCTAGCATTCGGCTAGAAGGGTGGATTCAAGCATTCGGTTCCAAGATTGTTACGTTTTTCTTACGGATTTTGGTACACTCTTTCCGATTTACTTTCTGTTATGATGATATTTAGCATAGATATCATTTATTTTATTGTTTTTAATATGATTAGTGAGTAGTTTAGCTAAACACTTACTTGGTTATGTTTTTACATGGATTAGTGGAGTATTTGATGATTTTGGTTGAAAAGTGTTTGATTCATTGATGTTTTTTGATTCATACGATTAATATGTGTAAAATCAGTATTATAGTTAATTTTCTAGCATTATTGTGATCATGATTATTGATTATAAATTACGATTTTTATAAACTTAAGCAAATTTAAGTGATATTGTGATTATAGGATTAATTTAATCTTTGATTCCCCTAGACTTGATTAATGTTTATGCGGCTAAATTGAATATTTAGAATTGTTTCCGAGCGCTTGACGTGTAGACAGTTTTATTCTCTAAAAGCTAGATTTAGTTGACTTAATTAATCGTAAAAGACATTTATTGTTGATTTTTAGAAATTGGGGAATACTTGAGAACTTCATACTTCATTTTCTGAAATTAATAAAATATGTCCATGAATTGGTTTTACATCAAAGTTTCAAACTATTGAGCTTAAAAGATTAAAACAATTGGATTTAATTCCAACTTACTTTTCTTTGACCAAAAACATCTTATGTGTTTTTACACCCTTTTACTCTATTAATCATAAAAGATGTATCCAAGTGAGTGTTGCTTTTATCATATCTGATATTATCCTGTTTTAGCTTTATAGTTCATAATTTTAGTAATCTGACAGATATTATAGTTTTAAATATTTAGGGTTATAATCATCCTCTGCCCTTATCAATGGTTAGATATTAGTGATGATCCTGGTATCGGTATCTCGATCCTTTTTTCCGTTCCCTGAGTTCGATAATCCCCGCGGTCAGCTTCTAGCTATACTATCTACGACTGGTACATTGCCAGTGGTATTTGGTATAACTTAGGCTTTCTTCTTTGTTTTGATTTTAATTGCCAAATCCGCGTAAAGATCAAATTGCGCCGTTGCCGAGGAACGACTAGAGATATTGTGAAAAGGTTTTAGCTGGTAGTTTAGCCGATTATTCTTTTGGGATTTTGTCCCTTGGAAGTTCTTTTCTTGTTTTTCCCATCCTATATCTATTCTATCCACCCTCTCAGTGTTTGTGTATGGTTTATGACTCGGAATTCCAATCCGCATGTTGTAAGTCCATATAACGAACCTGAAAGAACCTTTCACAACTGTTTTCGCCATCCTTCTCATCCTATCGTTGAGATTTTATCTAGCTCATCTGAATCTACTGACCAACCTGTCCCTCCGCTGGCTGATAGAGGTCATACTGATTTAGTTGTTGAGTTACCTCCAATCTCTCCTTCTTCGTCTTCTTCTCCTTCATCTAATTCTTCTTCTTCCTCATCCTCATCTGATAATTCTTCTGAGCCAAACATGGGTGACCGTCGCACCATGCTTGAGCTGAACCGACCGGTCACCAACGACTGGGAAGGCGCCATTGTCATTCCCGGGTTTGATGTAGTGAATTTTGAGCTAAAGTCCAGTCTCATCACTTTTAGTTCAAAATAATGCTCAGTACTGTGGGATAGCATCTGAGGATCCTTATGCACACCTGAAGAAATTCAGGAAAGCGTGCGGTTCGTATAAGGTGAATCAAGTCCCGAAAGAGATCATTCGATTGATGTTATTCCCGTACTCGCTCACTGGACGTGCTCTCACATGGTATGATGCCCTTCCGTCCAATTTGATTCATACATGGGATGAAATGGAGACACAGTTCCTATTGAAGTTTTGTCCGCCATCACGTACCACTCAGCTTACGAGTGAGATTCTGGGATTCAGGTAGAAGCTTGAAGAGTCCTCACATGATGCGTGGGAGCAGTACAAATAATCCATAATCATCGACTCAAAGTCTTCTATGAAGGTATGCACCCGATGTATCATTCTTTGATCGATTCCGCTTGTAGTGGATCTGTCTACAGAAAGACACCTGAGGAGGCGGTTGAGATCTTAGATTACTTGGTGATGAGCCAGCATCAGACACCAAGTGAGTACTTCGGATGGGGAGCTTCAGATTCCAAGCAAGCCGCTGCCATAGCCGCACTCACGGCGAAGATAGAGCAGCTCACGCAGAATAGCTAACCACAAGCCATACCAGCTCCTGTGCAAGCTGTGTGGTGGCCCACATTCGAGCTACGAGTGTCAGGTGGCTTATTCTAACCCCAATCAGGAGGAGGTTTACTATTCATCTGGTGATTTGGAGGTGGCATGTATAAGTATGCTCACCCGAACCGGAACTATTCCCAGAATCAGCCACCTCTTGGTATCATGAATCCGAGATCGCATATGCTTCAGAGACTCCAGTTTGCCTCTCGCCAGGGGTATAACCAGGGGCAATCTTCTTATTCCTCCCATGGTCATTTTCAGCAGCATACTCGACCACAACTATTATATGGCCAGTCTGGTAGCCCTTATCAGAATCCTCCACGTCCTCAGGCTACACATCAGCCACAAGAGAGTTCGAATTTAGAGGATATGATGATGAATTTCATGGCTAACCAAGAGACCAACAGGCTTCTATAAAGAATTTAGAAGTCTAAATTGGACAGATAGCTAAAGCGCAGAATGAGAAACAACTTGGTGGTCTCCCGAGTGATACTGTGCCAAATCCGAAGGATGAAGCGAAGACGATTATCACACGAAGTGGTAAGGAACTGTAGGTTCATCACTTCCTCCCCATTCTACTTCTTCCCCTCCTGATTCTGTTGTTCATGAGGATGATCCGGAGACTATCACGGACCAGGTGCACATTCCTAGTACACCAAGTACCGCACACGTCCCACCTCCGGCGATGCCTACAGTTGGTCCTTACAAGCCTCCTATTCCGTATCCGAGCAGATTGCAAAACGAAATCAAGGATAAGCAATATAGCAATTTCCTTGGTTCAAGCAGTTACATATCAATATTCCTTTCATCCATGTGATTGCTCAGATGCCGAATTACGCAAAGTTTTTAAAGGATCTGCTCTCAAAGCGCAAGAAGCTTGATGATTTGGACACAGTAGAGATGAACGCCGAGTGTTCAGCTGTGCTCCAAAACAAGTTTCCAATCAAGTAAGATGATCCTGGCAGTTTTACCATACCATGTCATATTGGTAACCTTCAAGTTGTGAATGCCCTCGCTGATCTAGGAGCTGATCGAGATGTCATCAACTCGTCAAAAATAAACTCTAAATAACCTAAGTAGTTAGGGTAAGAGGGATCGAATCCATGAGGAACATGTGGTTATAGTTGCAGCGAAAACACAAATCTAAATACTTTGCTTGAACGAATAATAAAAATTAACAATGAACATTAGTAAATAAATTCAAACTTAAACGAAACAAGAATCACTAACTAGGAAGACTGTGCAACACAATAACATCAAACACTTAGGTTGTGAGTATATGAATGGATGAATTACTTCTGGGTTTTATCACATAGAAAAGTAATTATATTCTATCTTTCATTAGGTTATACTCAAGATCACATAGACATGACCTATTTGCAATATTATTAATGTATCTTGGGCACGAATTATGTTTTCATCATCACTCGTCTTAACTCCTATTCTAGTTTGAGCTCGGCACGAACGATATGATTGAAATAACTCGTCTTACGATAATCAACAATAAAAGCATGAACACAAAAACACAATCATATGATTAACTAATGAAAACCACATGATGGAATGTACCAATGTTATGTAACAAAACTACTTGACAAAATATAAAAATTTAATATGGATTATCCCCAGAAGTAACCATGATGAGATTAGCCTTTCATAGCCTTCAAAGATTGCATCTTGATTGGTGAAGAGATCTGTGAGACCCTCTGATTTCTCAAAGGTCTCAAGTCAAGGCCCAGTAGCAATGCAATATCAATCATGAAACTAAGATAAAATTAACAGTTGCGGAAATAAAGTTAATTACAAACAGAGACAGAATTTAAGTAGCAAGGTACAAACATCTAGACTATTACATCAAATCACATAATATAAACTAAACCCGAACCCCAAAGCTCTTTCATCTGACAATACCAAGTTATTGGAACGGGTTCTAATGCACTTCAAGGTCTTTCAAGTCCTGACCTAAGAACTAGGTCCAGCCAATCCTTTGCCTTTGCCTGAAAAATAATGCAACAACGGGTAAGCTTAATTGCTTAGTGAGAATGTAGAATTTCACATTTAACATGCAATTATGAACGCGGAAGCACATGCACTGCACTCGGCTCATGCACGGCTCAGCTCTATATGCACTGCACTAGGCTCATGCACAGCTCAATTCGAAGGGACATTAGCCAATTAATGCTCTTTTGATGCGCGACTTTGCTCAGCTCCCAGTTATAAAACTGTTGTTGCTCTTGAGACTTTTAGACAAATTCTTAAGGAATGCTCGGATGATGATAAATCCATACACACGCATCATTAGTGGGGATCAGCCACGTACTGGGCTAGCTACCAGTAAAAGCTCTATATGGATATCATCGGAATGCTCAGCTCTAGCTACCCTCTGTACTTTCATCACGTAAATCAGCACATCATAAGCCTAACATTAACCCAACACTGAGCAATAGTGATGGTGTTAAGCTTAACAATCAAATGACTCGTCAAAGAATCGAATCTAGAGGAAGAAATACTCAGCTCAACAAATCATAGTAAATATACTATGACAATTTATCAATAAGCTCAAGATCAGAATGTCAAATAAATCAGGATCATGCAACAAAAGTCTCAATTCACATAATATGCAGTTAAAGTGAAATCTACAACTCACAGTTACTGGTTATTTGCACTTTCTGGCTCTGGCTCTGTTGCTCACAATCTGACTTATGTCAGACTTTCAGATGCTCGTCATTTTGCTTGTTGCTGAATCTGTTAATAATATCATTTCTGATATTTATTAGCCTTTGATTCATCTATAGTATATTCAATATTCATTCGTTGACTTTTAATCTCAAAGTCTCATATTTGACTATATTGAGATGAATATGGTCAACTATTTCTTAAATCATTTATCATGTGATATTAGACTCTGTTAAATTATCATTCAACTCAGTTCTTGTATTTGACATGATTTAGATAACTCATAAGGCTTTATGTACTTTTTCATGGACATGTGTGATTTTATTAAATCTTTCTTAGCTTTCGTTTGCTCATTAGAATTCTACATTAAAACATGTAAGAACATTTCGGAACTTATTTGATGATTAAATGTCCCCATATTTGTATGTATTTTGACTTAAATATTTATGCTTGATCATGGTACTATTTCATAAAATAAGAACATAATATGCTTTCAATTGGATTTTATAATCCAATTCTCATAGGCTTATGTCAAATTATATCATTGATCATATATTTGAATACCATTTATGTGTTATGATCACAATGATGTATTTTGAAATCTAATCATGTATATGATCACACATATTTTCATACACTTCTCATATGTCTTGACAATATATGTATCTTATGCCCAAAACACAATCACACACTTATGCATTTTTATGTTTCCTTTTAATATATAATTTAAATGCTTATGTACATGTATATATGCATATGGCTGCTGGAAATAATCTCTGTTTACACATCACATACAATACATATATATATACATGTTGGACACACTCTACCCATGTACATATATATACACCGATGCACACATCACTCACAATTCTACACACACACACTAATGTTGTTTAATATATACAACATATATAGTATGCACACACACAGGTATATATATATATAAGTATATATATATATATATATACAACTGCACACACATTATTAAGTTGTTGCTTAATGCATTCACACAATACAAAAACCATAGTTAACTTAACTTATACGTAATAAAATTTCCAGAAAAAGGCTGCTGGAATACCACACGAAAGTCAGCATACTCAACCCATAAACAAAAGAAATGAAAGCATACATGGTTTCAGTAGTTTAAGAATTACCGAATAGTTTCATATGAAGGTTTCGGTAGGTTTCGGTGTCACTAGGTAGTTCTCGGTAGCCTTTAGACATGGTTTCGGTATGTATATATATATAAGTTTCGGTATTTATCAAGTAATTTTGGTATGTGTCAAGGTTTCGGTAGACATGGATGGTTTCGGTAATGGTCACATAGTCTCGGTAGTCCTTCAAGTGGTCCATGGTTTCGGTATTATAATTACCGAAACTATCAAGAGGTTTCGGTATTACATATGTGGTCTCGGTAATTCAATATTGGTCTATGGTTTCGGTTGGTTTGGAATTACCGAAACCATTCAAGGTTTCGGTATTATTTGGTGGGTCTCGGTAGGCTTTCTTAATAGTTTCGGTACCCCCTTTTTGTGGGTTTCGGTACCAGCCAAACACACAAAACACACACAAAACACATATGCATACTTGCCCTTTGTGTTTCTGTTTCTTTTTCCCAGCAGCAAAACAACAAAATATAATTTGTGTAATGCTTCTTTAAGATAGATAAACACACAATATGGACATGCATGGGTTTTAATTTCATTTTAACACTTGAAGATTGCTTAATTTCATGACTTTAAAGCTCAATTTGATGTTCATCCAAAACCCAAGAACCGTAGCCTTCGAATGAACAAAAGAACAAATTTAAACATAAAAATTACCTTGAATTGTTGTAGGTTGTGATTGCTTGATGCTTGCTTAATTGTTTCTTGAAACAATCTTGAATTTGGTTGTAAAACAAAATGATGATGATGAAGAAACCGTAGGTTTTTGTTGAGGAAGAAACTCTCAATTTCTCTGATTTGTGTAAATTGAGTAGGAACCCACATTTAGGGGAATTTAAAATTATGAAACTTACATATTTAACATTTACACCACATATGTTGCATTTCTTTCATTTCTTTTAAATCCATGTAATAAAGTTTAAAAATTTAACACTTTATTTAATTATGACTTTTATTAACTTAATACAATTTTTATTACTTGTTTTTATAAATTTATATTTTAAATCTCTTAAAATAATTATCATTTAGCTTATAGTTAACGTTAAGCTTTGTTAATGATCGTTGATTAAGTTTAGGTTGTTACAGAATGGGCTCCACCACGCACAAACTTCGTCCCCGAAGTTAGATATGTTCGAACAGACTTGGGCAGATAGCTTTTATGATATCCTGATTCCCAAGACTGGTACGAACTTTTGTGGTGTTTCCACTGAACGAGCACCATCTGTATTTCATATCAATTATTTCTTTGAGATTCTTAAGCACAAGAATTTAAATTTCTCTTTTCAGAGTTCCTATTTGATTCAATACTTTGCTGTTTGTTCATTTTAGAAGTTCTGACTTATTATTCATACTCTTAATATATGAGCTTTATGCCTTAATCAATTCAGACAATAACTCAATTCATGAGTTAGCTCATATATCTCTTTCTTTTGCTCTTGAGCCAATTATGGCTTTTTAAATCTTTCATCTGTATTATTACAAAATTTTTCATTTATATATTCACTTTATGGATTTTTGAGATTTAAAATATGCTTCAATCAATTTGGGTAGCAATTCAATACATTAATTAACTCAAATCTCTCTTTTATTTTCCTTTGGAACTAGCTGTAGAGCTTTTGAGAGTCTGATATCTGTACTTTAGGAAGTACTTCATTTATGGATGATGTCATCACCATCAATCACTTAACTATTTCTGATTAGCGCTGACTTGTTGTAAAGACATGCAATTTCTTTGCACTGACAAGCAAATGGAATAGGAATTCCATTTAATTATATGTACAAACTTATGTTTGACTTTTCATGAGTGAATGTTCGAATTTAAGATTACTTCACTCTTTTGGCAGAAGCTTTTGTTTTATGTGTAGTTAGATGGAATAAGTATTCTATATTGGACATCTCACTAGTCTCGCATCGACATAATGAGAATCCACACTTACATTTATATTGTCATATCACGAGCTTTTCATTGGCCATTTATGGCTAATCGCTTGACTTTACAAAATCTCAGTCTATTTTCTTGTCACTCTCGCTTTGTGCCTCTGATTTCTTTGGTCCTCATTCAAATTGTCATTGGGTGCTTAACAATTTGATTCAAATACTCTTTTTATTAATATTTATTGAATCAACAACTTCTACCTCTGTCTCATTATAAGACACGCTGTAATCATTCAGATTACAAGGATTTACGAGGTAGCTTGTGTTTTAGATTATATTTTGATTTCTTAGAGCTTTTTGAATCATACATGATTCAGATTACAATACCTATCTTGGTTTATAGGTATAATTTCAGATTGGAAATATATATGTATAGTAACTTCAACTGATACAACCCATATGTCATCCGCATTATTCACTATCGATGACAGGTTTGCACAGTTAACTCAATACTTATTTTGGAATTGAACTTCAGCTAGCAACGGAATTAAATCATTTATTTGTATAAGAAATTTAGTATTAATTACCATTATGGTCTTTTGGCGTTTCTGGTGTGTCCTCAGCATCCTCAGCAGTTATATGGAAAGCTCGCGCCTTTGCTGTAGGTATCATTGTTGTACTTTGTGGGATTGCTCTGCCAACTGGTTGTTCAGGATTAGTAAGCACGCGTGCATTTGGGCAATGCTTGGCATAATGTCCACGCTCACCACAGTTGTAACATTCGTGGTTTCTTTCCGGGCACTCATCGCTTCCATGTCCAATCCGGTTACAAGTGTAACAGGTCACATCTATAGGGTTGCAGCGTCCGCTATGAAATTTGTTACAGCGTTTACACGGTCGCGCTCCTGACTGTATGGAATAAACTCTAGTCTTCTGAGGTGTAGAGGATGCTTGTGACTGCTGCTGACTGGACTTTGATGAACCGAAGAATCTACTGGATTTCTGTTTCTTAGGTGGAGATGGACACGTAGGATTTATAGCCATCATAACAGGTTCACAACTCGAATCTGTGAATTCCCGCTCCACCATTCTTGCTGCTTCCACTATACTAAGATACGTCGTGAACTTTATGCTGCTCATTTGTCTTCTATATGTTGGATTCAGACCCAGTCTGAATCGATTTATCTTACGCTCTTCTGTTGCTACTTGATATGACGAGTAGCCGCAAAGTCTCGAGAACTCATGCTCGTATTCATCAACAGTCTTATTTCATTGTTTCAATTGCATCAACTGCATCTCGAGCTCGTCTTGTTTATCCGTTGGACAATATTTAGCGTTGAACATTTCCAAGAAATGCTCCCAGTCCAATGTCGTAATTGCTTCCTCACCATAGATGCTCCTTTGTGTTTTCCACCAGGCTCTAGCAGCTCCAACGAAGAGTGCTGTAGCAAACTTAACTCTATTGCTGTCCAGACATTCTGAAATACTGAAGATCTCTTCAGTATGACTTATCCAATCTAATGCTTTTATTGGATCTACTGTGCCTTCAAACGTTAAGGCACCACTCGCTTTGAAATCTTTAAATCTACAGCCTTTTGGCTGCACAGCTCGTTTATTGACATGCACATCATCAGAATCTGATTCGCTTGACCGTTCAGTTTGCTTCTTTTTATGTTTATTTCGCTTTTCAGTTTTCTTTATTGATTCAATTTGCTCTAGCATAAACTTGTTTTGTTGCTCATTATTCTGGGTTATTAGTTGTTGCATCATTTCCAGGACTTGCTCTGGGGTCATGCCACCTAATGGTCCACCTTCTCCTGACATAGTTCTGAAATATAAATCACTAAGTATTTAGATCATTAGTCTAGCACATTGTACCCTTTCATGCCCCGTTCTACTAGTCTCTGAAACCTATCTTAGTTCAAGCCATCCTGTCATGATTGATAGTATAGCATTGCACAAGTTTGAGATCATGTATTACAAGTAATACAATGATTCACTTAAACTATTGCTTTGATACCATCCTGTGAGACCCTCTGATTTCTCAAAGGTCTCAAGTCAAGGCCTAGTAGCAATGCAATATCAATCATGAAACTAAGATAAAATTAACAGTTGCGGAAATAAAGTTAATTACAAACAGAGACAGAATTTAAGTAGCAAGGTACAAACATCTAGACTATTACATCAAATCACATAATATAAACTAAACCCGAACCCCAAAGCTCTTTCATCTGACAATACCAAGGTATTGGAACGGGTTCTAATGCACTTCAAGGTCTTTCAAGTCCTGACCTAAGAACTAGGTCCAGCCAATCCTTTGCCTTTGCCTAAAAAATAATGCAACAACGGGTAAGCTTAATTGCTTAGTGAGAATGTAGAATTTCACATTTAACATACAATTATGAACGCGGAAGCACATGCACTGCACTCGGCTCATGCACGGCTCAGCTCTATATGCACTGCACTAGGCTCATGCACAGCTCAATTCGAAGGGACATTGGCCAATTAATGCTCTTTTGATGCGCGACTTTGCTCAGATCCCAGTTATAAAATTGTTGTTGCTCTTGAGACTTTTAGACAAATTCTTCAGGAATGCTCAGATGATGATAAATCCATACACACGCATCATTAGTGGGGATCAACCACGTACTGGGCTAGCTACCAGTAAAAGCTCTATATGGATATCATCGGAATGCTCAGCTCTAGCTACCCTCTGTGCTTTCATCACGTAAATCAGCACATCATAAGCCTAACATTAACCCAACACTGAGCAATAGTGATGGTGTTAAGCTTAACAATCAAATGACTCGTCAAAGAATCGAATCTAGAGGAAGAAATACTCAGCTCAACAAATCATAGTAAATATACTATGACAATATATCAATAAGCTCAAGATCAGAATGTCAAATAAATCAGGATCATGAAACAAAAGTCTCAATTCACATAATATGCAATTAAAGTGAAATCTACAACTCACAGTTACTGGTTATTTGCACTTTCTAGCTCTGGCTCTGTTGCTCACAATCTGACTTATGTCAGACTTTCAGATGCTCGTCATTTTGCTTGTTGCTCAATCTGTTAATAATATCATTTCTGATATTTATTAGCCTTTGATTCATCTATAGTATATTCAATATTCATTCGTTGACTTTTAATCTCAAAGTCTCATATTTGACTATATTGAGATGAATATGGTCAACTATTTCTTAAATCATTTATCTTGTGATATTAGACTCTGTTAAATTATCATTCAACTCAGAACTTGTATTTGACATGATTTAGATAACTCATAAGGCTTTATGTCCTTTTTCATGGACATGTGTGATTTTATTAAATCTTTCTTAGCTTTCGTTTGCTCATTAGAATTCTACATTAAAACATGTAAGAACATTTCAGAACTTATTTGATGATTAAATGTCCCCATATTTGTATGTATTTTGACTTAAATATTTATGCTTGATCATGGTACTATTTCATAAAATAAGAACATAATATGCTTTCAATTGGATTTTATAATCCAATTCTCATAGGCTTATGTCAAATTATATCATTGATCATATATTTGAATACCATTTATGTGTTATGATCACAATGATGTGTTTTGAAATCTAATCATGTATATGATCACACATATTTTCATACACTTCTCATATGTCTTGACAATATATGTATCTTATGCCCAAAACACAATCACACACTTATGCATTTTTATGTTTCCTTTTAATATATAATTTAAATGCTTATGTACATGTATATATATCTATGCATATGGCTGCTGGAAATAATCTCTGTTTACACATCACATACAATACATATATATATACATGTTGGACACACTCTACCCATGTACATATATATACACCGATGCACACATCACTCACAATTCTACACACACAGACACTAATGTTGTTTAATATATACAACATATATAGTATGCACACACACAGGTATATATATATAAGTATATATATATATACACAACTGCACACACATTATTAAGTTGTTGCTTAATTCATTCACACAATACAAAAACCATAGTTAACTTAACTTATACGTAATAAAATTTCCAGAAAAAGGCTGCTGGAATACCACACGAAAGTCAGCATACTCAACCCATAAACAAAAGAAATGAAAGCATACATGGTTTCAGTAGTTTAAGAATTACCGAATAGTTTCATATGAAGGTTTCGGTAGGTTTCGGTGTCACTAGGCAGTTCTCGGTAGCCTTTAGACATGGTTTCGGTATGTATATATATATATAAGTTTCGGTATTTATCAAGTAATATTGGTATGTGTCAAGGTTTCGGTAGACATGGATGGTTTCGGTAATGGTCACATAGTCTCGGTAGTCCTTCAAGTGGTCCATAGTTTCGGTATTATAATTACCGAAACTATCAAGAGGTTTCAGTATTACATATGTGGTCTCGGTAATTCAATATTGGTCTATGGTTTCGGTTGGTTTGGAATTACCGAAACCATTCAAGGTTTCGGTATTATTTGGTGGGTCTCGGTAGGCTTTCTTAATAGTTTCGGTACCCCCTTTTTGTGGGTTTCGGTACCAGCCAAACACACAAAACACACACAAAACACATATGCATACTTGCCCTTTGTGTTTCTGTTTCTTTTTCCCAGCAGCAAAACAACAAAATATAATTTGTGTAATGCTTCTTTAAGATAGATAAACACACAATATGGACATGCATGGGTTTTAATTTCATTTTAACACTTGAAGATTGCTTAATTTCATGACTTTAAAGCTCAATTTGATGTTCATCCAAAACCCAAGAACCGTAGCCTTCGAATGAACAAAAGAACAAATTTAAACATAAAAATTACCTTGAATTGTTGTAGGTTGTGATTGCTTGATGCTTGCTTAATTGTTTCTTGAAACAATCTTGAATTTGGTTGTAAAACAAAATGATGATGATGAAGAAACCGTAGGTTTTTGTTGAGGGAGAAACTCTCAATTTCTCTGATTTGTGTAAATTGAGTAGGAACCCACATTTAGGGGCATTTAAAATTATGAAACTTACATATTTAACATTTACACCACATATGTTGCATTTCTTTCATTTCTTTTAAATCCATGTAATAAACTTTAAAAATTTAACACTTTATTTAATTATGACTTTTATTAACTTAATACAATTTTTATTACTTGTTTTATAAATTTATATTTTAAATCTCTTAAAATAATTATCATTTAGCTTATAGTTAACGTTAAGCTTTGTTAATGATCGTTGATTAAGTTTAGGTTGTTACAAGATCTTCAAGGCGTTGGATTGCTGAATGGTTGAATCGGAAGTGATTGAGATGTGATTCGATGTTAAACGGAGTTCCGGCGGATGATGGAGGTGAAAGAGGGGCCTTGGATGTGTGTGAGATGTGTTTTGGACATTCTATGGCCTCCTTATTTATAGATTTCTCCAAATCCCAACGGAATATATTGATGCTTATCCAATCTTTTTGAAAGATTCCGTCCGGACAGACTGATGGGGTTTTGGGCGGATTAGTCCGTTGAAGCTCTGACATTCTTCTGAAACTTTCTGATCTCGGACAGATTGATCGCCTTTTGGCAGATTGATCCGCTGCTCCTTTTCAAGTCTTTTCACTCCAAACAACACCAATTTTAACCATTTGCTTCCATCACCTAATTCAAACAAAATACTTATGAAAGTAGCATATATTATATAAACAGATGCATTTACATGTGAATTGAACATGAAAAGCTTAATGTAAAATGCATCGATCAAACCTCCCCAACTTTCTCTTAACTCGTCCCGAGGTAGGTCTGGACATAATCAGGCTTAGGATTCCATCGTCATCTCTATTAGGAACAAAATGAAATCACCGGCTTTCAAATGACAATGGGTCCTTATTCTAATTTCAACCTTTTGCTCCATTAACTATCACATCCATGCTTGACAAAAAATGCTACCAATAATCCATTTTTAAAACCCGCAATTCCCAACGCACCAGTTATTTAAATCCGACCTTTTTTCGCTCAAGGTTACAAAAATGAGAGCTGACCTTAAGATACTTGGGCTCATTGGCCTCTTTTCTTTATTTTATTACCTCTTTTTCTTCTTTTTTTCACCCAAGGATAGAACATGACTTTCTAGCAAGCCCGTGTAACGAGATTTCGACTAGCCGCTCCCAAACCATTTGGCTTTAGGGGGCTGAGTGTTGAACACCCCTCGAGCTTACTTTCTCAAGCTTACTAGGCCACACCTTGGTATTTTTGAGGCATTTTTCACACTTAAGTTATCAACTCACTTTTCTCCCCCTTATTGCATAGGCTCTGAATTTAAGGTTCCTGGGTGCCGGTTCAATTAAATTTTAAAATTTTCAACTTAATATCACTTTTAATCAAACACTTCATACACAATTAACTTTACTTCAGGCGTTAATTAAAAGTATGGACACCACTTACCATTATCAAGCCACCTTTTTCGTATTTTCCTAACAGAACGTAACTTTGGGCCTAATTAGGATCATAACGTATGCCAAATGACCCACACCAGCCGACTCAAGAGAAGTTGGGATGCTATTTACTTTCAAAAAAAAAATTACATCACCATTCATTGAAAACTTAGTTCCATACTTTCCAAGGAAATCTCACTATATTTAACCCTACTAATGCATATGAATAAAGAAAACACTAAAAGGAAAAAAAGTAAACCAACATGCTTATCATATTCTAGAGGGAAAAAAATGGAACGATGATCAAAGAGGAGAGGTCCCATCATTGAGTCTGTCTTTGTTAAGTCGCTCTTCCAAGATAGTTCGATAAGTCTATATTCCAACCCCTCCCCAACTTTAAGCATCGCATTGTCCTCAATGCACTCTTATCATTGTGAGCTCAGATCTGAATTAACAAGTTGGCTTGAAACACAAACAAAAGGAAAATGCAACGAAATTAAAAAGGAATTGCTAAATTTATTAAAAAGATTATAAATAAAAACCAAGCCACACTTTCGCAGGGATCGCGATTGCACTTAGCACGTGCAATAAATCTTTTAAACCCCTAGGTGATCCCTAGTGGACGAGTGGAGTCTCGTGAGGGTTTTCAGTGAACACACCCACAAAGTTTAACGGGTTGCCTCCCGATTAGTGCTAAGTTTAATGTCTTTAGCCGGACGTTTACATCTTCCATCATGGTGGTTTGGAGAATTTTTCACCTACGTTACCCGGATATGAACGTGAACGTCTCCTCAAGATCAATGCTCCATGGGTGGCATCATAGTTTATATTACTCGGCTCAGTACACTTTTCCTCCTCAGCAATTTGTCTGATGAATTGCTCGGTTAAGTTACCCACGGTGTTTGCGAGAGTTTCAATGCGATCGAAGTTAGCCTTAGTAGTCTTGGAGTTTTCCTCTACTTTTAAATTTATTTCCATTAAAAACAATATGACATCTAATCTTTGACTCCTACTCTCCTCTTCTAGTGGTCCTGTAAGATTAGATGAAGTTATCACAGGTAAGGTTGCATTCGACACAAAAAAAAATACTTATGATGAGAAGAGATTGTTTTGAGTTCAGAGTTAGGAGGATTCTCCAAAGATGTATTCAATGGTGGGTTGAAGTTAAGTGGAAGTGACTCGACTTTGTGCATCCATGGAGGTTTCTTTTTCTCGAATGAGCTCATCACCGCCTTATGAATCACCTGAACCTCTTTTAAGTCTACAAGGTCATCCCTGTCAAAACAAAAGTAATGCTTCAAAGCATCGTCAGTAAGCATGCATGTCATAAATGTGTGCACAATATCACCAATAGTATCTACCATATAACACTTACTTTCCATTGGTGCATTTATCAAGGAATTAAAGACATTTAATCTCATTTTCCTATTACCGAAAGTGATGTCCATTGCCCCAGATCGGCAATTAAATTGTGCATTCACTGTTGCCAAGAAAGGGCGGCCTAAGATGATTGTCGGTTGACAATCTTTAACTGTAGTCTCTGTATCTAAAACCAAAAAGTCAACGGGATAATAAAATCCTCTACTTTAACAATCACATCGGCCAAAACACCCCGAGGAATTTTGGTAGATCGGTCTGCTAACTGTAAGACTACATCAGTTTGTTGTAGCATAAAAAGATCGTATCTATCAAACACATTCCCTGGAAGTATATTTACACTAGCTCCTAAATCAAGAAGCTCCTTTTTTATTTGAATGTTGTCCATTGTGATTAATATTAAAGGCGTTCTAGGATCTTTGAGTTTAGGTGGAAGAGAATTCGATAAAATGGCACTAGCATGTTCCGTCAATTCAATTTTCTTCGGCATTGAAGCTTGAAGTTTGTACTTTTGAATGCATAAATCTTTTATGGCATATGACGAAACTTGCTGTATCAATTTGATAAGGGGAACATTAACTTTAACTTGATTGAATATTTCCCACATATCTTCAGCCTCTGGTCCTCTCTTCCTGAATGGAAAGGAGGTCGGTTTCTCTATAGCTGAGGGGAAGGGTACTAGAGAAGAACTTGTACCCCCCTCCCCAACTTTAGGTGCCACTTTATCATATTCTTTATCCTTCTTTTTATCTTGTTTTTCTGTTGGCTTAGGTTTCTCATATACTACTTCACAATCATCATCAGTATCATTAGGACTAGGCATACGTACCTTGTTATCCACTTTCTTACCACTACGTAAAGTGATTACCTCAATAAGTTGTTCCTTACCGGCTCGCTGATGTGAAGGATTTACCGTTGTGGTGCTCGGAAGGCTTCCCTCATCTCTTTTACTCAATTTCTCTGCTAATTGACCCAATTGCTTTTCCAATGCTGCAATAGACTTGGAATTTGCACTAGTCTCTTGATGTGTTTGGGTCGTCTTTTTATCAACGAATGTTAAGAACTCCATGATCTTATCAAGCTTTTGCTCCACACTAGTCTCATCTCCTCTATCTTGGTTCCCACTTTGACCTGAACTCTGTCCATAAAACTGTTGTTGTGGCCATTGCTGGTATTGCTGTCGGTTTTGGTTGGAAGAACCACCCCCATCGTATTGTGGCTTAGCATTATAAGGCTCATCATTCTTCCAACGGAAGTTTGGATGATCTCTCCACCCTGGATTATGGGTATTAGAAAATGGATCATACTTTCGTTGAAATCCTTATGCCTCATTGACTTGTTCATTCGATGGAGCATTGAATTGAAGACAGTCGTCCCCTTTGTGAGACGGGTCTCCACATAATGAGCAAGAATCTTGTACCTGCAAGACAGAAACACTACCTTTCCCCATATTTTGAAATATGAAGTCAAGCTTCTTATGAGTATCAGATATAGATGTATTAACTTCATTTTTCCAATTTAGATCTAATCCTGAAGCAGCATGAAGTGTGGCAGCATGCTTTCGTCGAGTGGATGAGGCTTGAATTTTTAAATCCTCATACAATGTTTCCAATAATCTCCAAGCATCCACACCCTCTCGACTTAAGAAGCACCTCCACTAGCAGCATTAATCATTTGTCTGCTAAAAATATCTACCCCATCAAAAAATGTTTTCACTAATTGCCAACGAGGAATAGCATGATGCGGGCATGATCATAGCATTTCTTTGAGACGATCAAATGCTTCATGAAATTCTTCACCTGGTAATTGTGAAAAATCGTTAATTTGTTTTCGAACCTCACTAGTTTTACTGATGGGATAGTACTCATGTAACAATTGTTTTTGCATATCATCCCACGTAGTAATGCTACCCGCAGGAAGTGACGCAAACCATTGACTTGCTCTATCTTTTAAAGAAAAAGGGAAAAGACGTAACCTTAGATCATTCCTTGTCATACCTCTAATTTGATTGAGATTGCACATTCTGAGAAATTCGTAGAGGTGTTGATATGGTTCTTCATTAACAGTACCCCTATAGATTGGTAAATTGCTCACAACTTGGGGTCGAATATCTATAGTCAGATTATCACCTTCCGGGTAAACTATGGGTGACGGATCATCATAAGTATCTGGCTGGAAATAAGATGCAACTAGACGTCCTTGAGGACCTACTACGTTATCGTTTCGATCTCCCATTCTAACAGTAGTCGATGTTCCTTCGTCCACAGGCTTTTCTTCAGAGAATAATGGTCCTTGTCGGTCCTTTTTAGAGTCTCCTTGCTCCCTTAATGATTTCCGAATGCTACGAACTATTCTCTCCAACTCTGGTGCGTATTGTAATGGGGAATCACGTCCACAATGACATGTGTGCATGCAAAGATTTATAACCTGAAAACAAGAAAAATAAAGAAAGCAAAAGCAAGTAAATTAATTCTAAGAAAGATAAAAACTAATATTTTTGGATTTTTTTTATTTAATACTAAAAAAATTAAAACAAACACAATCGCTTTCCTATAAGCGCACTAGTTTCCCGGCAATGGCGCCAAAATTTGATCGAGATGTCGTCAACTCGTCAAAAAATAAACTCCAAATAACTTAAGTAGTTAGGGTAAGAGGGATCGAATCCACAAGGAACATGTGGTTATAGTTACAGCGAAAACACAAATCTAAATACTTTGCTTGAACGAATTATAAAAATTAACAATGAACATTACTAAATAAATTCAAACTTAAACGAAACAAGAATCACTAACTAAGAAGACTGTGGAACACAATAACATCAAACACTTAGGTTGTGACTATATGAATGGATGGATTACTTCTGGGTTTTATCACATAGAAAAGTAATTATATTCTATCTTTCATTAGGTTATACTCAAGATCACATGGACATGACCTACTTGCAATATTATTAATGTATATTGGGCACGGATTATGTTTTCATCATCACTCGTCTTGACTCCTATTCTAGTTTGAGCTCGGCACGAACGATATGATTGCAATAACTCGTCTTACGATAATCAACAATAAAAGCATGAACACAAAAACACAATCATATGATTAACTAATGAAAACCACATGGAATGTACCAATGTTATATAACAAAAAAACTTGACAAAATATAAAAACTTTAATATAGATTATCCTCAGAAGTAATCATGATGAGATTAGCCCTCTATAGCCTTCAAAGATTGCATCTTGATTGGTGAACAGATCTTCAAGGCGTTGGATTGCCGAATGGTTTAATCGGGAGTGATTGAGACGTGATTCGATGTTAAATGGAGTTCCGGCGGATGATGGAGGTGAAAGAGGGGCTTTGGATGTGTGTGAGATGTGTTTTGGACGTTCTATGACCTCTTTATTTATAGATTTCTCCAAATCCCAACGGAATATATTGATGTTTATCCATTCTTTTTGAAAGATTCTGTCCAGACAGATTGATGGGGTTTTGGGCGGATTAGTCCGTTGAAGCTCTGACATTCTTCTGAAACTTTCTGATCTTGGACAGATTGACCGCCTTTTGGCAGATTGATCCGCTTCTCCTTTTCAAGTCTTTTCACTCCAAACAACACCAATTTTAACCATTTGCTTCCATCACTTAATTCAAACAAAATACTTATGAAAGTAGCATATATTCTATAAAAGAGATGCATTTACATGTGAATTGAGCATGAAAACCTTAATGTAAAATGCATTGATCAGGAGCTAGAATTAATCTTATGCCCACATCTCTATATGCTAGACTCGATCTCGGAGAGCCAAAGCCTACTCGTATGAGTATTCAGTTGGCAGACCGATCAGTGAAGTTTCCCAGGGGTATCGCAGAGAACATATTGGTGAAGGTTGATAAGTTTGTATTTCTGGTAGACTTTGTCATCATGGATATGCATGAAGACAGCTCTGTTCCTCTCATTTTAGGGCGTCCATTTTTAGCGACATCTCGTGCGATGATCGATGTTCTGGATAGGAAGTTTACCCTTAGGGTGGGAGATGAGCATATCAGTTTTGATGCTGACAAAGCTATGCAGAGAGCTGATGATACTATGGAGTCGATTTGCTTTGTTCGCTTCTATAGCTCTTCTGACAAAGAAATGCATTCTGAGATTAATGAGACACTCGTCAAGTCTTTGTTGATTGGGTATGAGAGATCCACTTCTTTTGAAGATGGAGAGTCTATTGATAATGATATATGTCTGTGCCCATTGTCTCTTGATTCTAATCATTCTGTATGTCTCTCTGATTCCATTGATATCTTTCCTTTGTGCAAGATAGAGTCATCTCCTGCTCATGAGGAGATTGTTACGTGAGATCCAAAGGAAAGTATCAAATCCAAATCATCGATTGAAGACCCTCCAACTCTAGAGCTGAAAGAGTTACCAACGCATTTAGAGTACACTTTTCTTGAGAGGTCATCTCAACTTCCCGTTATTATAGCCAAAGACCTCTCACCTACAGAGAAAGCGAGGTTGATTCAGGTTTTGAAATCCCATAAGCAGGCCATCGCATGGAAAATTTCTGATATCAAGGGTATCAATCCTGCTTATTGTACTCATAAGATATTGATGGAAGACGATTTCAAGCCTGTGATTCAACCCCAAAGGATGGTCAATCCAAAAATTCACGAGGTCATCAAGAAGAAAGTGTTGAATCTTCTTGATGCTGGTATGATATACCCAATCTCTGATTCGCCGTGCGTTAGTCCCATTCATTTGCTCCCACAGAAAAGGGGAATGATCATCTTTCTTAATGAAAAGAATGAATTGATTCCATCGATGACGGTCACGGGATGGCGAGTTTGCAACGACTATCGCAAACTCAATGATGCCACCCGTAAGGATCATTTTGCGTTGCCCTTCATTGATCAGATGCTCGAGAGATTGTCAGGGAATGAGTTCTACTGTTTCCTTGATGGTTTTTCAGGTTACTTTTAGATCCGCATCAGCCTCGAGGACAAGGACAAAACCACTTTCACATGTGCCTACGAAACGTTCGCATACCGGCGTATGCCATTCGGTTTATGCAATGCGCCCGCGATGTTCCAGAGATGTATGGTAGCTATCTTTAGTGATATGCTGGAGAAGAGTGTGGAAATGTTCATGCATATTTTTCTGTGTTCGGTAGTTCCTTTTCGTCGTGCCTTTCAAATTTGGACAGTATGCTTGCCCGATGTGAGGAGGCCAATTTGGTCCTCAATTGGGAAAAGTGTCACTTTATGGTGCGAGAAGGAATTGTTCTCGAGCACAAAATCTCTGCTAAGGGTATTGAGGTCGGTAGAGCTAAGATTGAGACGATATCTAAGCTGCATCACCCTACTTCTGTTCGAGCGGTTAGAAGTTTCCTTGGGCATGCCGGTTTTTACCAGCGATTTATAAAAGATTTTTCATTAATTGCCCGTCCCATGACAAGAATTTTGGAAAAGGATGCCACATTTGATTTTGATGATTCGTGTGTGCATGCCTTTGATACTTATAAGGAAAATCTTGTTTCTGCCCCCATCATGGTGGCTCCCGACTGGGAGTTACCATTTGAGTTGATGTGTGATGCCAGTGATTATGTTGTGGGGGCAATGTTGGGACAAAGAAAGGAAAACGGTTTCCATGCTATATATTATGCTAGCAAGACTCTCACTGATGTTCAGCGAAATTATACAACTACTGAGAAAGAGCTGCTAGCTATAGTATATGCATTAGAGAAGTTTAGGTCTTATTTGATTCTCTCAAAAACAGATCACTCTGCTTTGAGATATCTTTTTCAGAAGCAGGATGCCAAGCCCCATCTGATTCGATGGATTCTGCTTCTACAAGAGTTTAACATCGAAATCAAAGACAAGCGTGGGGCCGAGAATTTAGCTGCCGATCACTTGAGCCGTTTAGAGAATCCTTCACTTCTTCCTCTTGATGATTCTGCGACTAAGGCGTCTTTCCCAGATGAGTCCATTTGTTCAGCACATACAGTTGACGAATGCCATTGGTTTGCTGACTACGCAAACTATCTGGTGGGTAATGTGCCTGTCAAAGGACTAACTCATCAGCAGCGAAAGAAATTCTTCAAGGATGTGAAGAATTATTTTTGGGATGACCCTTACCTCTTCCGAGTTTGTGCTGATCAGATTATTCGGGGTTGTGTTCATGGTGATGAGGCGATGCAGATCTTATACGCATCCCACATCAGTCCCACCGGAGGACACCATGGTGCAAATACCACAGCTCGGAAGGTATTTGATGCAGGATTCTACTGGCCCACGATCTTTCAGGATGCTAGGGATTATGTGAAAGCATGTGATGCTTGTCAGAGAAGTGGAAATATATCGAATTGCCACGAGATGCCCCTCACTAACATTCAGATCTGTGAGATATTCGAGGTGTGGGGTATTGATTTCATGGGACCATTCCCGTCCTCTCGTGAGGTGTAAGTACATTCTTATTGCTGTCGACTACGTATCGAAGTGGGTTGAGGAATAGGCACTCCCCACTAGTGACGCACGTGTAGTCGTTTCCTTCCTGCGTAAGCTATTTGCTAGGTTCGGTGCTCCTAAGGCTATCATTAGTGATAGAGGTACTCATTTTTGCAATTCACAGTTCTCTAAGGCCTTGGAGAAATATGGAGTTACTCACCGATTAGCAAATCTATATCATCCTCAAACAAATGGCCAAGCTGAAGTGACTAACCGTGGTCTAAAGCGTATCTTAGAGAGGACTATAGGTGAGCATAGGAGTAGATGGGCTGACAAGCTTCATGACGCGCTTTGGGTATTTAGGACTGCACACAAAATGCCTACTGGACTTACACCTTATAGGCTAGTTTATGGTAAAGCGTGTCACCTCCCAGTCGAACTAGAGCATAGGGCATATTGGGCTTTACGTTGGTCTAATCTTGATTTTTCGAGTGCAGGTGATGAAAGGAAGTTGCAGCTGAATGAACTGGATGAACTGGGAGAGGACGCTTACATGAATGAGTCTATCTACAAGGCGAGGATGAAGAGAAGACACGATGAGAGGATAACTACCAAGGAATTCAGCGTGGACGATAAGGTTTTATTGTACCATTCAGGTTTGAAGCTGTTTCCTGGAAACTTAAGTCTAGATGGTCGGGGCCATTTACTGTTTCCCAAGTATTCCCATATGGGACGGTAGATTTAGAACATTCATCGGGAATCTTTAAGGTAAATGGGCACCGACTCAAGCTTTGTAATTATTCTTCCATCGAGCATGTTTGTGAGGCTACGATTAGCCTGGCCCCCATCTCTGTTTGATTATCTTGGGGTCGAGTCTAGCTAGAGACTCGTCAAAGCAAGCGCTTGCGGGAGGCACACCGTAAGTAATAATCACTTTGTTTTATCGTTTATAGTCAGTTTATGTCTTTTGTTCATGCATGCTTCATAAGTTGAAGTCTTGATAAGACTGATTCATTTGCGTTCTTATTTCAGATCTTAGCTTGTTTTTAGGTTAAATAAGTTCCCAATGCATTGATTATGTATCTTAGGATTGCATGCTTGATGTTAGTGGTGTTGTCTTCAAAGCATATATGCTTGTTTAATTTCTTGCATTTGCTGTTTGACTTTTTGAGTCTTATTTAGCTTTCTTTAATTATTAATTACTTGCATTTCGTAGCTTCATCTCTCTTACTTCTTAGCTTGAATAATGCCTAAATATATTGTCTTTAAGTCGCTTGGCTTTTTGTTTCGGTATTTAAGGTTTTAGTTTGCTAAATACAATAGATTTGTGAAATCAGTTTGACTTTTTAAAGGTCAAATCTAAATTTTTCATGTCATAGTATATTGCATTTAGATAGTCCTCAGTTTTGGTTGAAATGCGTTTCATTAATTCTCTTGCATTTATTCATTTAGCTAATTCTAGTTATTTGATATGCGTTGATTTTTAATTTTATCATAATTGCTTAGCAATTGTCACATGCATTTTAGTTAAATTTTAGTCTTAATTTTCGTCAAAATTGAGCTGAATTTGAAGTCAAAATAAAAGCGTTAAAGTTTATGTTTTTGGTTTTGCTCCTTGCTACTCTGTTCTGTTTTTCTGTATATGAGGTCATCGCGGACGCGATCGTATGATCGTGACCGTGCTCCTTTGGGCGGGAAAAAATAAGAATATCTTCAATAATCGTGGCCGCGCTTCATTGAACGCGACCGCGCTCCCGTTTTTATGTAAAGAACAGAATCGCGGATTCATTTCGTTCTTCTCCGCGTTCTTTCACATTTCTCGTGATTTTCTTTCCAGCATCTATTTTTGCGATTTTTGCTACGTTTGTTGCATCTTCCTGTCGATTTCATCATTATCTTCAGGTAAGTTATCCTTTCCCTTTTTTAATCTATTCGGAAATATTCTATGTATGTCAAGCTGTTAGTTAGATTTCTCAAACTATTAGTAGATTTTCTATGTAATTACAAAGTCCAAGCTGTTAGTTGAGAAAGTTCGAGCTGCTAGTTCAAAAGTTCAAGCTACTCAACAGATAGTCTTCAAGCTGCTCAACAGTTCAATAAACAGAAAGTGCTGAAATTCAGGAAGAGATTTATATTCGAAGATTCAAGCATATGTACTACCAGAGAAATCAGAGTTTTCCAAGGAAACAAATCAGAAGGCTTTATATATATATATATATATATATATATATATATATATATATATATATATATATATATATATATATATATATATATATATATATATATATATATATATAAAATAGGTTTTCTATTGTATATACACACGTACATGTTTTGATTCAGTTGTAATTGCCTTTGATTAAGTTTTCATAAGCCTATAAGGTTGTAAAACCCTAAGAACAATATGTGTTCTTCGTCTAATCAAACAGTTTAGAGGTGATTGTAATCATTGAGTTTGGCAATGCAAAAGATTTGGTATTTGATTATATTTATGTGTTATTTGTTTTGAAAGCTTTTCTTAAAACAGTTAAGTGTTATTTCGCAAACTTCTTAATTTGACTTTGATTCAATACAATGTTATTGGTTTTATACTCTGATTGATTCAAACCAGTTAATCTTAGGTAGTGATTTTGATCTTGACAAGTGGTATCAGAGCCACAGGTTTTTCTTTATTTTCAAAGTCAGAAGCTTTCTTTTAAAATTTTTTACTTTTCTGCGATGGAATTTGATAATAGCAGTAGTGGATCTGGGCAAGGACTCAAAGTGCCTATGCTCAAACCCACTGAGTTCGAGATGTGGAAACTCAGGATTCGACAACACATTCAATTTATTGATTATGCCATATGGGAAGCTGTTGAATTTCCTCCTGTAGTTGATCCTGAACTAGATGCTGAGGGCAAGCCCATAAAAACACCTCCAAAAACTGACTTGAAAGAGGCTACAATGAATGAAGTGAAAGCTCTTACACTTTTACAGATAGCCATTCCTAATGCTTATCAACATCAGTTTAAAAAGTTCTATACTGCTCATTCTCTTTGGGTTGCTTTAGAGAAAAGATTTGCTGGCAATGCTAGCACCAAAAGGAATAAAAAGATCTTCTTAAACAGCAGTATGAAAACTTTTCTGGTGGCAAGAATGAAAACCTTACTCAAATGTTTGACAGGTTTAACAAACTGATCAGTGAATTGGAGAGTGCTAAAGTCAGCTTGGATCAAGATGAAGTAAACAGAAAATTTCTTGGATCACTTGGTGAAGAGTGGTTAGTCTATGCTGCCAAATGGAGAACAAAATATACTCTTGATGAAATAGAGTTGGATGACCTTTACAAAAGTCTGAGAGTGTTTGAAACTGAGATTGAAAATAAAAAGAAATCCTTTTCATACAATCATAACACTGCTCTGCTGTCATCAACATTAACTGATAAATCTAACTGTTGTGATTCCTTTTCAGGTGCTGATGGTAACTCTACTAAAGTTCATTATGAAGCTTTTGTTGACAATGATGGATTGTTCGCTCTAAATGCTGAAGATTTAGAACATGTTCATCCAGATGATCTAGAAGAGATGGACTTGAAATGGCAGCATGCTATGTTGACTATGAGGGCTAAAAGGTTTCTTAAACAAACTGGCAGATCAAACTTCCAAGCCAGACCAGAAGGAAAACCATCATTTGATAAATCAAAAGTTGAATGCTTTAAATGCCACAAGCTAGGACACTTTTCCATAGAATGCAGATGCCAAAGTCAACAGCCACCAAGGCCCCAACAAACTAATCAAACTTCATCATCACAAGAACTTGTTTCTCAAGAAGACAATGTGTTTGACTGGAGTGATCAGACAGAAGAGGAGTTTCAAAATCAAGCTCTTATGGCAGAAACATGTAATGTCACTTCCACTGAACTACCATCTGAGGTAAATTGTATACTTTGCTCTCAAACATGCAAAAATATGGTTAAAAAGTACAGAGATCATAATGAGAGCATGTGCAAAACTCTAGCTAAGATGGAAGAAAGGAGATATGAGTACATGCAGGCCATAGAAGATCTTGAAAAACAGATCAATGATTATAAAGATAATGAGATTCAAATGGGACATGATCACCATGTCATGAGTAAAAGGAACTGAATAAGAAAATAGAGTCCCTAAATAAGAAACTAGATGAGGCTGAACAAAAGGTGTTAGAAGCTAACAAGAAAGTAGAATATGTCAATATAGATTTAGGAAACTTCAAGTTGGCAAATCAAAAGCTGGAACACCTAATGGATGTTCAATTTAAAGATAGGGTAAAATCTTAGCTAAATCCCAAAGAAGGTATAGGATACAGAGCCACTCCACCCCCATATAACAACAAATACATTCATCCCATGAGTGAAGTTGCTGATAGGGTTGTTAATGAACCATTAGATGAGTCAATGACAACTGTAGATCGTATCCTTGAAAACAGTCCTGAATCTAAAGAAGAACTGATTCCAAATGTAGGCTGTGAGTTTAAAGAAGTTGAGAGAGAACACAAAACAATGAGTGCACCTATAGAAACACCTATCCCCAGTAAGAAAGGAAAAGAGAAGATGAGTGTATGCAATGCTGTTCCATATGTTTCTGTACCTTCTAACTGTAACATTGCATCTTCCTCAACTATTAATAAAAGGGGTAAGACTGTTCTAATTTGCACATGCCAAAATCATGGTGTCCAAAAGTTTCCCAAATAACAGCTAGTAAGGGGAAATCAAAGGAACAAGAACCAATTATGGTCCAACAAAACTGGTTCTCCAATCGAAACAGTCAAAAGATGTTTCCATTGTGGCAGGAAAAACCATTTGGCCAGGCATTGCTTGTATAAACCATCTGTTGCAATACAGATTGTGGTCCAGAAACATGCATTTGTTCAAAACATAAAAAATTCAAAGGTCAAACCACCTGTTGCACCAGTTCCAAAGAAGACAGTTGATCACAGGTGCTTAAAAGTCAACAAAAGACAGTCTACACACCAAAAACAAGTTTTGGCAAAATCCAAATCAAATTTGAAACAGATATGGTGTGTTTAAGGCAAAAACTCAGATCAAACTGTTGATACAGTTGTTGAAACTGCTAGGTCTAAAGTTGGAACTGGTAGTGCAAACTCTGAAGCTGTTAGCACTAAAAACTCAGTTCAAACTGTTATGCCTAAAACTGGAACTGGTAATGGATCATCTGAGGCTGTTAATGTAAAGGCTGGAAAGAACACCTGGATACCTCATGTCATAACTAAATATTCGTCACAGAATCCACCAGTGGATCTCACTAAATATAAAAAGTCACAAACGATGTTTAGTTATGTCAATGCACAAGGACAACCTAAAACCAACTTGGTTTGGGTTTACTCCACTACTAACTAAGCTTTTATTTGTGCAGGGCACCCACAGGTCACAACATAAAACAAGATGGCATTTGGATAGCGGATGCTCTAGGCACATGACAGGCAATTCTGAATGCTTGTCAAATTTCAAAGGCTTTGAAGGAGGATTTGTTGCATTTGGAGGAAATTCCAAGGGAGGTAAGGTAACAGGTAAAGGTACTGTCAAAGCAGGCAATATGATCTTTAATGATGTTTTGTATGTTGAACAGATGAAGTATAATTTACTAAGACTAAGTGTGTCTCAAATCTGTGATAAACAAAATATTGTTCTATTCACAGACTCTGAGTGCATTGTTCTTTCAAAGGATTTTAAAATACCTGAAAATCTTGTTTACTGAGAACAACAAGAAAGGACAATGTCTACTGTTTGGACACATATCTTTTATCCAAGACAAATACTTTAAGCTGTTTGATATCCAAAGCATCATCTAATGAGTCTGCTCTTTGGCACAGAAGGATGTGTCACATGAACTTCAAATCTATGAATGTTTTAGTCAAAGAGAATTTGGTAAGAGGTTTACCACAAAAGGAGTTCATCTGTGATGATCATTGTGTTGCATGCCTTAAAGGCAAGCAGCACAAAACTTCTCATAAGGCCAAAGAAGTAAATTCAATATCATCTGCTCTTCATCTTATTCATATGGATCTCTTTGGTCCAACATCAGTTTTGAGTTTGAATAAAAGAGCTTACTGTTTAGTCATTGTTGATGATTTCACCAGATTTACATGGGTCTACTTTCTTAGGACTAAAGATGAAACTGCTAAGTTAGTTAAATCATTTATTCTTAAGATAGAAAACCAATCCAACTTAAAAGTCAAGGTGATCAGGTCAGACAATGGAACTGAGTTTAAAAATCATATCCTAAATAGTTTCTGTGAGTCTAAAGGTACTGCAAGGCAATATAGTGCACCAAGAACACCACAACAATATGGTGTAGCTGAAAGAAAGAACATAACTTCAATTGAGGCTGCTAGAACCATGCTAGCTGATTCCAAACTGCCAATGACCTTTTGGGCAGAGGCAGTCAATACAGCTTGTTATGTGCTAAATAGGGTTCAAGTTGTTCAATCACACGGGAAAACTCCATATGAGTTATTCCATCATAGAGTTCCCTTAATAGCCTTTCTAAAGTCTTTTGGCTGTGCATGCACTATTCTTCACACTAAGACTCACTTAGGTAAGTTTGAAAGTAAGGCTGAAGAAGGTTTCTTTGTAGGATACTCTACTCAAAGCAAAGCCTATAGGGTATATAATAGTGTGTCAAAAACCATTGAAGAAAGTGCCAATGTTGAGTTTAATGAAAACACTGCAAATGTCAAAGGCATTGGTCCTGATTGGTTGTTTGATTTAGATTCACTAACAAATTCTCTGAGCTTTGTTGAGTATACCGCAGAAACCGATGTAAACAGGGTTGAAGCTGCCAACAGAAATTCTCATGCTGGTCACACATATACTCAAGTTGTTGGCACAAGGTTTCAGACTGTTGAAGATTCTGATAATTTGGATGAGTATACTGTTCTACCACTTCTATCTTGTGACCCACCAGGGGTACTGGATGCTCAACATGATACAAATCTAGAGACTGAAGTGCCAATCCCAAATACTGAGGTAACAACTTCATCCAATAGGGAAGTAGTCCCATCTTCTGGTCGAGCTATCCCTGAAGCTGAACCATCAAGTGGTCCTGAAGGAGATGATACCAATCTAGGAACATCATTTCAGACAGACAGAGAGCCCACGCTTAGAGTTCACAAATATCACCCTCTCAATCAGATCATGGGTGATCCACGCACTCTTGTACAAACAAGGAAAATGGTTCACAAGGAGTCTACTGATGCTGAACAGCAGTTCCTGAATTTAGTCTAGCTGCCTTTGAACATGCATGTTTCATGTCACAATTAGAACCTAAGAAGGCATCTGAGGCTTTGAAAGATCCATCTTGGATTGAGGCAATGCAGGAAGAACTACTACAATTCAAGATTCAGAATGTATGGACTCTAGTTGATCTTCCTAAAGGAAAGAGAGCAATTGGTACAAGATGGGTGTTCAGAAACAAGAAGGATGAGAGAGGGACAGTAATCAAGAACAAAGCAAGACTAGTAGCACAAGGATACACTCAAGAAGAAGGAATAGATTATAGCCATCAGACTGTTCCTAGTTTATGCCATCTTCAAAGGATTCAAAGTGTTCCAAATGGATGTGAAGTCTGCATTCCTGTATGGTACAATTGAAGGAGAGGTCTATGTGTGTAAACCCCCTAGATTTGAGGACTACAAGTATCCAGACAGAGTCTACAAATTAGACAAAGCCCTCTATGGACTCCATCAAGCCCCAAGAGCATGGTATGACACTTTGTCATCATACCTTCTACAAAATGGATTCAAGAGAGGTACTCTGGACAAAACATTGTTCACAAAGTCCATCAAATCTGAGATTTTGCTTGTTCAGATCTATGTTGATGATATCATCTTTGGGTCAACAAATGATAGTCTGTGCAAAGAGTTTGAGACATTAATGCACAAAAAGTTTCAAATGAGTTTAATGGGAGAACTCACCTTCTTTCTAGGATTGCAGGTCAAGCAGAAGCCCACATGACTTTTTATAAGTCAATCAAAGTATGTTAAAGACATTCTGGAAAAGTTTGGTTACAAAGATACCAAAGTTGCTAGTACTCCAATGGACACTCACAAGCAGCTTGATACAGACAAAGCTGGAGTAGATGTGGACACTCACCTATACAGATCCTTGATAGGTTCTCTAATGTATCTCACATCTTCTAGACCTGATATAATGTTTGCTGTTTGTGTTTGTGCCAGGTTTCAATGTGCTCCAAAGGACTCACATCTGTTTGCTGTGAAGAGAATTTTTAGATATCTCAAGGGCCAACCTCATTTGGGCCTATGGTATCCTAAAGACTCTCCTCTTGAACTAACAGCCTACTCTGAAAGTGACTATCGAGGATGCAACATTGACCGAAAATCCACAACTGGTGGATGTTAATATCTAGGAGCAAGACTGCTCTCTTGGCAGTGCAAAAAGCAAACACCTGTCTCCACCTCATCTACTGAAGCTGAATATGTAGCAGCTGTCAGCTGCTGTTCCCAAGTGATGTGGATTCAAAATCAACTGAGAGACTATGGTATGAACTTCTTATCTACTCCTATTTACATTGACAACTCAAGTGCCGTAAGCATCGTACAAAATCCAGTGAAATTTCCCAAAACCAAGCATATAGACATTAGATTTCATTTTATAAGAGACTGTAATGAGAAGAAATTAATCCAAGTAACCAAAATTCATACAGATGATCAGTTAGCTGATCTATTTACAAAACCATTTGATGTAGGAAGATTCACCTTCCTAGTATCAAATATTGGCATGGTTAATATGGATTAATTTGTTTTTCATCATTCTCTCTTATCTTATGAAGAATAAATTTATTTCATATGCTTGTTTAAGGGGGAGACACTGTTTCATTAGAATATGCTTCATTTTCAACTAACAGCTTGAGTCATTTCTCAAGCTGCTAGTTCATTTCACTCGGACTGTTAGTTGTTTTCTTATAAGTGTGTGAGCCGGATTAGATAATTTCGAAACTCCCAAACCTTTAAAGGTCCCAGTTTCGTTCAATTGTAACTACCAGTTGCAAAAATATCTTCCACGACCTTTCTTTTCTCTCTGAGCGATTCACACACGAATCTCTCAAACCCTAAATCACCGTCTCGATCGCCAATGGAGTTTGTCAAAGAACACAACTGCCTCCCCTATTCACTCAAACACACTGACCTTCACCCATTCCACGACATGATGGACTTCCTTCGAAGTTCCCATATCCATCATGCCTTCACTATCAATCCTACCATCTATATATCCCATATAGAGCAGTTTTGGAAATATGCCTCTGTCAAAACCATCAATGGAGTCACCTCCTTGATATTCAAAATCGATGGCAACCCTATTTCTGTTACTGAGGAAACAATCCGCCAACACTTGCATCTTCAAGATGCCGCAGGTATATCTGATTTATCCCTTACTACCTTACATGAAGGCCTTTTTGCAATAGGGTGTAGGGGCCCTTCTGACTCTTTCACTTTCTTTAAAGCACATTTTGCCCCTAAGTGGAAATACCTTGTGCATGTTATACAACAGTGCATAAGCCCTAAAAGAACTGGTTGGTCAGAATTTTCTTCAAATATAGCCACTGCCTTAGTGTGTTTATCAACGGGCCAACAGTTCAATTTTTCAAACATGATTTTTCAGGGGATGTTAAGGCATCATGCCCTAAAGAATGGGAAATTTTTGATGTATCCACGCTTTTTGGCTGAAATAATTGCAAGAACTTGCAATAATTTCAATGTACATAAAAGGATATATGTTTCCCATAGGCACTCTTTACCATCAATAAAAAGACTTTTAAAACCAAGTGCCAATTTTTTGAATGTAGATGCCCCCTTGCCTTCTGCAATGTTGGGCATCAATCCAATAAATAGAGGAGAGGGTCCTGAGCAGGCTCAGCCATCCATCACTGCTTAACCCCCAGGACCCCAACCCACTCCTCCTGATACACATATTCCATCTGCTCCTTCTATCAAACCCACATCCCCACTCATACAATATAAACGAACAGGAGCTCCTTCCTCCTCAGCCCTAACACCATAGCCAAATATCCCTGTGCAGGAGGACACTTCTACACAGAATATCCAAAGGGAACCCACTGAGGACACTCCCATTCTCAATTTGGAGGTGGCCATCCCAACAGAGGATGTCCATATGGGGTTTGTGGCTGACACTACTGATGTCTCTGCACAAGAGGCACATGCCAGTGTCAACATCACTAAGACCACACCCATGGCAACAGAGGGTGTGCAAGCACCTTCTGGAAGTCCCCAGTACCAAGAACAAAGGGGCCCAGATGTTTCTACTTCTGGAATTCATGCCAGTGATAGATCACAAGCACCACTATCATTTGATGATCTTGAGGCTAGTCTGCAACTTATGATTTTGACGGATCCTAAGCTGAAACCTGTTGTAGCTGTATTGGAACATTACCAATCCCTTATTGCTACACAGGGGGCACAAATTACAGCACTACAACAGACAATAGCAGCTCAACATCAGAGAATGGGTTATTTTCATCAAGGGTTTACCCTATGTGGGAATAAGATCATTCAACTTGAGAAGATGATTCGAACCCTATTGGCAAAGGTTGTAGGTCCTTCTGGCCAAACCAATGCATCCAAAAAGGGGGAGAATCAGGAGATCCCTATTTCAGTCCAAATAGCTTCAACTCTAGCTCCAACAGTCCCAGATTTTAGGCTAACAGTCCCAACAGCTACTCAAGCTGTTAGCCTAGAAACTCAAGCTGCTCCAACCAGAACAACTGAAGTTGTCATCAGAGAAGGAATTCAGGCTCCTGTTAGTACACTCCAATCCATAGCATCTGCTTCAAGAGATGAAGGCAAGGGCATACTAATTGAAGCTCCAAAGATTAAATTTTCCTCTAAAGAATCCCAGGTTGCTCATGATGCTGAATTTGTAAGAAAGTTAGCAGAGGAACAGGATGATCTCTTAGACCAGCAAGCCCATGCTCAAATGAAAGATGATGAAACCTTAGGTGATTATCTAAGATGGTTTGTGGTCAAGCAGAATCAGAAGAAAAGGAAAATGCCAACAGGGCATTCAAAGGTTGAACACAGAAAATTTTTGATCAACTTCTCTGCATCAGTTGGAATTCCTAAAATAATGGCTCAGTCATGGCCAACAGAAAAGCTGCAAGATCTACATGATAAAGAGATGGAAAAACAGAAAGCAGCCAAAGCCTCCCAACAAGTCCAAAGTCAACAAGAACCTGTTCAAGCTGGTGTCAGTATTCCTCCTCCTCCTGTTCAAACTATTGCTCCTGCTCAAACTGCTGCTAATGATCCTCAATCAGAAGCTATTCAACAAGCAAAGCTTGATCAGGTAAAAAGGGTGTTGTTTGAATATCAGCTGCAAAAAGTAATGGAAATTGAAAAGACCCTCAATCAGCATGACTTCTCCAAGCCTCCAATTACATACTGGTATGCTAAGTCAATGGATGACATTGATTTAAGATATCACTTTTTAGTCAAAAGAGAAGCTGGTCCTGAGGAAAAATACAAAAGCATAGTTCATCTAGCACAGACGATGACCAGAGAAGTGCTGACTCAAATGCATCGAATTGGAACTGTTAGTCAGTCTAGGTTTCCACTTCTTTGGGTTAAGCAGAGTGTAAAAGATCTTAAAAGCATTTTTGACCCAGAATCTATCAGAAGTGATATAGAAGCTGCCAAGGATATGAAGATTGTACATGTTGATCTATAAGTGAAATCAAAGACATATAGACTCAAATTTGCAAACGGATCCAGCATGTTCTTCAATTTTGAGTTCTTTGATCTTCCAAAAGCATGGTTACTACAAATAAGCTCAGTGAAGATATACTGTGACAAAGAAGAGATGAAAAGAGATTTTTTTAAAGGCAATTAAGCAGAAACTTTCACAACTGTAAGCTTTTGGATGCCTTAGTTTTTAGATAACAATTTTACTTCGTTTTATTTCCTTATTTGTACAAAAACTTAAAGTCTTGTGTAAAGAATTTAAGTTAGGGGGAGATTGTTGAGAAATATTCTAAGTATGTCAAGCTGTTAGTTAGATTTCTCAAACTGTTAGTAGATTTTCAGTGTAATTACAAAGTTCAAGCTGTTAGTTGAGAAAGTTCGAGCTGCTAGTTCAAAAGTTTAAGCTGCTCAGCAGATAGTCTTCAAGCTGCTCAACAGTTCAATAAACAGAAAATGCTGAAATTCAGGAAGAGATTTATATTCAAAGATTCAAGCATATCTACTACCAGAGAAATTAGAGTTTTCCAAGGAAACAAATCAGAAGTCTTTATATATATATAGAATAGGTTTTCTATTGTATATACACACGTACATGTTTTGATTCAGTTGTAATTGCATTTGATTACGTTTTCATAAGCCTCTAAGGTTGTAAAACCCTAAGAACAATCTGTGTTCTTCGTCTAATAAAAAAGATTAGAGGTGATTGTAATCATTGAGTTTGGCAATGCAAAAGATTTGGTATTTGATTATATTTATGTGTTATTTGTTTTAAAAGCTTTTCTTAAAACAGTTAAGTGTTATTCCGCAAATTTCTTAATTGGACTTTGATTCAATACAAGGTTATTGGTTTTTTACTCTAATGGATTCAAACCAGTTAATCTTAGGTAGTGATTTTGATCTTGACATAATCTTTCGATTATCTTGTTATTTAGCTATTTTCGTGGTTTTTGGTGAATAACTCCGAGATTCATGATCTTTAAATGTTTTTTTTTTCCGTTCTTTCTTTCTTATTTAGGGTTTTGATCTCAGATTAGTTTAATAAACTTAGTTAGTTTAGTTACATTTTGTTTATTTCATGCTTCTACATGTTTTTTTTTTTGCTTCTGTAGTATTATATTTCGAATTCTATATGTTTAAATCTAATTAATTGCTCATGTAGGGTTTTTAGGTTGTTTAATGTCATAGTTTTAGTTGTTTTTGGTTTAGATATTGTGTTTTTCATGGTTTAGATGTTGTTTTTAAAGGTTTAGTTTCTGTTTTTTCGAATGGATAATCGCAGCTCATCGCGGTTGGCCATCGCAGTTTTGCTTCCATCGCGGCCGTGTTGGCCATTCGCGGTCACGACCGCAATCGAATTAAAAAAAATTTACTAATTAATAATAATTACATTTATGTTCTTTTTAATTGTTACTTTTATTTTAGGTTAATATTTTAGAATTGTTAGTTTAAGTTTTGTTTTTATTTAGTATTTCTTTTAGTTAATTTTAAATTTATAATGTTTTTTAGATTTTAGTTTTTACGTATTTTAGTATTTTTAGTTGGTTCTTAGTGTTAGTTTAAAAAATTTTAGTTTCTAATTTTTAGGTTTTAAATTTTAGTCTTTGTTTATTTTTGTCATTTTTTTAGGATAGTTTATTATTTTTTTAATTTCTAGTTTTTAGTTTAGTTTTTAGTTTTATTTTTTTAGTTTTGTTTAGTAGGATAGTTTTTTTTTCTAAGACTTTCATTTTAAATTTATATTTGTTTTCTTTCTAGTTCTTTTTTTATTTTTGCTTAGGTTTTTATTTTATTTTAGTTTTATAATTCAATTTATTTTTCTTTCTTCTATTATTGATCTAGTTTATAAAGGACTTATTTAGGGTTTTATTTAAATTTTCTTAAATTTTCTTTAGGTTTTCTTAGGTTCCAATTTAGTTTTTGTTTCCTTTCTTTCTTTCTTTCTCTTATTTTGTTTCTTTAAATTCGATTTTATTCTAGGGTTTCTTAGTATCGATTTTTTTTAGGCTTTTAGGGGTTTTAGTAGTTCGTCTTTATTTGTGTTTATTTGCTCTATTCTTATTTTCTTGCAGATCGCCATGGCTGTTGATGTTGCTGCTCCCCCGCCGCCTCCTCCTCCTGGGGGTGGCGACGGTGGTCGTCATCCTCCTGAGGGGCCTCATCGATTTCTTATCTTTGGGGACCCAAAGGATCGGGCAACGCTTTCTCGCCTTGAGTCCTAGGTGCTAGTTCCAGCCTATGGTGTCTCTTGGGCTGCGATGGAGTCGTTGGGCATTGCTGCTCGTCTTCGAGGGATCTTGGCTCACCCGCCTATTGGCACGTCACGGCCTCCTGCTCTTTTGCGCCTACTGGAGCTTGATGAGCCAGTTTACAGGGAGCTCGTCCTTGTGTTTTTGTCGACTTACTTATTCGATGCCTCGGTTTCTGATTATGCTTCTGCTTCGATCAGTTTTCGATTGGGTGGCGTAGAGCATCGTATTTCTCTGCGTGAGTTCGACGTTCACTCTGGTATGTGCACTGCAGATGAGGTAGGCGATCCGACATTTGCTACAGCAGTTCGAGGACCTGAAGAGGGTTTTTCCTAGGCTACTTTTTGGACTACGATTGCTTCGGGGGTGTATGATTCGCATTGCTTGAAGGCTACGGCCTTTCGTGACCCTTTGCATCGGATAGTTTTTTCGGATTATAGCTTCGAGTATCACTTGCCGTCGGGAGCCGGGCACGATTTCTCATCGGGACCTGATGATGCTGAGTCGGCTGCTCGACCGGGACTGTACGATCCAGTTTGCTTTTTGGCTTGCTAGGTTTTTTGCGGGTGCCACTGGTCGTGTTAAGGCCTGTCCGTTAGTAGGCGGGATGTATATTAAACGATTGACGCGTAGCTTTGGGGTTTTTGCTGATGCTGCTGTTGAGCAGGGGTTGATGGTTGTTCCGGACGCTCAAAGGATGATATACAGGATCGACACTCTTGAGACGATGAATATGCTCACGCGTGATGGTCGACATCTCCTGGGTTGGGTTGATCCCGACGCCGTAGAGGAGCATGAGATGGAGCCTCAGGCTAGCGAGGCAGAGATTTCCTAGGCGGGCAAGGTAGCTTCACCTTCACCCCCTCCCGTTGCCACTTCCCCATTACCTTCCCAGCCTCCCCCTTCTTCCTCTTCCCAGCCTTCCACATCTGTTTTCCCCCCTCATTTTCCCCATGAGGGTTGACGAGTTGACATCTATTTCTCAGCGCGGTATCCTTCTGGATCTCGCGGCTGAGTTAGATGACTTCCATCGATATATCGTCTCTTCCCACCATGCCAGAGCCCATCATCTCCCTCCCCCTCCCCCTCCCCGTCGCTTTCTCATCCCCTCCTCTTCCTATATCTTTGACCATTCTTCTCCTCTTCTTAGCCCCGGCCCATCTTCTTCCCCGTCTGACCCCATTCCCCTTCTGTTCCCATATACTTTTCCATCTTCTTCTTCTTTTCCCTCTACCCTTCCTTTTGACACCCCCATTATCCCTACCCCCGCCACTATCATCACTACCCAGCCTCACCGTTCACCTACCGAGTCTGAGGCCTTTCAGACAGACGTTTTTATACAATCTCCTGCCTCGTAGCCTGGTGCTTCCAGTTCGCATACTCGTCGGCGGAGTCCGACTCCCGAGCCTCAGCCGTCTCCGGAGCGCCCTCGTGTCCGTCGCTTACACATCATTCGCAGCCAGGATCCGCCTACAGAGTAGTGGCAGTTTGCAGCTGGGATATTTGTATTTTTCTTTTTATTTTTATTTTGTTGGCATGTACTTATTTACATTATAGCAATTTTTTTAGTTGTAGTTGGGATGTATATATTTCATATTTATCTTTCTTATTTCTGTTATGGCTGCTGATGTTTCTTGTGGTTGTTGTGGTTGTGATCAGTCGAGGCCGGACCATGACAGCGATGTTTGCTGGCACTCAGTTTAGCTTCATCAGTCTAGATTCGCCTGGCAGCATTCAGCGATTCAGGGAGTTTTTATAGTTCTTATTTATCGCTCATTTCCATTCTTGTGCTTATTGTTTGACATTTAAGACACTGTCTATTTAAGTGTGGGGTGGGGTGATAAAAATTGGCATTTTTGAGTTGCTTGTCCAAAGTTTTCCTGCTTTAGTGCATTTTATGCATTTGAATCTTATATTTAGCAAAATTTCAAATTTTTCTCTCTTTTTGATGCGCGTTAGACTTTTTAGTAATATTGTTCTGTTTAGACTGTATGCGAGACTAAAATTGTGAGTTTGATGCTAGTTGAACAATGAGAGACGTTTGATGACATGTTGTGACTTTGTGAACCGAAATAGCTTGGATTTAACACATATTACCCTTTTCATTCTTTGCATGAGAATTTGAGCCGTATAGGATCATCATTATGCTCATTTTCGTTTGATGCGTGTTTATGCCTTTGTTGACTAATAGAAGTAGAGCTTGAATATAAATACATGTCAAAATCACAATTTTTGAAAATTTGGCACACAGATAAAGGCAACTTTAGGATATCCCATTTTTAGCTTTCTATTGTTCATCTTACACCCTTTTATTTCCCCTAGTCGCCCCTTTTGAGCCTTTTACCTTTCATTTCGGTGACAACCACATTATAAGCCATTTATAGCCTTTTTGCTTACTTTTACCTGTATTCGGGATCTTGGTTGAGAAGCATCAGAAGTTTTTGCATGTCTTTGTTTGTTTTAGTTTATTTTCTTCATATTCGAGCGTTTATGCATATCTCTGAGTGTTTTGTGAGTATGTTAGCTTTATGGTGCTCCCCGTTGCTTTTTCATACGGTCTTTGTTGATCTAAATCGTTGAGCACCGTATCTAGTTATGCATTGACAGTAGTTTTTGAGCGTCGGTCATGAAAGCTGATATAATCTTTAAATCCAAGGATTTTATTCTAAGAAAAGCAGAAAGAAAGAAATAAAATAAAATAAATATATAAAAAAAAAAAGAAAAAGAGAAAAAGCAAAAAAAAAAAAAGAAAAGAAAAGAAAAGAAATAATAAATTCCTTGGCATTGCGATGATTCTTATTTAGTTGTATAGATTGAGGGATGCTTCGACGCTGTATATAGTTAGCTTTTAGTTTTTGTTATTCTGGTTCTTGTTTTGTGCATTTTTTTTTCTTATTCTAGTTATGTTTAGTTGTTGCTTCTTTTATCAGATCGTTTCCGTTTCTGTTGTTTTCACCCACTTTTCCCCATATTATCCATATCCTTAGCCTTAGCCTCCTTACATCCCATAAGTCCTTTATGTGCTAAGCTTTCATTACATGTGATGGAGATGTGATTTACTTTCAAGCCTATGCTTATATTGTTGACATTTTTGGCACCGAGTGGATGTTTGTGCATATATACACATTAGCCTATACACGTATGAGTGTTCAGTGGAATCATTGTGAGGTGTTAGTTCATGCTGCTAGGTTCGAAAGTATCTGACATGTTATTTCATAGCTTTTTGCGTCTCTTGGTTTAGATAGATTATTTTTGTGATTGTTAGTTTCTATTACTTTCTTTTACGGATCTTTATTGCTATAGAGTCTAGATGCGCTTTATAATTGAGAGATGTATTTGAGTTGATGCTTAGTTTAGGATATTTTTTAGCAGGTTTGCTTGAGGACAAGCAACGCTCAAGTGTTGTTATGACATATTTTGTACATTTTTTGCCTCGGATTTGGGTTATCTTTGCCTCGAATTGTTTAAATACGGCCCTGATTTGTTTACTTTTGTGTTTTGCAGTTCGATGGTTGTCTGATTTTGAAAAAAAATGGATTCTGGAGCTTAAGTGTCGAATTTACGGGCCGAGCCGGTCTCCATTGGATTTCTGTTGACTTTGACCAGCTGCCCTAATCGCGGCGGCGACCAGCTCATCGCGACCGCGCTGACCAGCGATCCTTGGATCGCGCCCACGCTCTTTATCGCGACCGCGATTGACCCAACGCGGCCGCGATGTCAAGAAAATATAAAAGTCAAGCGGTCGTTTCGTTTTTTTAGGCTATTTTTGATACGAACTTTTACACATAGTTTAGGGTGAAATTGCTAGGGGTTAGTTAGTTTTCGATTTTTAGCTTAGTTTAGAGTAGATTAACCAAGCATTCGGCTAGAAGGGTGGATTCAAGCATTCGGTTCCAAGATTGTTACATTTTTCTTACGGATTTTGGTACACTCTTTCCGATTTACTTTCTGTTATGATGATGTTTAGCATACTCTCGGTTATTTTGTTGTTTTTAATATGATTAGTGAGTAGTTTAGCTAAACACTTGCTTGGTTACGTTTTTACATGGATTAGTGGAGTATTTGATGATTTTGGTTGAAAAGTGTTTGATTCATTGATGTATTTTTGATTCATACGATTAATATGTGTAAAATCAGTATTATAGTTAATTTTCTAGCATTATTGTGATCATGATTATTGATTATAAATTATTATTTTTATAAACTTAATCAAATTTAAGTGATTTATTAATTGGTTGTTATTTCTAGGATTATTGTGATTATGAGATAGTGACTAGTTAATAAATTGTGCAATCATTGTATGCAAGTTAATTCTTAGCAGTATTGTGATTATATGATTAATTTAATCTTTGATTTCCTTAGACTCGATTAATGTTTATGCGGCTAAATTGAATATTTAGAGTTATTTCCAAGCGCTTGACGTGTAGACAGTTTTAATCTCTAAAAGCTAGATTTAGTTGACTTAATTTATCGTAAAAGACATTTATTGTTGATTTTATGATATTGGGGAATACTGGAGAACTCCATACTTGATTTTCTGAAATTAATAATATAGGTCCATGAATTGGTTTTACATCAAAGTTTCAAACTCTTGAGCTTAAAATATTAAAACAGTTGGATTTAATTCCAACTTACTTTTTTTTGACCAAAAACATCTTAAGTGTTTTTACACCCTTTTACTCCATTAATCGTAAAAGACGTATCCAAGTGAGTGTTGCTTTTATCATATCTGATATTATCCTGTTTTAGCTTTATAGTTCATAATTTTAGTAAACTGACAGATATTTTAGTTTTAAATATTTTGGGTTATAATCATCCTCTGCCCTTATCAATGACAAGATATTAGTGATAATCATAGAATCGGTATCTCGATCCTTTTTTCCGTTTCCTGAGTTCGATAATCCCCGAGGTCAGCTTCTACGACTGGTACACTGCCAGTGGTATTTGGTATAACTTAGGTATTCTTCTTTCTTTTGATTTTAATTTCCAAATCCGCGTAAAGATCAATATATAATATAATACTAATATATTTTACTACAAATTAATAAATATAGACTAAAAAAATAATAGAGTGTATTTATCTTTCTAAAAAATTTAATTGTATTTATCTTTTATCATTTATAGATTATTAAAAAATATAGTGTATTTATCTTTTTAAAAATAATAAATTGTATTTATGTTTAATAATAATAATAATAATTTGTATTTATCTTTTCTGGTGATATATGTCGGTGGCATGTGACATTTAGAGTTCTCCTTTATTATATATAATAATAAACTGATATAAACAGTACATTTGATGTTTTCTTATCTATTAGTACTTAATAAAACACGTATTACAATTACCTTTTCAGTACACAACCAATCACAACATTTTACAACCTCCACCGCCGGTTACCTTCTCCATTTCTTCTCACCGGTTTCTCATACGACATCTTCTTCTCACTGGTTTCTCATACGATACGGCTGAGGCTTCTTCTTCTCCACCGTCTCCATTGCAACCAGGTATGAATCAAATTGCTCACACACAATAGCACCTTTGACGACTCTTCTTTCAACCTGTTAATCGATTCTTTGATTCAAAGGTTCCAGTTTCAACCATTTCTAAGGTTACGGTTCTTGCATATCTTGTCCACATCTGCATACAACCAGATATGTTGCTATGAATCAAAAATCGATTCCAATTTCAGATATTTCGATTTCCGTTGTTTACCTTTTTTTCAATTTCAGCGGATTTCTTCTATTCCAATTTCAGACCTAAATCGATACCATGTTTTCAATTTCAGGGGATTTCACAACCTATATTCACAACCGGTGAGCTTACGAATATAGAAGGTAATACGTGTGGATTTTGAGAGAGAAAAATAACAATTTCATTGCTTCATCTTCTTCATGGCCTGGGTGTAACTATGGTAAGTGGGTTTTCTTCTTTTCGTATAGATTTCAAATGGGTATTTAACTGAAACTATTGCTTTGTTTTCTTATTTATCGGGTTTAATTTTGTGTTATGTTTGTTGCTTGATTGTTTTAGAATGATGTGTGTTTGTTGCAATATGTAGGTAATTGTTCACTCATATTTTGTATTAGTGGAGATTCTAACATGTCCTGTAAAAATTTGGAGTCTATGTCACTGCGTGACTGTAAAAATGATGTGTGTGATATTTTTGTTTCTTTTTTGTCATAATAGATGCCTCTTTCATTATAGTATGATTCTAGAGTCTTGGTTGAATTGTAAAAGGGATTGATTTTCTCTTTCCCAAAAAGGGGGTTTTTTTAAAAGATTAAACATTTTTACAGTTTAGGTGGAATCTGAATTAGGTTTCTCTCACTTACATAAACAAGATTTTCTGGTGGTATTGGATTTTAGGAATAGTTTTTTAAGAGTGTATTCAGCTAAGCAGATACTTCTCCTATGCTTCATTCCCTGCCCCACACATGATCTCCTCTGTGCCCTTCTCCTGGGGAGCAGGTCTTTGGGCAGCAGGTTTTCTATAAGTTGTTTTCTATAAGGCTTCTCCTAATACTCCTTAGGCTATGCAATTTGCCTTAATTGCGCAATGTGATGGCAAATTGTTGCTGGCATTTGTGTCCCTAGGCAACATGGATTAAACATTGATCTTTATTTTCAGTTAATCATTTGGGGGTGGTTTTTGTGGAAGATCAAAGTCTTTCTGATATCCACCAGCCGGAAGATAAAATTGGATGCAGAACTCTGCTGTTTGTAATTACATTGTGAAGTTTGTTTTTGATTATGTAGTTGATACTAAGAAGCATATTTGGGTTCTGGGGTGTTCTAAACTTCTAATTAATATTGTCTACTTGATCTTCATTTTTATAGGCATTCGTTATGCAAGTCATATTTATTTTTTCAGTTGATGAAGCTATATGAAAGATCAAAATTGTTATCTTATGATTATCACGTTAGGTTTTATATAACTAGCCACTTAGTAATTTTTTTCAAGACGTCATCTTACAACATTGTGTTTATTTGGAGTTTTGAACTAACTCGATACTGTATTTTCAATTTTAGGGGAATTCATCGATTCCAATTTCAGACCGGAATGGATTCTGCATCTAAGGTTATAGTTCCTACATATTCTTTTTTGATTTAATTTTACTTTTTCATCTCCTGCCATTATCGAATCTCCTTTTCCATTTATGCTTTCTGTATGTTAATTTGGATATTGGTAATATGAAATTAGAATGCATTTAATGTTTTCGGTATGCTTTCAATTAGGAAATTTTTCCTATTTTAGAGCCCATATAGTAGCAGCATATAATTTAACTGCTATTATCTGGGTTCTGCGTCTCTGTGATAATATGTTGACTTTGGGAGGTTCATGTATGAAAGTCTCAGCTGAAAGTAGAGTCCTTTTATACCCTTCATTTAAATTTTTTCTGTTTCACATTGCAGTTGAATCTTCCTACTTATAAGGCAAATTTCTCACTTTTTTGGTGAACCTTAACACTTTTATTACATGCTTACATAACTGGTAAAGTGTATTTTATAATTGTTCTTTGATTAGTATCAGATTTGAGGTGCTGCTATCGTTTGATTTATGGGTTTTTCACATGGAAATCACTTTCATCATGGTTTGATTGATTCTGTTCTAGATCTATATATATCATCCAGTTAATACTACTCTGCATAAGGATCATGTGTTTAGTATCTTTTTGATTGATGAAATACTATTTAGGGTCAATTGATGTCGCCTTATCAATTTTAGGATTGCAATCTGTTGTTTCTCCAGATGTGCTTTTGTTCGGTTTTTCCAGCCACTAAAGCTTTTAGACGTTTTGCTATCCACAACCCATTGTGGGTTGTGGATTCAGGTTAATGTTTGTCTTGTTTGCTGCTCCTTTTGTTTTTGTCTTTACATTGTAGTGTGGTCTACTTACTCTTGTCTTTAAGTAATAAGAATTTATTACTGTTCATGTACATGAAAAGCTGAAATTCTGAAGTGAAACTGTTACAAGATGATCATCAACCAGCTTCATTAAAGGTAACATACATAAGTAAATGCTACAATGGTGCATGTAGAAGTTTGAAGTTTCATGTGGCTTTATGTATGTTCTAAAACTGCCAGTTCTTTTGTGGCTTTATCTATGTTCTAATATTCTCATTATGTGCTGAATAGAAATAATTGAATATGAAGTTTCATGTGTCTATGCAGTAGTATGTTTTTAACATTGTCTCTGTAAAAATGGATCCTTAATTAACACCAAATTACATAATGCAGTAGATAGTTTTTAACATCTAGTAATGTGCAGGTTTTGTGTTTTCCCCACTTCTTTGATTTCATTAAAAAGGATCCTTATTAATCTCCAAAATACATAATGTTTTGTCACATGACCAACAAGTGAACAGGTGATGTGCAGATTTTGTGTTGTAGAAATTTACTGATAAAATTCGTATCATGTTTCCATCACAACCAACATGATTTAATACTTCTGGTACTTCACTTTCTAATTGCCTTTGGCCCTCGACCAACCCTTTTCCCAAATGACTTGCAAACCAACACCAACCATTGTTGTTCCCACCCACTAAAATAATGCTTTTTAGGTTTTGAATAACAGAGTATATATATATTACAATAGCATTAAAAGCAAGATGCTTCCAAATACCTATAAAAATCTTCTTTATAGGTCTTATTTCCTGACAATACTACGATAACAATACTTATGATACTTATATGTACTTGCTATTCCTACTGCTGCTGTTCTCCTATTTAATTGCTTATGTATTAACCATGTCATTCACAAATGTTATGTCAGGTTCTTGAAGAAACCCCACAAACGATACATGCACTCTCTAAAGTTTTAATTGGTATATGTCATTGACATCAGTGCCTTATATTATCCTGGTGCTATTGCATCCTGTTGTCGAAACTGTTATGGTTTTATTTTTGTTCTTATATGATTTATGAGTGTGTGACCATATTTTCTTTCTTTACCCGTTGGTCTCATGTATGAAACTTTCGTTACATTACAATTCATGTTTGTCATATTATGTTTGACCTTCAATACATGTCTGTTTTATTGTTTCACTAACACTTTACAACGACTATCCTGCTTTTATCCGTCATTACACTTTTCTTAATTACTTTCACAAATAACAGGTCCAGCTCTCCAATAAGCAACACAAACGTACCCTCAACTCCATAAACTCTAAGTGGGTAGATGCCATTAACATCGACACTTCAAGAAACTAACTTTGCTGCTATTTTGGTGGGGGGACAACAACATTATGTTGTTGGTTGAGAAGCCATCCTGTCTGTGGTTTGACTCTTTCCTTGCAGCTAGATTAAAGTTGTTTTTACAACTATGTTCCCAACCTTTTCTACTCAATTTCAATGCCTCTTTCAGCGAGTTTTTAGATAACAATAAATGACAACATACTCAACATGAGGATGGCTACTAATTAGGGTGTTTAAATTAGTTGAGTTCAAGCAACTCTTAGTCGATCCATGTTTTGGGTTTCTTTTTAATCTTTTTAATCTTTTTATGCCTTAAGATTGGCGACTTCAAGCATCTCGTGGTTCGAAAACATAAATCTCGCAAGTAAGACTATGAGACACTTCAAAGCATATAATATATCGTATGGGCTGATTGAATTTGAATTTCCTTTCTTTTCATGTTCATGTTACAAAGAAACTGTTACCCGTAATTTGATGGCTTGCAAATGAGTTTGTGACTATCTTTGTAGACAAACGTTGAGATGGAAGCCAGAGAACATCAAGGTGAAGATATCTATAACGAGAATGATGTCATATTGCATGATTTAAAAGGACAGATGTTCTTCTGGTTCCTTTTATACACTAGCAATCTGTACCAAGTGAATCTGCAACAAGTGTTGGATTGAAAGAGCAGGAGGCATCTAATTCATTTGAAAAAAAAATGAAAAGTATCCAAAAATTTCCTCTGGTGAAACTCTACAGATGCATTTTTATGTTTTAATTTTTGCTTAATTACAGAAGATTCCTTTGGGAATATTAGAGCACTATTAATCCAATGGATGACTACATATTGAATTTGGGACTTGATTAATATGTAATGTATGCATCATTTGAGAAAATTGTCTAGCAAAGGTAGTCAAAAGACTCCGTATTTGTGCTATATTGGTCAAATTTTGTCCTTAATTTTATGCATTCTTTGTTAAAGTGGCGACTTTTCACCCATGCAGACATTGTGTATGTGCAGGAAGTTGTGGTTAAAGTGGTAAGTAGATTAATTACAAGATGTATATGGATCCCATACGTATGATTGTGTTTAATGGATACGTTGGTTCTCAAGCATCTCTAGTGACCATCTTGACTACATTACTTTAAAGCCTATGGAATTGGATTCCCATCGACCCTTTCTACAACCATTGCTTCTATGTTTCAGGTATGGATTACAATCCCTATCCTATGCAAATGTCCTAACCTTATTTTATATCTCAAGGTTAATAATGATTTATACTCTCTTCGCATTTTAATTTAAAGCTTGGGTTCTGGGGTGTTCTAAACTTCTACTTAATATTGTGTACTTGATCTTCATTTTTATAGGCATTCGTTATGCAAGTCATATTTTTTTTCTGTTGATGAAGCTATATGAAAGATCAGAATTGTTATCTTATGATTATCAAGTTAGGTTTGATATAAATAGCCACTTAGTAATTTTTTTTCAAGAAGTCATCTTACTACCTTGTGTTTATTTGGAGTTTTGCATATACGGCTAGAACTTAGAAGTAACTCTCACTTGATAGTTCATTGGTTATTATTATTTTTGTAGCTTTTAATATATCATGGGGGTAAAACTCTTGCAGACAGACAAAGGACGGGTTCCTATGGAAACTACAAGGATTATGTTTTTGTTGTCTTTGCAATCTATTAACTACTCATTTATTTATCTGATGTTTGTTATGGAAATTGTTGTTTCATAAACTAAAGACGCATGTGTTTATATTTCTCAAGAGCAAGTGCAAAACCATTGTCACAATAATGATTTAAGCTTTGTAGCCAAGCCGAGAGATATTTGGTAGTTTAGTGCATGCTTGAAGTTGGAATTTGCAATTTGCTCTCTTTTAGTTTGATATTGAACTCAATTGTTGGTTTATTAATAACAATCTAGCATATACCAATACCATATGGTTGTACAACAGGATTTTATTTTGTTCAGACATAAATTTTGGTAGTATAGTGCATGCTTGATGTTGGAACTCTTTTTTAATTTGATGTTGAAATCAATGGTTGGTTTATTAATGACGATCTAGCATATACTACCAATACCATACATATGGTTCTACATGGTGATTCTATTTGTTTAAACATAAATTTTGAATAAACCTTACAAAGAATTCACGACTAATTCTTTATAAATTTTAAAATTATATGATAACACATTAGATGTAGGATCGCCTTGCCGCCGAACCGCGCGGGTACTTCAACTAGTGTATATATATATATATATATATATATAAAATCAAGTGTACCCGAAGGTACCAACCTTAAAAAAATATATATAAAATTTTTTTCACATAACCATGTTTAATTTAATGTTATACACATGATATATGAATTTCATATACATTCACCTTTTCTGTGTCCTTAAAAATTATGTGAATGCTCAATGCATATTTATGTGAATGGTCATTTCACACTATGTGAATTGTCACATTTATGTGAATGCTCAATGCATATTTATGTGAATGATCGTCCATGTGAGTGGTCATTTCACACCATTCACATGGTCATTTCACACCATGTGAATAGTGTGAATGACCATTCACATGATCTTTTTTTATCATTCACAAGATTTATGAAGTTGCTCCTTTTGAAAAAAAAGTCTTATGATATTGTCTTATACATGTCTATTCAAAAAATATATATGTGAATGATCATTCACATTAGGGTACACTGGAATGTCATAGGTACGCTGATGAACCTAATTATATATATATATATATATATATATATATATATATATATATATATATATATATATATATATATATATATATATATATATATATATATATATATATATATATATATATATAGAGAGAGAGAGAGAGAGAGAGAGAGAGATAGAGTATAGATCATTGCAACACCTAAATTTAGTGTAGAACTGTAGAACCAATATCGTCCAGAGATTAGATTAATCTAATGGTCTTGATTTAAAAGAGTCAAGTTTGAAATTAGTGAAAAAAAAAATTTGTATTAGTGATATTTTAATGCAAGGGTAAAATCGGAATAGATTGGAAATAAAAAGATTGAAATTAGCAAAATAAATATCTTTTTTCTTTAAATTAAAATGATTAATTTTAAATCAAAAAAATTATGTGACACCCCGTTACCCCGGTTGGAAACGAAGCGTGACGTCGCGGAAGCGTAACCATAATCATAACGAACGACCACTATATGGACGTTTTCAGAAAAATACATCGTTTTAACTTTAAAATAGGGGGTTTTACAAAACCACATGAAATGTAAATAGCTGGCAAAATACAGAGATTTAAATACAAAGTTTAGGTTATCAAAAATTATACAAATAAATCTCCGAGTTTGAAAATGATGCGACTCCAAAATGAACGGAAGCCTTCCGATGAATGCGTATGTCTTAACCACCTGAAAATACATGCTAAAATACGTCAACAAATTTTTGGTGAGCTCATAGGTTTACGCGAAAAGACCAATTGTATGGACATTATCAGATGAGTTAAAATTTTAAAACATAAATTCCATGTATGTATTACATAAACCATCATGAAACCGAAGCTTAATTAAATGAGTTTGCCATGTGTAGTATTCTCATACGTAATACCGTGTGTTAAATATATATGCATTCCGCCGTTAGCGGATTAAGACTAACCCGAATGGGGGACATGACTCCCGATAGATCTATCCACAATATATTCGCGCTTACAAATAAATGTAATTAACGGTTCATGATTTGAGGGCTGATTGATCCACATGTGTAATACATATAAGAAAATAAACAATTTTGATGTCCATATAAAAACAGTGCATGTATTTCCACCCCAATAAATAGTGAAAATAGGGCTATGAAGACTCACCGCATGTTGATGGCAAAAATGAGCGTAAAAATGAAAATTTACGTTGTTGATGAGTGATGACACCGGACGCGTTTAACCAAGTCCTAAATGATATAAGGGACTTAATAATCTCCCATATATGATAATATGTATGTATAAATGTTGTTATGTTTTTAAATCACCCAACATTACAAGTTTATAAATAAAACCCACTTAAAACGTCAAGTTAATATATAAATAATTTTCCAGCTTTTTGAAGGTTTTTCGGCCTACTTTGAGGCTGTTTTTGACCAAGCTCCAAAACGATTTAGGTTTTGGTTTTCTTAGATATTAAACTAATATATACAAAGAATTTTTAAAGTCAAGAACGACCATTTTTTGAGGTGTTTAGGTTAGGGAAAAAGCTCGTTAAAAACCCTATGTTGGCCATTTTTGAGCTGTCAAACTTTTGGGTTCCCAAATAATATCTAGTTGTTCTAAACTCCATAATAAATTATGAAAAAATTCAATATTTTTAGTTAAGACATAGATCTAACTTTTGAGACAAGAATCAACTCATTTTGTTAAGTTATGAATTAGTTATGATTTTTCAAAGTTGATGCAACATTTCTGCCGAAATTCCGTATTTCATAAACTTGAAATAACTTGTGATTCTTGTTGTTTATTCAAAGACTACTTGTATAAAAAGTTATAAAACACATTTATATAACTTGTTTTCATAATATTTGCACTTACATGATGTGTTTATATATTTATAAACACATTTGAAGAAACAACTTAAAAAAACAAAAACTAGATATTTATAAACTTGAATCTTTATGAAACTTGTTGTTGTTGGTGATTATATATATTATGCAAGACTTATATAAATATAAATATAAGATGTTATAAGTTAGTATTTACTTACTTTGGGGTATTAGAAGTATGCAAATGAGAAGAAGTTGAAACTGTTGCAAAAGTTGCACCAAAAAACACTTGAAACTTTGAAGAACACAAAAATTGAAATGTTGGCTTTGTGAATGGCCTTCTTGGCCGGATTTTGAAAGAGAGAAAGGGAGAGTTTTGGGCTTGTGAAGTGTGGAAATGAAGAGTGACATGGGGTCTTATTTATAGAGGAGAAAAAGGTGGTGAAATGATGAAGAATAGTGTGAGATCTTTGGTGAGTTGAAAAAAGAGGATTTGATTTTGATATGTTGAGTAAAAAAATACATTTCATGGTCCTTGTGTACTCCCCTGTAACATCCTAAGAATTTAAAATGATGTAATTGAGGTTAATTAGTATAAATTTTTGAATTTAATATAATTATGTTGGATTAGGTATTGGGATTAATTATAAGAGTTGGTTGTTTTATTCAGAATTTGATAATTTCCGGTTTATTTAGTTAAAATAATTATTATTAAGTGGTTGAAAGGATAAAATAAAGATTTAATCTTTATTTAATGGAAATTAAGAACGTGGTTGCTATTTTATGGAATTTAGAAATTTTTAAATTTCGAAGTATACTTTATTTAGAATGATGATGATAAATTATAATGATGATTAAATAAAGATGGAAATCTTTATTTAAAGAAAGTTAGATAAGTTGAGGGATTAAATTGTCAAAAGTTAAAGTTGGTGAATTTAAAAGACTTAAGGCTTTCATATTTGCACATTCATCTCTCTCTCTACTTTCTCTCTCAAAAGAAAGAAAACTCACGGTTCTTCCATTTCCAAATCAAGAATCAAAGAAAACATCGAATTGGAGGCTGAAAATTCGGATTCAAGTTGCATTGGAGAAGCTATAATCACTACAACGAACGATTCGAGGTAAAATTTACTCAAAATCTCGATATTTAAGGATTTAGAAATTGGTTTCTATGAAAATCGAATTTGAGATTGAGGATTCAAAAGTTGATGCATGTCTAAAATTTTGATGGGATGGTATAAATCAAGTGTTATAGAAGATGTGTACAAAGTTTTAGGTTCTGATTCAAGTTATAAACATGATTTTGGGAAATTTACAATAAGTTTCTGTGTGCTTTGCATAGTACCGAAACCTTAAAGTAAGGGTACCGAAACCATAAAGGTTTCGGTATTAACCCCCCTCTACCGAAACATATACTGAAACTCTCATGATGCTGAAATTCCTGGACTACCAAAACCTTGTACATAATACCGAAACTCTGAAGGGTACCGAAACTATATATATGTACCGAAACCTTTTGAGGTTTCGGTATTGCTGACTTATACTGAAACCATGCTAGTGAAACTCTATATACCGAAACCCACGCATGTACTGAAGCCTTCATATAGAAACCATATGTACCGAGACCCCCATAAATATATGTACTTTACCGAAACTTGGATAGTTTCGGTAATTATCAAAAATTCCAAAGCCTACCGAAACCTTTAAGGAATTAGTCAAACTCATTACCGAAACTTTGCCATATTATTTCTTAATTGTGATTTCATGCATGAAAGCATGTATACATGTGTGAGCAATGCACATATATACACAAATTTATGAAACATTAAAAATACTCACATATATATATATATATATATATATATATATATATATATATATATATATATATATAATTATATTGGATTGGGTTTTAATTGGAGAAAATAAAATGGAACCGGTCGGACATTCTATATTTCAGACATTTTATGGACAGTTTGGCAATCTCAAATATTGGAAATTAAAGGATAAACTTCAATATAATTTCAGTGGGTTAACGCAATAAATTGAGAAACTTGGCGAGATTCATTATAAATGAGAGATTGATGGTATTATTAAAGGGATAAATTGGGAATAATTAAACTATCAAGTAAGAGGATTAAATATAAATTTCGGGTGTCGGTTCTGGAATGTTGTAATGCTTATAAATGTACAAATTGATGCCAATTTGTTAAAGAACACGTAATAATGATATGTTTATCATATGGAAATGTAACAGGTCCCTTGTGGTGTTATTTAACCCACAATGGGGTACCTGGGGAGTCCGGTTGAAAGTCCGAAGAGAAATAAAATTGCTTAAATTCTAATAACGCACCCACTGTGAGTACAGTAGATTTCGCATGTTTATATCTGTTTTATGTTAAGATTTGCCTGCTGAGACCTGTTGCTTCAATTATTTGTTTGGAATTCTACTAACTTGCGTAGATTTAGATGCACATTCTTACTTGTTGCATGTCCTTTCGATTGTTGTGCATCTATTGATGGACCGATGGGTCGCATCGAATACTCTGATGTTACTGTGCTATATGACCTGGAGCTGATCCACTCCTAGGCCCGGTAGGCAGTATGTCATCCCCGATCGTACGTTTGTCTTAGATGGTATGTTTAAATGCCGAGCTGGGCTCGAAGGGGCTGCAGCTCTAGTCCGTACTTTGTGTACGAAGAGGATATCCGATGTTGGTCATCTGTGTTATCCTTGGGCTTCATAAAAATTTATAAAATGCGTAATCTTTGTATTCACTAAGCATTCGCTTATCCCCCAGTTGTTTATTTTGATTTTTACAGGAAAGGGAAAATCTGCCGCGGGACCATCTAGCTAGGTTGATATTCGAAGTGATTTGAAGATATCAGTTGTATATCTTGGTAACTTACCTTTGGGTTTATTGATGTAATGAATTTGGGATGATGTAATGTAATTGAAGTTAGTAAACTTAGTCATGTACCTTATGTAGTACCATAGGGTGATTTGAAACTGTTGTAATACTTTAAATTATGTGTTTTAATGCTTCCGCACTTAATTAGGTTATCAGATCATTATGTAATTGTGTTTGATGTTTAATCCTGGGTGTTTTAGTAAATTGGTGGTTGTTGTGGCAAGGGTGTCACACGAGATTGTATTAGAGCAGTAGTTTGAGATTCAAGTGTCCGTGAGGTCTTGATCTCAAACATTAGGTAATGATATGTAGTGGTTTAAGTAATGATCTGAACTAAGATAGGTTATGATCTAGTAATTATAAGAGATTGACTATCATACGGGACAAATGAATGGTGTCTTTAAACTGATGACATGTTACTAAACAAGTTATATGTTTATATTTTCAGAATATGTCTGGAGGAGGAATGACACCTGAAGAAACAAGAGAGATGATGCTAGCCATGATGGCTGAGCAGAATCGAATGATTCAAGATCAGTTTCGGGCTCGAGATGAGGCCGAAGCTAAACGAAGAGAAGATAAGAGGAAGAATAAGGAAAGAGAGATAAACAATGACGAACAAGATGACAATACTGGGTCATCTAATAATCCCAGAAGTTGTCGGTTTAAAGATTTTAAGGGGAATGGAGCAGTCGAGTTTAATGGACTCGGTGATGCTGTTGCTGCTCTGGAATGGATAACAGCCACAGAACGGACATTCCGAATCAGTGATTGTGCTGAGAAGGACATGGTCCGGTTCGCTACTGCTATGTTCACCAAAGACGCAGTAATGTGGTGGAATTCAATGGTGAATGCCTTAACAATGGAGAAGGTTTTTTAGTATGACATGGGCTGAGTTTACTGAAATTTTCACTCAGCAGTACTGCCCGGCCGATGAACGCCGAAGACTAGAAGCTAAGTTCATGACACTAATTCAGGGGATTAAGTCTGTGTCCCAATATGCGGTAGAGTTCACGAGGCTAAGTTTATTTGCGCCTCATCAGGTTGATACAGAAGAAAGAAAAGTTACTCGATTTGAGGTTGGTCTTGATTTGGAAATCCGAAGGGTGATGAGCAACGTAAATTACCCCACGTTTGCTTGTCTGCTGGAAGCTGCCAGAAATGTAGAACAGATCCTGATTATGTCAGGTTATGTGATGGGGTCTGCTGATGCTGCTTCAACTAACCCAACTCAACCTTCACCGCCGAAACGTCAACGTGAAGGAGGCTACTCTGGTTCTGCACGATCATCACGGTACTCGCCACAACAGTCTTACCGTCGGCAGTCTAGTTCTCCTGGTCATGCTCGTGCATGTTTCTGCTGTGGAGAATTGGGCCACTACCAAAATGAATGCTCACGAAGAACGGATGCCTGCCATAAATGTGGTGTGTGGGGGCACTATAGCAGGGATTGTCGAAAGAATGCTCCAACAGCTGCTGCTCCATCTTTGACTCGATCATTTGGAAGATCAAGTGGTGGTTCAGTCAACCGCCAGAACCAATCACAAAGGGGATAGGCTAGTGCATTTCAGATTATCGCGGAGGAAGCTAGGGAAAACCCAGAGGTGGATGCGGGTACGTTTATAGTTAACTCTTTGCTTGCAAAAGTGATGTTTGATTTTATGTCAAGTATAACATAACATAGTATTTAGTGAATAACGTAATAAATGTAGAAGATGTCGACATTGTAAATAAGAATAACAAATGCCAAGAAGGACCGATGTTTGTTATAATTGAGGAAAGATGGGTCATTGTAAAAAGAGTACATTAAGATTCTATATGTAATACTTCATTGAAGTTTTATGATTTTGAAGATAACATAAACTTAAGTATTATGAAAAGCTGTTACAAATATAGGTATGATTATGTTTGTAAATGAGAATACTCGAGTATATGAATAGGCATCAGATGAATAGCCAAAATGGATTTTGAAGCTTTGAATCGGAAAAGATGCATTAAATATCTTGAAATTTATGAACGAGTTTGGAAGTTGTAATAAAGTTTAAGTTTGACCATAATGGGTTGAAGAATTGGAAATTAATTATGTTGATACTATATATGTCATGATCGAGGAATTGATGATAATTAGTTATGGTCATCAAAAAATATGTAGCGTTAGCTTTTATTAAGAAAAACAGTAAGGTATATTGTGTTGATTATTTTAAGATTAAAAAGGTTGTGGATGAGAAAACGTGATACGAACTGATTATTAGAGTTTTGATGTAGTTGGAGTCAAAGATGCTATTTCAATAATTGAAATACGAAAAATTTTATAACATTAAGAGTAATTTAAGCAAATTGAGAAAACGAATGAGGGTATTGATAATACATGACTTGTGTTAATATTGAATGAAATTTGGAATATACAATGTGAGGTATATGTTAGATATGTACATGATCCGTAAACAATTGGAAGGGGAATATAATACTACATGGGGATAATGAACTTATTGATATGATGATTGGATCAAATACAAAAGAGTTTAATGCTACGATTCGGAATCTAAGGAAGATTCGAAGGTAGTAATGGGTTTTGTTTGTTTCTGATGCCGATCAATTAATTGTAACTATTGATTTTGCGCAATTAACGTTAAAATTGCATAGTAAAACATTAGATAAAGTAATTTATGTGTATCATGATTGTACTCTAGAGATTAAAGAAGCAATCCTATATGTTGACTTGATTCCTGGAGTTTCTTCAATAGCTTGTGGTTTGTATCGTCATGCATCTACCGAAATGTAAGAGAGATGCGGCATAAACATGAATACGAGAAAAACTTACCTGCAACCGATAGAAGATCAGAATGGATTGGATGGGAATTTAGTATAACACTAGTTATCATGATAAAGTAAAGAAGACCATGTTTAAAATTTTGCACGCAAAGAAATGTAGAAGTCCTGCATGTTGGAAAGAAATCGAAGGAACTATGATTGTTATGTCTGCATTATCACAAAAGTGTTACTATGGTAATAGATATAAACTGATCAATTATAAGAAAAACGATGGAGTATATTGATAATATCACCGATGAGGTGTGTTACTTATTTTGAAAAGGGTACAAGTTGACACCGATATGTGTTGGCACATCTAGAATAATAGAAAGGTTGGGAATCAGTTGTGTCATTTGGAATTTCAAAGGAAATATTGAAATAACATTTGGTGATTCATGTGGGAAATTTTAGGAAGTCCTTCAAAACTGGAAATGAAGGTTGGGATGATTATACTGATTTTGAAATTTATGAGAGGTTAGTATATGTTGAGAAACAGGTATGTGTTTTGAATACTAACATCAAAAAGTTAAGGATTAAAGAGATTAAACTAGTGTTGATTCGTTGGAAGCATCACAAAGGAGTAAACCATACTTGGGAGATAAAAGCCGATATGTTGAAAAAGTAAATGAATCTGTTCGAATACAAGTAACTTCGAGGACGAAGTTTGAGCGTGGTGGAGCCCATGCTGTAACATCCTAAGAATTTAAAATGATGTAATTGAGGTTAATTAGTATAAATTTTTGAATTTAATATAATTATGTTGGATTAGGTATTGGGATTAATTATAAGAGTTGGTTGTTTTATTCAGAATTTGATAATTTCCAATTTATTTAGTTAATATAATTATTATTAAGTGGTTGAAAGGATAAAATAAAGATTTAATCTTTATTTAATGGAAATTAAGAACGTGGTTGCTATTTTATGGAATTTAGAAATTTTTAAATTTCGAAGTATACTTTATTTAGAATGATGATGATAAATTATAATGATGATTAAATAAAGATGAAAATCTTTATTTAAAGAAAGTTAGATAAGTTGAGGGATTAAATTGTCAAAAGTTGAAGTTGGTGAATATAAAAGACTTAAGGCTTTCATATTTGCACATTCATCTCTCTCTCTACTTTCTCTCTCAAAAGAAAGAAAACTCACGGTTCTTCCATTTCCAAATCAAGAATCAAAGAAAACATCGAATTGGAGGCTGAAAATTCGGATTCAAGTTGCATTGGAGAAGCTATAATCACTAACGAACGATTCGAGGTAAAATTTACTCAAAATCTCAATATTTAAGGATTTAGAAATTGGTTTCTATGAAAATCGAATTTGAGATTGAGGATTCAAAAGTTGATGCATGTCTAAAATTTTGATGGGATGGTATAAATCAAGTGTTATAGAAGATGTGTACAAAGTTTTAGGTTTTGATTCGAGTTATAAATATGATTTTGGGAAATTTACAATAAGTTTCTGTGTGCTTTGCATAGTACCGAAACCTTAAAGTAAGGGTACCGAAACCATAAAGGTTTCGGTATTAACCCCCCTCTACCGAAACATATACTGAAACTCTCATGATGCTGAAATTCCTGGACTACCAAAACCTTGTACATAATACCGAAACTCTGAAGGGTACCGAAACTATATATATGTACCGAAACCTTTTGAGGTTTCGGTATTGCTGACTTATACTGAAACCATGCTAGTGAAACTCTATATACCGAAACTCACGCATGTACTAAAACCTTCATATAGAAACCATATGTACCGAGACCCCCATAAATATATGTACTTTACCGAAACTTGGATAGTTTCGGTAATTATCAAAAATTCCAAAGCCTACCGAAACCTTTAAGGAATTAGTCAAACTCATTACCGACACTTTGCCATATTATTTCTTAATTGTGATTTCATGCATGAAAGCATGTATACATGTGTGAGCAATGCACATATATACACAAATTTATGAAACATTAAAAATACTCACACATATATATATATATATATATATATATATATATATATATATATATATATATATATATATATATATATATATATATATAATTATATTGGATTGGGTTTTAATTGGAGAAAATAAAATGGAACCGGTCGGACATTCTATATTTCAGACATTTTATGGACAGTTTGGCAATCTCAAATATTGGAAATTAAAGGATAAACTTCAATATAATTTCAGTGGGTTGACGTAATAAATTGAGAAACTTGGCGAGATTCATTATAAATGAGAGATTGATGGTATTATTAAAAGGGATAAATTGGGAATAATTAAACTATCAAGTAAGAGGATTAAATATAAATTTCGGGTGTCGGTTCTGGAATGTTGTAATGCTTATAAATGTGCAAATTGATGCCAATTTGTTAAAGAACACGTAATAATGATATGTTTATCATATGGAAATGTAACAGGTCCCTTGTGGTGTTATTTAACCCACAATGGGGTACTTGGGGAGTCCGGTTGAAAGCCCGAAGAGAATTAAAATTGCTTAAAGTCTAATAACGCACCCACTGTGAGTACAGTAGATTTCGCATGTTTATATCTGTTTTATGTTAAGCTTTGCCTGCTGAGACCTGTTGCTTCAATTATTTGTTTGGAATTCTACTAACTTGCGTAGATTTAGATGCACATTCTTACTTGTTGCATGTCCTTTCGATTGTTGTGCATCTATTGATGGACCGATGGGTCGCATCGATTACTCTGATGTTACTGTGCTATATGACCTGGAGCTGATCCACTCCTAGGGCCGGTAGGCAGTATGTCATCCCTGATCGTACGTTTGTCTCAGATGGTATGTTTAAATGCCGAGCTGGGCTCGAAGGGGCTGCGGCTCTGGTCCGTACTTTGTGTACGAAGAGGATATCCGATGTTGGTCATCTGTGTTATCCTTGGGCTTCATAAAAATTTATAAAATGCGTAATCTTTGTATTCACTAAGCATTCGCTTTTCCCCCAGTTGTTTATTTTGATTTTTACAGGAAAGGGAAAATCTGCCGCGGGACCATCTAGCTAGGTTGATATTCGAAGTGATTTGAAGATATCAGTTGTATATCTTGGTAACTTACCTTTGGGTTTATTGATGTAATGAATTTGGGATGATGTAATGTAATTGAAGTTAGTAAACTTAGTCATGTACCTTATGTAGTACCATAGGGTGATTTGAAACTGTTGTAATACTTTAAATTATGTGTTTTAATGCTTTCGCACTTAATTAGGTTATCAGATCATTATGTAATTGTGTTTGATGTTTAATCCTGGGTGTTTTAGTAAATTGGTGGTTGTTGTGGCAAGGGTGTCACATCCCCATGGCCGACCTATATGAGGGTGTATTTAAATGTATTTTTTTTTGTATAAAAGTATTTAAAAATGTATTTTTGTATTTCCCTTTTCTTGTAATTTCATAAATACTTTTGGATGCATTGTTTTAATGAATTGTTTTAGTCTTGCATAATTAATGTTAAGTAAGTGTATTAGTATATGATTAGTGTCACTAATCATAATTTAATTATGTACTTAGTTGCATTAATTTTTTTCATATCGTAAATCGGTCGGATTAATTGATTTCCGGATTCATCGCACCAATGAATTTGATTCTAATTGAGTTGAATTTCTTTATGGACATTGTTAATCACTTTGATTAATTGCTAATGACCACTGATTAGGTTATAATTGGCTATTAAATACTCATTAGGTCATAGTTGCTTAGCTGATTTAATGCCGGATGTTACAGTCTCCCCTTGTTAAGGGAATTTCATCCCGAAATTTTATCTTGTTTCCTCAGAGGTCTTGTTACTTAGGATTAGGTGAGGGTATCTTTGGTTAAATTGGCCTTTGCATGCTGAAGTGAATTCTGGTCCATGTCTAAAATTCCATCTGACCTTGAGGATGGGTATACAACTGTGCTTCAATCCTTTGACCTTACGGTCCATGATTTCAACCGGCTCTTTGATGAAGCGAAGTTTATCTGTTAGCTGGATTTCTTCCAAGGGGGTAACAAGTGTCTCTTCTAACAAACACTTCTTCATATTCGATACATGGAAGGTATTGTGCATGCTGCTAAGCTCTGGTGGTAGCTCTAAACGATAAGCTACGAGTCCAATTCCCTTTAAGACTTTGTATTGTCCAATGTATCGAGGGTTTAGCTTTTCCTTATTTTCCTCATCGTATCCCACCCTTCCATGCCGAGTCTTTCATTGGTACTCGTTCTCCCAATTGGTACTCAAGGGATTTTCTCCCTACATCTGCATAACTTTCTGACAATCGTGGGCAACTCTTAGTCAGTTCCGCATCTGTACTATCCTTTCGGTAGTTTCGTGAATGATCTTAGTACCAGTGACTTGGCTATCTCCTACTTCTTCCCAACAAGTCGGCGATCGACACTTTCGCCCGTGGAGGGCCTCAAACATAGCAGCTTTAATACTTGAGTGATAGCTATTGTAGTACGATAATTCTACTAAGGCAATTGAGTATCCATCACACAGGCTCTTAATGTATGTTCTAGGGTTTGAATCGTTCTATTATTCTGACCATCGGTCTGAGGGTGATATGTGGTACTCATGTCCAAGTTTGTATCCAAAGCTTTCTGTAATAATTGCCAAAAACTTAGATGTAGATCTGCTATCCATATCCGAAATGATTATAATAGGCACTCCGTGTCCGGAGACGACTTCCTTGAGGTACGTTTGGACTAGCTTATTCATCCTGTTGTTCTCCTTGATTGGTAGGAATGCACGGATTTTGTTAGGCGGTCGACTATTACTCAAATGGTTTCTGATGTCTTTGGAGCATGTTAGGAATTTCTTGACATATATGGCAATGTAATCCTTCATGATAGGCCACCCGTATAGCTCCTTAAGGTCATGATACATTTTATTGGATCCGGGGTGAACGACATATCTTGATTTGTGTCCGTCATCTGTAACCAGCTTTCTTACTCTATCAAAAATAGGGTAACAAGACTCTATTCATGAAGTATCGATTTTCATTAACCCTTATCCCAAACTATTTATCCATTCTGTGCAGGGCTTCATTTTTCATATTTTCCTACTTATTAGCTTCTACTGGTGCACCATGAACTAAGGAAAGAAGGTTTGGTTGAATGGTTATAACTAGGGCTGATACTCTTAATGGCTTAACTTGTTCCTTTCGGCTCTGAGCGTCTGCAACCACATTAGTTTTCCTCAGGTGATAACGAATTTCACAGTTGCAATCACTTATTAGCTCCATCAACGATGTTACCTCTTATTTGACTCTTTCTGGTTCAAGATGTGTTGGAGGCTCTTATGGTCTGTGAGTGTAGTACACTTCTTACCATACAACTAATGTCTTCAAGTCTTAAGGATAAAGACTACTGCTTTAAGATCTATATCATGCGTTGTGTAATTCACCTAGTGAACCTTAAGGTTTTATAAAGTATAAGTTATGACCATATCTTTCTATATCATCCCATTATGTGGAACGTCACAGTAATCTACAGATTTCCTGCTTCTCTCTGTGAAGACCACCCCTCTCGGGGCGGTAGACACGAGTCTAGGCCCCACATCATGCAATACGATATCAACCATAACTAAGATAGAGTAATTATAATGTGGAATATTAAATTACAGGACAAACATATTAAGATTAAGTTTAATACGGATTACAGTTTTCAAATTAAACTTATAATGGGCACAAGTCTAATCTAATTCATGTCATCATATAATCAAGATAAATCTACCCAGACCACCATATTATCATCCTCCAATTAGTACCAAAAGGGGTTTGCTGAGTAGAGGTCTATGAAAACTTCTGTCTTGATCTTGTAAGACCTAAGAACTAGGTCCGGCAGGTAACTTTCCTTTATCTTTTCCTGTAAAAATGTAAGTAGCAACTGTAAGCAATGCTTAGTGAGTAAATAGATTTTCAAATTAACATGCATTGTCAAGCGGATCATAAGTTCTAGCGTGATATGTCTTGGCTGCCGCTTCAGCCCTCATGATTGAGACATAGAAGTCATAGAGTCGGATGATGTTCAAGCCACGCTCACGCTTAAATCGTGGGGATCAGCCACATACTGGGCTAGCTACCAGTAAATCAACATGGCGGAACATCGGAGGGTCATTACCAAGTTCAACAGAACTGGTGAAATAGCCAGGTCTAGAACAATAGACCGACAAGGCTAATCAAGCTGAATCAATATGTCAAAGTATATGCAATGATGAAACATACGTAATCAAAGTCATGATAGCAATAATCTCAAAGCAATATCAGAAATGAACTGTAAATGCATTATCATATGAAGTGATAAATCAAATAGCTATCATGATCCACTGGGCAACACCGAACCATGGTGAGCACAGGTCACAATCAAGCTAATAATATGAATGTCAAATCAATCTAATATCAACAATATGTCTCAACCGGATATTCAAGCATGTTAAATCTGAATATCTATAACTCACAGGTCTGGGGTCTTTATCAAGCAGATGTATATATCCACCACCTGAGTTATCTCAGGATTTTATCTTTAATCTTTGTCAATCTGTTCTCTGTCAATTCTTTTCAAATTTTTGACCGGCTTTTAAATCTTTAAATCAATGTTTAGAAATTAACTAAACCTATCCAGAATCATATCATATCAATGTCATCAGCTTTTAGCTTTAAAGTCTTTATTTTTTTATCTGATTCTGATAATTGATAATTCATTAATCATATTGCATTTTCTTTAACTCTTTGTAATCTTAATGAGATATAAATATATCTCATATTACTTTATTTATTAATCTTTAATTGTCAATTAAAATATATTAACAATACATCCGGATTCGGATATATCCGAATTTGGGCATCCAGATTAGGATCAGCCCGGATTCGGACCTATCCGGATTGGGGATCCGGATTCGGTCCATCCAAAGTGGAATCTGAAATAGCACCATCCGAAAATAGATCATCCAGATTCGGACCGAACCCATTCATCCGAATTGGGTCAAATCCGAATTCAAGTAAGGTCCGAAATTAGCTTAATATCCGAATTTGCATCATCCAAAACTTAGGATCCGAGACATGGGATCCGAATTGGTGCATCTCATCCGAATTCGGATCCCACATCTTCATATTTTCCAGAAATTTGTTCTTACTGTTCTTATTTTATACATACGGATTTTTACATAAAAATTCACAAAACTTAATTTTATCAACATGCAACTTAATATATATTTATATTATCTTTATTGGGTTGATTTTATATAACTTTCCCTATCAATAACACTATAATTTGATCAAGATCATCCAAAAATTCATATTTTTGTCAAGAACATCATTTCATCATAAAAATTCAGATTTCGTAATTATTTGGATGATCAAACCTCTGATTTTTGTTTCTATAACTTTTATATACTTCATTTCATCATTATCTACTAAAATCTTACACATGCAACCAACAAATTTCATAATTTAATCCTTTGGTTTCGGTTTTTATCAAAACCGAAACATACTTCTAAAATATCAATTGTAAACTGATTTTTACCTCAAATATTTGTAGTTTCTTGTTGATTAATTGTTGTTGTAACTCCTCCGTAGCTTTAAATTCCGAATTTATTGCAAAATTTGTGGATTTCTTGTTGAATTCTTGAGGTAGCCGTAAGTGTAGAGAGAGAGAGTAGAGAATTTGTGTTAATGATCTTAAATGATCATTAATTTGTGTATATATTTCATTTAGTTATATTTATAATTTAACCCATTATCCTTTTGTATTTTACAACTCTTTTAATTTAATCATCTTTAACAATTTATAAAATGAATATAATTTAATTAAATAAATCTCAAACTTAATTAAATTATATAACGAATAATGTAAATAAATTACATTATAGAATCAAATACTAGAATTACGACTGGACCAAAAGTTAGGTTGTTACAGAATGGGCTCCACCACGCACAAACTTCGTCCTCGAAGTTAGCTATGTTCGAACAGACTTGGATAGGTAGCTTTCATGACATCTCTCGATTCCCAAGACTGATGCGAACCTTTGTGGTGTTTCTACTGGACGAGCACCATCTGTATCTCTTTATTTCGAAGCTTTTTGGTCTTCGAGTCCAGAATACATTCTGGCTCTTCAACCACTCGAAGCTTTTCATCAATATGCAGATTAACATGTGGTATTTGTACTTCTCTTTCATCGGCTAAGCTCTTTCGCAATTGACTGACATGGAATACAGGATGAATTCCAGATAAGTCCGTTGGCAGTTCAAGACGATAAGATTGATTTCCTATCTTTTCAACAATCTTGAACGGGTCAATAAATCTCGGAGCTAGCTTATTTCTTTTTATAAATCTCGCCACATTCTTCATTGGGGATACTTTCAGCATCATCCAATCGTTAACTGCAAAACTGATAGATCTGTGACGATTATCATAATAAGACTTTTGCCTGCTCTGAGCTTCAAGGATATTCCTTCTGACAAGTTGAATCTTTTCATGAGTCAACTGTAGAAGGGCAGAACCCGCTATAGGCGATTCACCTGTTTCACGCCAACAGGTGGGAGTTCTGCACTTTCGTCCGTATAAAGCTTCAAATGGAGCCATCTTGATCGTGGAATGATAACTGTTGTTGTATGAGAATTCGACCAGAGGCAAGTGGTCATCCCAATTACCACCCAGATCAATAATGCAGGCACGAAGCATGTCTTCAAGAGTTAAGATAGTACGTTCACTTTGGCCATCTGCACTTGGGTGATAAGCTGTACTCATTGAGATTCGAGTACCCATCCCTTCTTGCAGTGCTTTCCAGAATCTCGAAGTGAAACGACTATCACGATCAGAGATGATAGATTTCGGCACACCATGACGAGAGTTGATCTCGGTAATGTACATCTGTGCCAATTTATCGAGAGAATACGTCTCTTTCATCGGTATGAAGTGAGCTGACTTTGTTAATCGATCCACGACTACCCAGATGGAGTCGTGTTGTCTCTTGGTCTTTGGCAGTTTCGTGACGAAGTCCATGGTTATATGCTCCCACTTCCATTCAGGAACTGGCAGTGGTTGCATATCCCCGAAGGGTTTCTGATGTTCTGCCTTAACCATTTGACATACTCTGCAGCTTTCAACATATGACTGATGTCCTTTTTCATTCCTGGCCACTAGTAGTCAGATTTCAGATCGAAATACATCTTTGAGCTGCCAGGATGAATAGATAATTTGGACTGATGGGCTTCGGATAGAAGAGTGTTGCAGATTGAACCATATTTAGGAATCCAGATTCGGTTTCCCTTGAGACATGGAAGTCCTAAATGGTTCAGTGATAAGAATTGTAATTGCCCCTTGAGATTTTCAGAACAGAGATTCTCTTCTTTCAATGCTTCAGCTTGAGCAGATTTAATGTCTTCGATTAGATCGGAAGAGAATACAATAGGAGTCAGGGCATAGCAACACTTTTCAGGATATGTCTTTCTACTCAAAGCATCCGCGACCACATTTGCTTTGCCGGGATGATATAGGATCTCGCAATCATAGTCCTTGATGAGTTCTAAGGACCGTCGCTGTTTCATGTTCAGATCCTTTTGAGTAAATAGATGCTTGAGACTTTTATGGTCAGTATAAAGCTCACACTTAGTCCCATAAAGATAATGCCGCCAGATTTTCAATGCAAAGGTAATGGCAGCCAACTCAAGATCATGAGTTGGTGCACTTTTCTCATAGTCTTTCAATTGCCTTGAAGCGTAAGCAATGACTTTTCCCCATTGCATGAGGACACTTCCTAAGCCAGTACCAGATGCATCGCTATAAACAACGAAATCATCATTGCCTTCTGGTAAGGCTAGGATCGGCGCTTGAATAAGTTTCTGTTTTAACGTTTCAAATGCCTCTTGCTGTTTATCTGCCCATACGAAAGGTGTATTCTTCCGTGTTAGCATCGTAACTGGCACAGCAATCTTCAAGAAGTCTTTAATGAATCGCCGGTAGTAACCAGCCAATCCAAGGAAACTTCTGATTTCGGAGGCATTGCGAGGTATTTGCCATTTCTGAACAGCCTCGACTTTAGAAGGATCGACTGAGATACCTTCGCCAGATACGACATGGCCAAGGAATTGGATCTGTATGAGCAAGAATTCGCATTTTGAAAATTTTGCGTAGAGTCTTTTCTTTCTCAATAACTCTAGCAGTTGTCGCAGATGATTAACATGATCAGCCTCCGTTTTGGAGTAAATCAAGATATCGTCTATGAATACGATAACTGACTTATCCAGCATTGGTCTACACACACGATTCATGAGATCCATGAACGTCGCTGGTGCATTTTTTAGACCGAAAGGCATTACGAGAAATTCGTAATGACCGTATCTTGTTCGGAAGGCTGTCTTTGGAATATCCTCATCTCTTACTTTCAGCTGATGATACCCAGAATGAAGATCAACTTTAGAGAAGTAGCTGGTTCCTTGTAGCTGATCAAATAAATCATCGATTCTGGGTAGAGGATACTTGTTCTTGATAGTGACTTTGTTCAACTCGCGGTAGTCGATGCACATTCGGAGAGTTCTGTCTTTCTTTTTAATGAATAGGACAGGTGCACCCCACGGAGATGAACTAGGTCGGATAAATCCCTTCTCTAAATGATCTTGCAATTGTTTTGACATTTCCTGCATCTCTGCAGGTGCAAGTCTGTAGGGAGCTTTAACAATTGGAGCCGCACCAGGAACTAAGTCAATGCCAAATTCGACTTGACGTTCCGGTGGGACTCCAGAGATATCATCCGGGAACACGTCTGGGAATTCACAGACGATCGGAATATCAGATATGGATTTCTTATTGGCTTCAGAGACGGATTCAGACGAGACATAGCATAGATACGATTCGTGACCCTTAGATAGATATTTGTACGCTTTCTCAACAGTTATAAAGCAGTGTGCACCTTTCCGTTTCTCGCCTTTGATTTCCAATACTCGACCATCTGAAGACTTGATCCTGATGATTCGGCGGTTGCATACGATCGTAGCTTCGTTATTCGTTAACCAGTACATGCCGATGATGACATCAAGTTCTTTTAACGGTATCGGCATAAGGTCGAGATTGAATACTATATTATCAACGAGCAGAGTGCAGTTTCGATAAACAGAATCAGCCATAACATAATTGTTACTGGCTGTCTCAATATCAAGTATCACAGGTAGTTTTGATGGAGTTTTAGAAAGTCTTCAAGCAAAAGCAGTAGATATAAAGGAATGATTAGCACCGGAATCGAATAGTACGCGAGCAGGTATCGTATTTAACAGGAACGTACCGGTAACTACGTCAGGGGTTTCCTTTGCTTCCTCGGCTGTTATTTGAAATGCTCGAGTCCTTGCAGTCGGAGTTGCAGCTGAGCTTTTCATTGTAGATCCTCCAGCTGACGATTGTGACTGACCTCGTTGCCCACTACGACACTGATACATGAAGTGTCCGTGCTTTCCGCATTTCGCACATCCAAGTCCTCGCTGAGGACACTCTTCGCGACTGTGACCAATTCTGTTACATGCAAAACATGGTGACATCATTCGGATTACACAATCCTATATGTGATTTTCTGCATCTCTTGCAGAATCGTGGTTCGTTTGTTAGAGAATAAGCTTGAGCTCTCTGAAGCGAGCTGTACTGCTGAGATTGCTGAGGTTGTGATTTATTTGGCTTGAAGAATTTGCCAAATCTTTGCTTCTTCGGAGGAGAAGGACACGTTGGATTAGCTGATGGAGCATAGAGCTGATCACCATACTCTAGATATCCCCTCTTGATCTGTCTTGCTGCTTCAACCATTTCCAGATAGGACTTATACTTTATCGCGCTCATTGGGTGTCGGTATCTCGGGTTAAGCCCTCCGCGAAATCGATTCATATTTCTTTCTTCAGTAGCTACTTGATACGAGGAGTAGCCGCAGAGTCGCGAGATTTCATGCTCATATTCGTCAACAGTCTTGGTTCCTTGAGTCAGCTGCATCAGTTGAACTTCCATCTTCTCTCGCTGATCAATAGGGAAATACTTTGCGTTGAACATGTCTAAGAACTGTTCCCACTCTAAAGTCTGTATTACTTCCTCGCCATAAACGCTTCTCTGTGTTTTCCACTAGGCTCGGGCAACACCAACAAACAACGCAGACGCATAACTTACTTTCTTAGATTCTAAGCAGTTAGAGATTCTAAAGATCTCTTCAGTATGGCTGATCCAATCCATCGCCTGAATTGGATTGACTGTACCCTCAAAATTAAGGGCACCGCTGGCTTTGAAATCTTTAAATTTACAACCTTTTGGTTGTGCAATTTGGGTTTTAGGATTTGAGTTATCAGAATCAGAGTCATTATTCTGGACTTGCTTTTCTTTTCTCTTATTCTTTTTATCTTCACGTTTCTTAGCTTCGGCCTCATCTCTGGCCTGAAACTGTTCTTGCATAATCTTATTTTGTTGTTCAGAATGTTGGGCTAAAAGTTGTTGCATCATATCAAACATTTGTTGTGGGGTCATGTTGCACTACTACAAAATGAGCCTATTGCAACCTTTTGAAAGGAACTTTTATATAAGTAGTTGCATTTGATTCTAAAGCAAGTTAAAAAAAATAAAGGTTGCATTAGAAGATCTAATGCAACATTTAACTTAAAAGGTTACATATTTGATTGAAAATGGCAACATTTATTATAAATGTTGCATTTGTTATAGGTTAAAAGTAACCTTTATTTTAAAAAGGTTACATAAGTCTAAAATAAATGCAACTTTTTTTTAAAAAAAGTTACATTTAAAATGTGATTGTAATTTTTTTTCTTTAAAATAAAATATATAACTATTTTACATTGTCACCATTTTCATTAGATTAATATTATTTATTGCTAATCTATTTAATTTAAATATTAATATAAATAATTTAATCATTAAAGTATTATAATTATTTTATTTATATATAAGTGTTATTAATTTTTTTTTTAATTTTAACTTAATTAGTAACCTATAAGAATTCTAGATATTATTAAAAATAATCAGGCATTTCCCCCATTAAGTAAAACCTATTGCATCTCTCTCTACAAACCCTCACTCACCCTCGGCCGCTCCCCGCCTCCCCCAACCTTCGCCGGCGACCTCCCTTCAAGCTAACTCTTCCGTCGATATTCTCTTGGCGGTCTCTCTCTCTCTCTCTCTCTCTCTCTCTCTCTCTCTCCCTTCTCACTAGCGGCGTCGGCTCTCTCTTTATCGACCTTCTCCGCCATCGACCAGACAAGACTAACTCCAAATCCTCGCCCTTTTTCCGGCATCGACCAGGCCAAACGTCTCTCATTTTTAGATTTGACAATCTCCAGATCCTCGTCCTTCTGTTCTTCGGCATCGACCAAACCCTCTGATTTCTTAAGGTATCACCCTCTTTCTATCTCTATCTCTCTTCCATCTTTCAGATTGTTTATGAACATCTCTTTGATGTAATATGGTTTATATATCTAGTTATGGATCTTTCTTGTTTATGAATATCAGATTTGCTAAGGATCTTTCTTGGTTTTAGTCACAGATTGTTATTTAATCTTAGAATTGTTAATATACAAGGTTAATTTTAAACTTGTTCTATAATCTCATATTAGTTTTGATGTCAAATTTGTTGTTACATAGAAAAAGTTGTTTTAGAATCTCAAGTTGTGCTATAATCAACACTGTTGGATGCTAGTACCCTGCAACATACCACTTCAATTGTGTTGTTTCTGCTATTAATGCATCACATTTTCCCCCCTTTTCCATAGTAGCATGCTGGTTCAGCTTTTGAGAACCAAATGGATCATTTTTCATCATCAGCATTTACATTGATTTATTAAGATTTTGATAAAATCTGAGAACTTGATCAAACCATACAAGACACTGCAAATAGAGGTAATGTAATTCATTTTCCAGATTGGCCTAAATTTAGGCGTATCGGATTTTGGTTTTTCAATTGTTGCATCAGTCTATGATATTTAAAACTGAAAAGCACGTTAAATTGTAATAGATAATTGTGAAAATGGCCAAGAAGATGAATTATGGATAATTTCTTTCTAAATGAATTACTGTACATGCCAAGAAATTATAACTTCTCAAAATCCCTCCTGAGTTCACACGGATTGAAGTTTGTATATTTAATCAATCCTCAATTTGGAAACAAAATGATTATAAAAGGGGTGATCAATGAAATGTTTAATTCTCATAAATCTCTTCTAGTTTTGTTTCTGGTAGCTAGGATATGAAAAACGATAAAGGTGAAATCCGTTGTATTGAAGATGGAAGAACCGTTGGGACGTATGCTCAAATGGATTAACAAACAGTTGCGAAGGTATAGTGGTTTGAGATATATGTTACTGGTTTACTGCACCCCACTTGTTTTATATCTCTGTTTTGCGATACACCCACACACATGTATGCATTTTTCAGTTTCTGCACACCTCATTTACAGCATACACACTCACACATGTACTTAAGTTATTTGTGTATGAATGTATATATATTGATCTTGTAAGTTTGTTGCTGTATGTCCACAGTTCCCAGAACACATACACACATTGTTGCATACATACATATATACACACACACACACATATATATATATATATACACACACACACACATATACATACATATATATATATATATATATATATATATATATATACATACATACATACATATATATATATATATATATATATATATATATATATATATATATATATATATATATATATATATGTATAGTGTGTTGTTACTGCTACTCCAGATCCCATTGGTGTGAGTCTTGGAACTCTATGCAATTCATTCACACTACACAACACTTGGTCTTTATAGGAAAACAAGGGGCTGGTGTTTCTTTATAACACAAACACTCACATCAAAGACTTGATTTACTTTTCAATAACTAAGGGGTGTTGATATGTTTCTATTTTCACAGCCGACGGTACACACACAAATAGAGAAAATGGTATGCTCTTTGATACCCACATATATCCGAAATCTTATAACGAAAGAAAGGAAAAGCTGCTGTGATTTAGATGACAGAACACACACACACACACACACACATGATACCAGGTACAATGCTACTGTTGCAGTTCTTTTCTTTCTTTCTGTGGAGTCCGAGAATTACAACTAAACACACAAATGTTTTACTACTTTGCTTGAATTAAAGAGATGTTTAAAACATCCGAGATCCTCACACTTGTGGGTCTCGGATCTACCATTCTCATGCACAAACAAACGCATATACACAACACTGCACACTTGTGTATTCTGTTTCTGCACAAACTTTCTGTTTTTACTTAATTTCCAGCAGCAGATTCAAGGGGTTATTGGCGATTTAATGCTCCTAAATGATCAATAAATATACACATTTGATCTTAAAGTTAAGGCCGAAGGTCATGGACCTTCTTGGCCTGGTTTACGGACACAAACCAGAAACAGAATTGTGTGTGTGTGTGTATATATATATATATATATATGCATGAACATTATTTTGGGTTTGCAATACAAATTGTTGACCAATTTTTGAAGATGAAGACACATACAAAATCCCAGATAGCCATAGCTTTATTTGCACACACAAGAACAATTTACATGATAGGTTTACCTTAAATACTTGTAGAAATCCTTTGTTTGATGTTTCTTTTACTTAACAATTGTATGAATACCAATACATAATTTAATTATGACTTTCATTAACCTTAACCAAGAATCATAATGTTAATAATGCAATTAAAGTTATTAATTAACGCTAAACATGCTAATTAAGGTTCAGGTTGTTACAAAAAGCTTATGGAAAAATTGCCTCTTCAAGTTTGTGAGTTTCTAGCATGAGTTATCGTCTATGTTTGGTTCAAGGTATGATGTCGTTACGATCATGACAAGTATAATTATTTCATCAATTTGATTATTTTGGTTTGAGTTACTTACTTATTATTATTTGTGTGTGACAGGCAACTTTGTTTGGGATATCGATATATACATGAAGACCGGTGTTTTTTGGAGGATTTAGATACCTTTTGTCATTATAATTAACAATTATTTTATGGAATATTGTGTTTTGAGATTATTGTGTAATTGGTGAAGGATTTTGATACATTTTAATTATTGTAATCGATATGTTTTGAATTGGTGATGCTTATTAATTGTATTAGTGTATTAAAAGGTTGTACTTTTTGTAACGAAATTCATAAATATTGCATTTAAAAATAAAAAAGTTGCATTTGAATGTAAAAAAAGTTGTATTTGAGCAACAAAAGGTTGCATTTGAGCATAAAAAAGGTTGCATTTGAGTTTAAAAATATTTTTATTTTAATGTGAAAATGTTGCATTTGAGTTGAAAAGGGTTGCATTTGAGTTTGAAAAATGTTGCATTTGGTGTAAAAAAAGGTTGCATTTGAGTGTGAAAAAGGTTGCATTTGCTTGTAAAAAGGTTGCATTTAAGTATAAAAAGGTTGCATTCTAAAAAGGTTGCATTTCTATGATTCATGCAACTCTTTTAAAAAAGGTTGCGTATTCTACCAAAAAGGTTACTTTAGACCTAATGCAAGAGGACATAATGCAACTCTTGCTAAAAGGTTGCTTTAGGCATAATGCAACTTTTTGCAGGCCTAATGCAACATTTTGCAAAGGTTGCAATAGGCTTGTTTTGTTGTAGTGTTGTTGGGAATGTCACCTGATCAAGACATCTTTTACTGAAAACTAAAATAATTTAACTATTAGTTTATAGACTTAGATCTATGTACCCTTTTTCCCATCCTAACAGTCTGTACATCCTATCTCAGTTCAAACCACCTAAATGATTGATACATATGTATTGCTTCAGTTTGAGACCAAGTATTACTCACATAATACTAGATTCACTCAAACTATGGGCTCTGACACCATCCTGTGAAGACCACCCCTCTCGGGGCGGTAGACACGAGTCTAGGTCCCACATCATGCAATACGATATCAACCATAACTAAGATAGAGTAATTATAATGCGGAATGTTAAATTACAGGACAAACATATTAAGATTAAGTTTAATACGGATTACAGTTTTCAAATTAAACTTATAAAGGGCACAAGTCTAATCTAATTCATGTCATCATATGTAACACCCACAATTCTCACACAAATGCCACGTCAATACAATACACAGGTGGCAATAGCACAATCATCTCATAATGCACACAGCAGCGGTTAGCTACTCAATAGGCACAGGAGCGACCTTGCGATAAACACTGTTGTATATATACAGTCTCATACTTCGTGACTGTTTAGGGAAAGTCAGCCTGCGCGATCACATATCGCGGACACCTGCAACTCAAACACATATAGCATGTATAGGGTAGATAGAATCATACCTGCACTGTATCTCTGTCTCATATACACACATCACAACACATAATTGACTCATAAAAGACTACGCGCGTTTTGTAAAGAACTCGAGTACTCACCAAACACCTCAAAGCAACGGCAACCAAAAACTCTATCGCTGGTCGGTACGCGGTCGACTCGAACCTGTAAGCATCGCGGCCGGGCTCAGTCAACGCGGTCGCGCCGCGATCGCGGTCGCGCCGCGGCCATCGTGGCTGCGCTTACGCTGTAACAGCAGCAGTACAGGTCGCAAAAATGGCGAATTGCAGAGGTATATCACCTCTGATAGGTCGCTCGCCGACCTCACCCCAACACACAGGGGTTAGGCACTTACGCCCATATAGTGCCTCAAATGGAGCCATCTTGATGGAGGTATGGTAGCTGTTGTTGTACGCAAACTCGACCAACGGTAAGTGAACGTCCCAACTACCAGTGAAATCGATCGCACAAGCTCGGAGCATATCCTCAAGAGTCTGATTCGTCCGCTTTGTCTGCCCGTCTGTCTGAGGTCTGTACGCTGTACTCAACTGAACTCTCGTCCCCAACTCACGCTGAAAGCTCTGCCAGAACCTCGAAGTAAACTGCGTATCTCTATCTGACGTAATCGACATCGGAACGCCGTGCCTCGAAACCACCTCATTGATGTATAGCCGAGCCAACTGATCCATAGTAATGGTGCCCCGAACCGCTAGAAAGTGGGCACTCTTAGTCAACCGATCCACAATCACCCAGATCATATCATTGCCTCGAACGGTGCGCGGAAGTCTAACGATGAAATCCATCGTGATATAATACCAATTCCACTCGGGGATCTCTAGAGGCTGCAAATGCCCGTGAGGCTTCTGATGCTCGGCCTTGACTCGCAGACAAGTGATACACTCTTCGACAAATCGGCCCACATCTCTTTTCATCCCAGGCCACCAGTAATACTCACGCAAATATCTGTACATCTTGGTGCTCCCGGGGTGGATAGACAGTCTCGATACCAAGCTTTGATACCAAGCTGTAACACCCACAATTCTCACACAAATGTCACGTCAATACAATTCACAGGTGGCAATATCGCAATCATCTCATAATGCACATGTCTCAGGATTAGCGGAAAACACTATTAATTAAAACTTTAATACAGAAGTCATACATCAACTCATAAACTGATACTGATACACATACACAACTGATTACGGTTAACATACATAAGTAGACCAGATACAACAGTTTTCAAAGCTAATATCGACACGCAGCAGATTTCACAAAACTTAGCAAAGAACTCGGCTCCTATTTCGGCGGCTGCTGCGGCTGAGATCCCAAGGTATGACTACCTGAGACACACAGGACTCGAAAACATAAGCTGGACAGCTCGTGAGTACGCGAGGGTTAGACTCTGCATCATAACACATATAGCATGCACAACACTGATATCTCAATACACATAACACGGCTAGGTACACAACACATATCTCTGCTCAAAAGGGGACGCCGTTCCCCAGCTAACAGGCCGCACACAGCAGCGGTTAGCTACTCAATAGGCACAGGAGCGACCTGGTGTTAAACACTGTTGTATATATACAGTCTCATACTTCGTGACTGGTTAGGGACAGTCAGCCTGCGCGATCACATATCGCGGACACCTGCAACTCAAACACATATAGCACGTATAGGGTAGATAGAATCATACCTGCACTGTATCTCTGTCTCATATACACACATCACAACACATAATTGACTCATAAAAGACTACGCGCGTTTTGTAAAGAACTCGAGTACTCACCAAACACCTCAAAGCAACGGCAACCCAAAACTCTATCGCTGGTCGGTACACGGTCGGCTCGAACCTGTAAACATCACGGATCCCAACAGATCAACACAAACTCAACGGATAGATCACATAATCCGAACATAATCAATATAACTGAACACGACCCAAAACACAACCCCGAATAACCAACCGACGCCCAAAACTCAGCCAAACAGCCGCCGCATCGCGGCCGGGCTCAGTCAACGCGGTCGCGCCCCTGCCATCGTGGCCGCGCTCACGCTGTAACAGCAGCAGTACAGGTCGCAAAAATGGCGAATTCCAGAGGTATATCACCTCTCCTATTCGATTTCCAGCAGAATAAGCACCCTAAACTTACATCTAATAGTCTATATTATTCCAGAAACCAAGCCCACGATTTCACATACATATATACATGAATTTAGCAACCCAAATCATGAATTCTTACCTCCACTTGATCAAGAACACAAGGAAGAAGAAGATGACTAAATTCAATACTCAAGCTCCTTTCTTGTTGACCTTCTGCAGCCCCAATTTAGATACACACACTCTCAATATTTTCTGAAATTGGATAAGGAAGGAAAGAAGAAACGTTCAAGATTTTCCACAATATATACGCTTTCTAATAATAGAAAGCTCGAACCCGCTAAATTCGAACCCGATACCGCTTTTTTCACAATTAATATCAAATTGACCCAATTAAATCCACGATCTCATAAATAATAATAATCCGCTAATTATTAACTCGGAGACACGCATCACTCGGTCTCGACACGTTAAATCCACGAAACGGAATTTAATTGGAACACACAATAATTATTAAAATAAAGAGCCAGTAAATTAAATCCACGTACCAGGCTCAAATCCGGGATGTTACAAATCCTCTCCTCTTAAAAAGATTCCGTCCCGGAATCTAGCTCGAAGACTGGAACAGATGTGGGTAACGGCTTCTCATATCGGTCTCAGGTTCGCAGGTGGCACTAGTACCCTTATGATGCCTCCACTGAACGAGTACTAGCGCGATCTCTATATTTCGCAACCTCTTCACCTTACGGTCAGTAATCGCCTCAGGCTGCTCGACATATCTCAGATGATTATCCACGGTGATCTCGGATAGCGGCACGAACTGATCGTCTTTGGCCAGGCATTTCCTCGGATGACTCACATGAAAGGTATCGTGAACTCCGGCCAACTCGGGAGGCAATCTCAGTCTATAAGCCTGATCTCGGACTCTGGCAACAATCTCGAATGGACCGATGTACCGCGGACTCAGCTTACCTTGGTGTCTGAATCTGATAACCCTTTTCCACGACGATACTTTCAACATCAAACGGTCCCCGACACTGAACTCGAGCTCAGTTAGACGACGATCGGCATAACTCTTTTGCCTGCTTTGTGCCACTCTCATATGCTCGCGGATAACCGCCACCTTCTCACTCGTCTCCTGTAGCAACTCGGGCCCACTGATAGGTCGCTCGCCGACCTCACCCCAACACACAGGGGTTAGGCACTTACGCCCATATAGTGCCTCAAATGGAGCCATCTTGATGGAGCTATGGTAGCTGTTGTTGTACGCAAACTCGACCAACGGTAAGTGAACGTCCCAACTACCACTGAAATCGATCGCACAAGCTCGGAGCATATCCTTAAGAGTCTGATTCGTCCGCTCTGTCTGCCCATCTGTCTGAGGTCTGTACGCTGTACTCAACTGAACTCTCGTCCCCAACTCGGGCTGAAAGCTCTGCCAGAACCTCGAAGTAAACTGCGTATCTCTATCTGACGTAATCGACATCGGAACGTCGTGCCTCGAAACCACCTCATTGATGTACAGCCGAGCCAACTGATCCATTGTAATGGTGCCCCGAACCGCTAGAAGTGGGCACTCTTAGTCAACCGATCCACAATCACCCAGATCATATCATTGCCTCGAACGGTGCGCAGAAGTCTGACGATGAAATCCATCGTGATATAATACCAATTCCACTCGGGGATCTCTAGAGGATGCAAATGCCCGTGAGGCTTCTGATGCTCGGCCTTGACGCGCAGACAAGTCATACACTCTTCGACATATCGGCCCACATCTCTTTTCATCCCAGGCCACCAGTTATACTCACGCAGATCTCTGTACATCTTGGTGCTCCCGGGGTGGATAGACAGTCTCGGTCGACGTGACTCATCCAGAATCAACTGCCGCAGATTACCGACTCTCAGAACCCAAACCCGATCATGAAACGCATATAAGTCTCTGCTATCTCTGCTCAACACCTCAAGCTGCCATGTAAGTCGCTCTCTCTTCACATTCTCCACCCGCAAACCCTCTAACTGAGCATGCCTCAGACTCTCCACAAGAGTCGATGTAACCTCGAGCCTCGCTGCTCGGGAAACCACTGTCTGACCGCACGCCTTGCGGCTCAACGCATCGGCCACCACATTGGCCCTACCCAGATGATACTGAATCTCGCAGTCATAATCCTTCAGTAGCTCGAGGCTGCGCCGCTGTCTCATATTCAGCTCCTTCTGACTGAACAGATACGGAAGACTCTTATGATCTGTATACACCACAAACCGCGAACCATACAAATAATGACGCCATATCTTCAATGCAAACACTATCGCGTCTAACTCGAGATCGTGCACGGTATGATTCTCCTCGTAGGTCTTCAGCTGTCGCGACGCATACGCAATCACCTTGCCCCGCTGCATCAGAACACCACCCAAACCGGTACCTGACGCATCACAATAGACCACGAAATCCTCTGTACCCTCGGGCAATGCTAACACTGGAGCCTGACATAACCGGGACTTCAACTCTCTGAACGCCGACTCCTGCTCATTGGACCACACGAAAGGAACGGACTGCCGTGTCAATCTTGTCAACGGCCTGGCAATCCTCGGAAAGTCCTGAATGAAGCGGCGGTAATACCCAGCTAAGCCCAAAAAGCTGCGGACCTCAGGCACAGTCTTCGGCGGCTCCCAACTCATCACTGCCTCTATCTTCGCCGGATCCACTGAAATACACTCGGCGCTCACAACATGCCCCAAAAACTGAACCTCACGCAACCAGAACTCGCACTTGGAGAACTTCGCATACAGTCGCTCTTCTCGCAGCACGGTCAAAACCTCTCGCAAGTGCTGCTCGTGGTCCTCGGCACTCCTCGAATATATCAGGATGTCGTCGATAAAGACAATCACAAACCGATCCAACATAGATCTACACACCCTGTTCATCAAATCCATGAATGTCGTGGGTGCGTTAGTCAGTCCGAAGGGCATTACAAGGAACTCATAATGGTCGTATCTCGTCCGAAACGCAGTCTTCGGAACATCCTCGTCTCTGACTCTCAGCTGATGATACCCTGATCTCAAATCAATCTTCGACAAGAAGCTCGAACCCTGCAACTGGTCGAACAGATCGTCGATACGTGGAAGTGGATAATGGTTCTTCACCGTCACTTTATTCAGCTCTCGATAGTCAATACACATCCGCGTAGAACCGTCCTTTATCACGAACAACACGGGAGCTCCCCACGGGGACGAACTCGGACGGATAAATCCACGATCCAGCAACTCCTGAAGCTTTGACATCATCTCTCGCATCTCAGCAGGTGCCAGCCTATAAGGCGTCTTTGCAATAGGCACCGCTCCAGGGATAAGATCGATACGAAACTCGACCTGACGATCTGGCGGTAACCCAGGCAACTCCTCCGGGAATACCTCAGGGAACTCTCGAATCACAGGTATATCCGCTATGGTCTTCTTCTCTAATCTGGCGTCAACAACATAAGCCAGAAAGGTCTCGCATCCCTTCGCAACATATCTCTGAGCTCGGGCCATAGACACAATGCCGATCTCACCTCGGCGCCTCTCGCCATACACAATCACAGTCTCACTATTTGAAATGGGTATCCGGATCATTTTCTTCGCACACAAAATATCGCCCTGCCTAGCTGTCATCCAATCCATACCCACTATCACATCGAAACTGCTGATCTCTATCGGCAGTAGATCAATCAAAAACCGACGAGCATCGATCTCTAATACACAATCTCGAAATACCCGGCTCACTAACGCCATACAACCATCTACTCTCTCAACAACCAACGGCACAGATAAAACAGTAGAAGGCATAGAAAAGTACACACAAAACACAAAAGATACATATGAGCGGTCCGCTCCAGAATCAAACAAAATACGAGCACTATGCCCGTTCAGGATATACGCACCGGAAACAACATCAGTAGACTCGCGGGCCTCCTCTACGGTAGCCTGAAACAATCTGCCTCGGCATCTGGGCGCTGACTCTCGATGGCTCGATGATGACGGCTCAGCTCTGGCACCGCTGGTACTCGCTCCCTGTACATCTGGCGGTGCATCCGGGCAATCTCTCGCGATATGACCTGGCCTCCCACAGCGGAAGCACAGGGAGTCTCTCAAAGTACATGTAAATGAAGTGTGGCCATACTGTCCGCACCGGTAACATCAGGGCTGCTCCGGCATGCAAGAACCGAAATGACGACGGCGGCATCTCTGACAGTGTCTCTCCCCGGCTGAACTGTCTGCCCGGCTCCCTGATGGCTGGGACCCCTGCCCCACGCTGCTCTGGCTCTGACTGGGAGCACTGTAACGAGAAGTCTGCCCCTGACTCTGACTGGCTGCCCCGGACCCCTGATACTGCCCTGATCTCCTGGACCTACGGTCTCTGCCTCTGTCTCTGTCTCTACGAAACCCCGAGCCCTGCACCTAACTCTGCTGCCGCTCAGGATGTCTCTCTCTCTCTGGAACTCCTGGGGCTCTCGATAATAACCCCGGGACTGCTCAGACGTCCCTGTCCTCTGTCTCTGAGATGGAGGCTGACCCCTCTGCCTCTCAATCTCTCTCTCTCTAACACGAACCAATTCCAAGGCTCTCGCAAATGTAGGAGTGTCGTGAAGCCCAACGAACTCCCGGATGTCAGATCTCAACCCATCGATAAAGGCATGCCTTATGAACCTCTGAATCCACATGCTGTGGCGCAAACTGGGCATACTCATTGAAACGGTCTACATACTGCTGAACCGACATGATGCCCTGCTGAAGGTGTAAGAAACGGCGCTCCATCTCACGACGCTCATCGCGGGGAATATACTGAAGCTCAAAGATGGCACGGAACTGCTCCCATGACATAGGATAAGCTGCTGCAGTAGTCATTGACGACTCAATGGACTTCCACCACTGTGAAGCCCCTCCCTTAAGCAAATAGGCCGCATAACCGACCATATCACGTGGATCGACATGGGCAACTAGAAATGCCGCCTCGATCTCTCTCTCCCATGCCATAGCCGCACCCGGCTATCTTGTTGTCGTTCTTCTCTCTTTTCTGTGTGGGTTCTTCGATCATTCTAATGAAATAGGTTGTTCGTTAAAGCCAATTGATCGAATTCTGTTAAGAATAAGCAGCAGCCTCAGATGAGGAGATGGCCAAAGAGAGAGACCCAACCTGGTGATGCCAATCCTTGATAACAAGAACACACGAGCACATGACTAAGAGGGAGAAGGGCCTTAAACAGAGAGTTCACATTCAAGCATGAGTTAGTTCAGAGTCGGCAAGGGGAATCAGAGAAAGGGCAGTTTAGTCAACAATCATGACCATGGGAACGGCCTATTAAGCGCAGCTAAGCTAATATGCGCCGGAGAAAGCCAGGTGCCCTAGGTAAGCTCTATTCGGCCCGGAGCATTGATTCCCCATAACGAATAGGCTAGCTCTATCTCTCACCCCTCCCTACTGCTTACACTGCAACTACTTTGGTGCTTATTCCTAAAGTTTCATCCCCTAATTCCTTCTCTGATATGAGGCCTATTAGCTTGACTCCTTTTTCTTAAAAAATTCTTTCCAAGATTCTTAATGACAGGCTCAGCTTTCATGTTGGAGCAAGAACTAGCATGAAAGTCGATCTATTACAACCAGCGCGGTTGTTCGTATTTCATTTTCTTCTTCCAAGCCACCACCGCCTCGGAACTGAGGTGGGACTCCCGCCATAAAGTCCTTAAAGAACCCACCTCGTAGAGCAGAAGAAGATGTCGCCCCAACCCCTGTCTCGATACTCGTAACTGGCGGCGGATCAGATCTCTGTCGCTGCTGATCTCTCTCTCTATAGAACTCAGTCAACACTGCTAACATCTCTGACCGGTGGATATACTCATCTCCCGCTGGTCTCTCAGACCCTGATCCCTCTCCATGATCTGCCATAACTACCTGCACAAATCACAAAGGTAAGATAACAGATCGACCACCCAGCGTTATACAATAAGCTAGGTCAATTAATTCCGCTAAACTCAGTCTCAGGGAAGAATCCCACGGATCTGAACACGGTAAGAGCTCAATCATTCACTGATACTCAATACTGAAACCACAAGCTCTGATACCAAGCTGTAACACCCACAATTCTCACACAAATGCCACGTCAATACAATATACAGGTGGCAATATCGCAATCATCTCATAATGCACATGTCTCAGGATTAGCGGAAAACACTATTAATTAAAACTTTAATACAGAAGTCATACATCGTCTCATAAATTGATACTTATACACATACACAACTGATTACGGTTAACATACATAAGTAGACCAGATACAACAGTTTTCAAAGCTAATATGGACACGCAGCAGATTTCAGAAAACTTAGCAAAGAACTCGGCTCCTATTTTGGCGGCTGCTGCGGCTGAGATCCCACGGTATGACTGCCTGAGACACACAGGACTCGAAAACATAAGCTGGACAGCTCGTGAGTACGCGAGGGTTAGACTCTGCAACATAACACATATAGCATGCACAACACAGATATCTCAATACACATAACACGGCTCGGTACACAACACATATCTCTGCTCAAAAGGGGACGCCGTTCCCCAGCTAACAGGCCGCACACAGCAGCGGTTAGCTACTCAATAGGCACAGGAGCGACCTGGTGATAAACACTGTTGTATATATACAGTCCCATACTTCGTGACTGGTTAGGGACAGTCAGCCTGCACGATCACATATCGCGGACACCTGCAACTCAAACACATATAGCACGTATAGGGTAGATAGAATCATACCTGCACTGTATCTCTGTCTCATATACACACATCACAACACATAATTGACTCATAAAAGACTACGCGCGTTTTGTAAAGAACTCGAGTACTCACCAAACACCTCAAAGCAACGGCAACCCAAAACTCTATCGCTGGTCAGTACGCGGTCGGCTCGAACCTGTAAACATCACGGATCCCAACAGATCAACACAAACTCAACGGATAGATCACATAATCCGAACACAATCAATATAACTGAACACGACCCAAAACACAACCCCGAATAACCAACCGACACCCAAAACTCAGCCAAACAGCCGCCGCATCGCGGCCGGGCTCAGTCAACGCGGTCGCGCCGCGGCCATCGCGGCCGCGCTCACGCGAACAGCAGCAGTACAGGTCGCAAAAATGGCGAATTCCAGAGGTATATCACCTCTCCTATTCAATTTCCAGCAGAATAAGCACCCCAAACTTACATCTAATAGTCTATATTATTCCAGAAACCAAACCCACGATTTCACATTCATATATAGATGAATTTAGCAACCCAAATCATGAATTCTTACCTCCACTTGATCAAGAACACAAGGAAGAAGAAGATGACTAAATTCAATACTCAAGCTCCTTTCTTGTTGACCTTCTGCAGCCCCAATTTAGATACACACACACTCTCAATATTTTCTGAAATTGGATAAGGAAGGAAAGAAGAAACGTTCAAGATTATCCACAATATATACGCTTTCTAATAATAGAAAGCTCGAACCCGATAAATTCGAACCCGATACCGCTTTTTTCACAATTAATATCAAATTGACCCAATTAAATCCACGATCTCATAAATAATAATAATCCGCTGATTATTAACTCGGAAACACGCATCACTCGGTCTCGACACGTTAAATCCACGAAACGGAATTTAATTGGAACACGCAATAATTATTAAAATAAAGAGCCAGTAAATTAAATCCACGTACCAGGCTCAAATCCGGGATGTTACATCATATAATCAAGATAAATCTACCTAGACCACCATATTATCATCCTCCAATTAGTACCAAAAGCGGTTTGCTGAGTAGAGGTCTATGAAAACTTCTGTCTTGATCTTGTAAGACCTAAGAACTAGGTCCGGCAGGTGACTTTCCTTTATCTTTTCCTGTAAAAATGTAAGTAGCAACTGTAAGCAATGCTTAATGAGTAAATAGATTTTAAAATTAACATGCATTGTCAAGCGGATCATAAGTTCTAGCGTGATATGTCTTGGCTGCCGCTTCAGCCCTCATGATTAATACATAGAAGTCATAGAGTCGGATGATGTTCAAGCCACGCTCACGCTTAAATCGTGAGGATCAGCCACATACTGGGCTAGCTACCAGTAAATCAACATGGCGGAACATCGGAGGGTCATTACCAAGTTCAACAGAACTGGTGAAATAGCCAGGTCTAGAACAATAGACCGACAAGGCTAATCAAGCTGAATCAATATGTCAAAGTATTTGCAATGATGAAGCATACGTAATCAAAGTCATGATAGCAATAATCTCAAAGCAATATCAGAAATGAACTGTAAATGTAATATCATATGAAGTGATAAATCAAATAGCTATCATGATCCACTGGGCAACACCGAACCATGGTGAGCACAGGTTACAATCCAGCTAATAATATGAATGTCAAATCAATCTAACATCAACAATATGTCTCAACCGGATATTCTAGCATGTTAAATCTAAATATCTATAACTCACATGTCTGGGGTCTTTATCAAGCAGATGTATATATCCACCACCTAAGTTATCTCAGGATTTTATCTTTAATCTTTGTCAATCTGTTCTCTGTCAATTCTTTTCAAATCTTTGACCCGCTTTTAAATCTTTAAATTAACGTTCAGAAATTAACTGAACCTATCTAGAATCATATCATATCAATGTCATCAGCTTTTAGCTTTAAAGTCTTTATTTTTTTATTAGATTCTGATAACTGATAATTCATTAATCATTTTGCATTTTGTTTAACTCTTTGTAATCTTAATGAGATATAAACATATCTCATATTACTTTATTTATTAATCTTTAATTTTCATTTAAAATTAATTAACAATACATCCGGATTCGGACATATCCGGATTTGGGCATTCCGGATTAGGATCAGCCCGGATTCGGACCTATCCGGATTGGGGATCCGGATTCGGTCCATCCAAAGTGGAATCTGAAATAGCACCATCCGAAAATAGATCATCCAGATTCGGACCGAACCCATTCATCCGAATTGGGTCAAATCCGAATTCAAGTAAGGTCCGAAATTAGCTTAATATCCGAATTTGCATCATCCGAAACTTAGGATCCGAGACATGGGATCCAAATTGGTGCATCTCATCCGAATTCGGATCCCACATCTTCATATTTTCCAGAAGTTTGTTCTTATTGTTCTTATTTTATACATACGGATTTTTACATAAAAATTCACAAAACTTAATTTTATCAACATGCAACTTAATATATATTTGTATTATCTTTATTGGGTTGATTTTATACAATTTTCCCTATCAATAACACTATAATTTGATCAAGATCATCCAAAAATTCATATTTGTCAAGAACATCATTTCATCATAAAAATTCAGATTTCGTAATTATTTGGATGATCAAACCTCTGATTTTTGTTTCTGTAACTTTTATATACTTCATTTCATCATTATCTACTAAAATCTTACACATGCAACCAACAAATTTCATAATTTAATCCTTTGGTTTCGATTTTTATCAAAACCGAAACATACTTCTAAAATATCAATTGTAAACTGATTTTCACCTCAAATATTTGTAGTTTCTTGTTGATTAATTGTTGTTGTAACTCCTCCGTAGCTTTAAATTCCGAATTTATTGCAAAATTTGTGGATTTCTTGTTGAATTCTTGAGGTAGTCGTAAGTGTAGAGAGAGAGTAGAGAATTTGTGCTAATGATCTTAAATGATCATTATTTTGTTTATATATTTCATTTAGTTATATTTATAATTTAACCTATTATACTTTTGTATTTTACAACTCTTTTAATTTAATCATCTTTAACAATTTATAAAATGAATATAATTTAATTAAAGAAATCTCAAACTTAATCAAATTATATAACGAATAATGTAAATAAATTACATTATAGAATCAAATACTAGAATTACGACTGGACCAAAAGTTAGGTTGTTACACTCTCAGGTAGGGACAAAATAAGTGCGCTGCACAGTTCGTGCTTTAATAACTGAAATGATGTCTCCTGATCCTCGCCCCAATCATACTCAATGTCTTTTCGGGTCAGTTTTTTTTAGAGCTCTGGTGATCTTTGAGAAATTTTTGATAATTGCTTATAAAAAGTGGCAAGTTTTAAGGATTGTCGTATCTATATGGGGATTCTAAGAGTTGACCAATTCCTAAAAGCCTCGATCTTTGCGGGGCCGACTTGGATTCCTTTACTATTGATCACGTGACCGAGAAATTTCACCCATCTTAGCCAAAAGTCAAACTTAGGAAGCTGGCATATGGTTGTTCTTTCTTCGACAACTCTAGAATTAGTCTTAAATGTTTGCTCGTGTTCCTCCTTGTTTCGTGAGTAGATTAAGATGTCATTCATGAATACAATCACGAATTTGGTAGATTAGGTTTGCACACCCGATTTATGAGGTCCATGAATACCGTTGGGGCTCTGGTTAATCCAAACGATATTAATAGGAATTTATGATGACTGTAACGAAATCTGAAGGCTGTCTTTGGAATATCTCTCTTGGGAGCTCTAACCTGATGGTAACCCGACCTTAGGTCGATCTTCGAATAGAATCTTGATTCTTGAATTTTGGTCAAACAAGTCATTGATCCTTGTGAGTGGGTATCGGTTCTTTTAGTTTATTAAACTCTCGGTAATTGATGCACATTCTGAAGGTTCTATCCTTCTTCTTTATGAACAAAACTGGAGCTCCTCCAAAGCGATGACTTGGTTGATAAACCTTTTATCTAAGAGCTCCTACAGTTGGTTGGATGATTCTTACACTACTGATGGGGCTAATCGGCATGGTGCTCGAGCCACTGGTGCAGCACCTGATACTAGGCCGATTTTTGAATTTGACTTGCCTCGATGTTGGGAGTTCAGGTACGTGTTCTAGAAAAAGTTTGGGGTAACCATAAATATTAAGAATATTTTCGAGCCGTTTTTCCTTTGGCTCCCTCTCTGTCAACATTTCAGAGTCCTAATGCTGGAGATGATACTTACATTGGTATCTCTTGCTTTGCCTTGGACAGTAAAGACCTTCTTATTGACTAAATGTATATGAACCGTCTTCTTGTTGCACACTATTTCCGCACGATTTTTAGATAGTCAATCCATGCCTATGACCACGTCAAAACTTCCCAGTTTGACGGGCATTTAGTCTATTTCAAAGAGTTGGCCAACTAATTCTAAGGAGCATCCTTGACTTATATTATTCGTCTTAAGCATCTTACTGTCATCAACCTCAATAGCATAAGTGGCACTTAATGGTGTAAGAATGGAATTTATCTGCTTACTGAACTTAGTGGATATAAAGCTCCTATCAGCACCAGTATCAAATAGTAGAAATGCATAAGTGGTATCTAATGGGGTAAAAGGATAAGTCTATGGGTTTGAAATTTCTTAGGTAGATTGTCGTACTACATATCCTCATGCACATAGTTATAGATAAAACTTAGTTCTTCATTAAAATGCTTAATACTTAATCTTTGTACATGATATGGTCAGGATCTTCCGATAAATTTTTAAGCGTTACATACCCTAAGATATATCAGATAGTAAAGCCTAGAGAAATACTATAAAATAGTAGAAAGGGTACTAAGTATGAGATGCCTTCGAGATTTCCTCATACTTCAGAGCATTAAGTCATTGGGTTAGTTCTGCATTGCAGGCTCTGCGCTTTGCTAGGCGCTGTCACAATTCGTCAGTTCCTTCATGTTGAATTGCCTGGGTATTCTGGTTGGCCCAAGGTATATTGGTGGTTTGTCTCCTGCTTAATCCTTGCAAAAGATCTCACCGACCTCTTGGTGGATTTTGTTGAAATTGGAGGTCGTGTCTGGCGGCCCTTGCCACCAACAGAGGCATCGTTTGTTACGTAGGTTTCTGGGTAAGTGTCGGCACTTGAGAGGAAGATGGTGTTTCGACTTCAAATTTGGCTTTGGATCCCTTCCTCGTTTCTCCACTTTTGGAGAATGTGAGGCATCCATCCCCACTGTCTTATGTTTGCCTGTCGCTACTGCGGCGGGCTTGGCTGATGGGCAGGTACCGGGATAGACTCCCGTTGCGCCAGTCACACCCTTTTCCTAGGGGTGAACTTCTTCAATGGTCCATTGGGATAGTTTCTGAATGGGGGTAGGATGGAATATGTGGTGGTGATGGTGGAGCAATTTGTGCTGCAGGGCCACAGCTGCCCTCCTTCTGTTTTGACGGGTCCATTACATCGTCATTGGTTGGGTTTGGGTGGGTTCCCGATCCAAAGTACACCTCAGTATCACCTTGGCTTCCTTGTTCCGTGGATGAGAATTCATCCTATGAGTCAAAGAGGATAATGACCGAATTGTTCGACATCTTATTGTCATCAGAGTCCATATATATGTTCACAGTTCTTGAAGAAAGTTTAGTTTTTGTAAGAGTTATAGTCTAGGTACTAATGCAACCTAGTTCATTATAACTATGACTCTGATACCAATCTGTCACACCCCGTTACCCCGGTTGGAAACGAATCGTGACGTCGCGGAAGCGTAACCATAATCATAACGAACGACCACTATATGGACGTTTTCAGAAAAATACACATTTTAACTTTAAAATAGGGGGGTTTTACAAAACCACATGAAATGTAAATAGCTTGCAAAATACAGAGATTTAAATACAAAATTTAGATTATCAAAAATTATACAAATAAATCTCGGAGTTTGAAAATGATGCGACTCCAAAATGAACGGAAGCCTTCCGATGAATGCGCATGTCTTAATCACCTGAAAATACATGCTAAAATACGTCAACAAATTGTTGGTGAGCTCATAGGTTTACGCGAAAAGACCAATTGTATGGACATTATCAGATGAGTTAAATTTATAAAACATTAATTCCATGTATGTACTACATAAACCATCATGCAACCGAAGCTTAATTAAATGAGTTTGCCCTGTGCAGTATTCCCATACGTAATACCGTGTGTTAAATATATATGCATTCCTCCGTTACCCGATTAAGAATAACCCGAATTGGGGACATGACTCCCAATAGATCTATCCACAATATATTCACGCTTACAAATAAATGTAATTAACGGTTCATGATTTGAGGGCTCATGGATCCACATGTGTAATACATATAAGAAATAAACAGTTTTGATGTCCATATGAAAAGAGTGCATGTATTTCCACCCCAATAGATAGTGAATATAGGGCTATGAAGACTCACCGCATGTTGATGACAAAAATGGGCGTAAAAATGACGATTTACGTTGTTGATGAGTGATGACATTGGATGCGTTTAACCGAGTCCTAAATGATATAAAAGACTTAATAATCTCCTATATATGATAATATGTATGTATAAATGTTGTTATGTTTTAAATCACCCAACATTACAAGTTCATAAATAAAACTCAGTTCAAACGTCAAGTTTATATATATACATACATATATATATATATATATATATATATATATATATATATATATATATATATATATATATATATATATATATAATTTTCCAGCTTTTTGAAGGTTTTCGGCCTACTTTGAGGCTGTTTTTGACCAAGTTCCAAAACGATTTAGGATTCGGTTTTCTTAGACATTAAACTACTATATACAAAGAATTTTTAAAGTCAAGAACACCCATTTTTCGAGGTGTTTAGGTTAGGGAAAAACCTCGTTGAAAACCCTATGTTGGCCATTTTTGAGCTGTCAAACTTTCGGGCTCCCAAATAATATCTAGGGGTTCTAAACTCCATAATAAATTATGAAAAAATTTCAGATTTTTAGTTAAGATATAGATCTAACTTTTGAGACAAGAATCAACTCATTTTGTTAATTTATGAATTAGTTATGATTTTTCAAAGTTGATGCAACATTTCTGCCGAAATTCCGTATTTCATAAACTTGAAATAACTTGTGATTCTTGTTGTTTATTCAAAAACTACTTGTATAAAAAGTTATAAAACACATTTATATAACTTGTTTTCATAATCTTTACACTTACATGATGTGTTTATATATTTATAAACACATTTGAAGAAACAACTTAAAAAAACAAAAACTAGAGATTTATAAACTTGAATCTTTATGAAACTTGTTGTTGTTGGTGATTATATATATTATCTAAGACTTATATAAACATAAATATAAGATGTTATAAGTTAGTATTTACTTACTTTGGGGTATTAGAAGTATGGAAATGAGAAGAAGTTGAAACTCTTGCAAAAGTTGCACCCAAAAACACTTGAAACTTTGAAGAAACACAAAAATTGAAATGTTGGCTTTGTGAATGGCCTTCTTGGCCGGATTTTGAAAGAGAGAAAGGGAGAGTTTTTGGCTTGTGAAGTGTGGAAATGAAGAGTGAAATGGGGTCTTATTTATAGAGGAGAAAAAGGTGGTGAAATGATGAAGAATATTGTGAGATCTTTGGTGAGTTGAAAAAAGAGGATTTGATTTTGATATGTTGAGTAAAAAATTACATTTCATGGTCCTTGTGTACTCCCCATGGCCGGCCTATATGAGGGTGTATTTAAATGTATTTCTTTTTTGTATAAAAGTATTTAAAAATGTATTCTTGTATTTCCCTTTTCTTGTAATTTCATAAATACTTTTGGATGCATTGTTTTAATGAATTGTTTTAGTCTTGCATAATTAATGTTAAGTAAGTGTATTAGTATATGTTAATGTCACTAATCATAATTTAATTATGTATTTAGTTGCATAAATCCATCATATCGTAAATCGATCGGATTAATTGATTTCCCAATTCATCGCACCGATGAATTTGATTCTAATTGAGTTGAATTTCTTCATGGACATTGTTAATCACTTCGATTAATTGCTAATGACCACTGATTAGGTTATAATTGGCTATTAAATACTGATTAGGTCATAGTTGATAACCTGGTTTAATGCCGGATGTTACAAACTATACCATAAAAACGAGAATTTTATACTTTGTAAAACAAGACCGGTCATGATATATTTTTTTCAAAAAAAATTTACGTGTATATTTTTCATTAAAAAAAAATTACCCAGACCACGATGCAATATAGCATGACGAGCATTCAATGTCGAATGAACTCTTGATATCGTATATTCAACGTCGATGCAACACTTCATATACATTGAATATTAACAGAGCCAAAATAATGGTCAAAATTAGTAGTCAAAGTTGGTGGATTTAACGAGAACGGTCATGATATATTTTTTTCGAAAAGATTTTACGTGTTATTTTTCGTAAAAAAAAATTTACCCATACGGCCATTCAATATATTATATAGAGATCATTCAATGTCGAATTACAGTTTATATCACATATTCATTGTCGATTTGATACTATATATCATATATGCAACACTGCATGTACATTCGATATTAAAAGAGTAAAAAATGGTCAAAGTGGGCAGTCAAACTTGGTGGGCTACTATTCGTTCAATGTTAATTGCATAATTATCATCCTATCCCTAGTGTTATATTATAATCCAATGTTTACATTGGTTCTACAATTCTGCACTAAATTAAGGTTCTGCAATGATCTCAACCCTATATATGTATGTATGTATCTATATATATATATATATATATATATATATATATATATATATATATATATATATATAAAATGTAAAATAATGGATAAAGTTAATTATTTATTAATGTTTATGGATATTAGAAGTAACAAATTGAGTTTATCTTTTGTTTTATTATTTTTTTTTTAAATTATAACATGTATTTATCTTTGAAATAATGAATTGGATTTATCTTTTATTAATATGTAGTAACGCCAAAAAAAGAATAATTATTTGTCACAAATATTATTTGTAACACCCTCCAAACCCACACAAAAGTAACGTCGTTTACAATACACAGGTGGCAATTTTGCATTGGTTATCCATAACATATGTCAAAGGTTTACACTAACATTGACAATTTAAAACATTTTACATAACATGAACAACCCTACTTAGAAGTTAACCCAACATACAAAACCCAAACCCGGATCCAAATATCCACATACAGACCCGATACAGATACCCCAAAACTTTTCCTGACAGAGTAGCAACATACAGTCAGCAATGCAAACCCGCCAGCAAGATCAAGCTCCTACTTTCGCTCAGGAGCTAGCGGCCCTATCTTCTGTCCCCCTGATAAACACATTCAGACTCGAATACGTAAGCTTCGCAGCTCGTGAGTACACAAGGGTTAGACTCTGCACTAAACACATAATAACATAGCACATGTACGCATGACAACCCTATACCTCTACACTATATGGCATAACCCATGCCACCCCAGCCTCTGCCCAGAGGCACCTAAGATCCAATACACAATGAGATACTCATCTCAAGTGGGGAAACCCCTCCCTCCTGCAGCCAAGCCACGCCCGTGAAGGCTAGCAGTAATAATAGGCTCAGGAGCGACCTGGCAATAGAAATAACCACACACATATATATGGGAACCTGTAGGTCCCAAAAGATATCCCAAGTATATAGCCTTAAGCTGTAGACGGGGGTGAATACAGCAACTTAAAAACTACACACAATTTTCTCAATGTTTGTATGTATTATCAACAAATGTTAATTACAAATAAGCTTGAATGCGGAAAGGTTCAAGCTGAGATGACAGATACAACAGTATGTTTAACTAGCCTAAGACAGACTTAAACTAGTTACAATGAATACACTCACTAAGAATCACTCACTGTGTTTACAAGACTTAGAGGAACAGCTTGAACTCGAACAACTTAGACACTGAGCACTGTTTTATTCAAGCAGACTTGCATGCATGAAAGACACACTTGAATGCACGTTCACTCTTGGTTTCAGCACTTAGCTTTTTTGGCTTTTAACTTTCAATCCTTGGAAGTTTCTTTTTATACTCACTCAGATGATCTAAGTGAAGCTTCTTCATTGGACGGAATGAAAAAGGTAAAGTCTTGTTGAAAAGACAACATAACCTTTTCTACACATTCTGAAAAGCAGACTTGTCTTCATGTGGGCAGAACTTTTGTCTTTTCACTTTGTCTACTGTTGCATTGCCTTTAACTAAATAAGGAATGTCAACTTTGTGTTTTTCTTCCTTTGTAAAGGCCTATTTTGATATAAGAAAAAGGTCTGTCACCCTTTTTCAAATATCCTTTTGTCTTCATGTAACAGAACAGCTTGGGCAGGCTGAGCAGTTCTGATTTCCACTTTGTCTTCGACTTTGTAAACTGATCTTGTAGTAAAAAACAATACATGAGGACTTGGAAACATATTCCATAAAGTGTTTAGCCTGTTCACAAAGAACAGGTTCTGTTCACAAAGAACAGAACACTTGTAAACTGCCCAAGCTGCTCACCAGTGTAGAGCAGTGTAGACAGTTTATGTCCAGCCTGTAAAGCAGACTAAACAGCTTAAGCAAAACTGCCTTTGTTGCAACACATGCAACTCATAGAACAGCTTCAGGCTGATATTGCAAATCATTTTCAGGTTTCAATAAGGCATATAACAGGCCTTAAATTCAACCTTCAAAAGCATCAACAGGTTTGATTTATAATCTCCCCCTCAGATGCAGAACAGGTTTGACTGAGGCCTTTTTGTGCCTAACAGAACCCTACACAGGGTTAAACAGAGCAACATAGCTCCCGCGATAACTCATCGCAATCACACTATAATGGATCTCATTCACATTTATATACATTCACATGTAAAGAGAGGTAAGATCATACCTGAGGGGCAGCTCGCAGTGCCCGTACAGATCATATAACACATATGAAATATAAACAGGGAAACACTCAAGGAAAGACGACTAGTCTTTTAAAAGATCTCGCGTACTAACTTAGATCACCCCGCACACAGTCTCTAGCCTGCTGACCCATAGCTGACTCGCACCAATCTCTATCAGTCCCTCAACACATAATAAATCTCCCCAAATTAATCCAAATTTATCGGACAAATCCCAAAATCATTAATACAACCTATTGACCCTAAAAAGTAGCCCCAAATAGACTCCAATGCCCAAAACCCAATCCGACCCACACCAGCCGGATCGCGGTCGCGCTTAGCCCATCGTGGGTCGTGCTCAAATTGCGGACCGCACTCAAAACCCTAGCCCGCGCCCGCCTTCGCACCACTGATCGCGGCTGCGCTCAACCCATCACCACAACGACCACGACGGGTTGCAGGTTTCTGTTCCTCTTCACAGTTCTGCCCAGGGGAGTTTAATCTCCCCAAACCGATTCTAGTACCCATATCATATAAGATCTGTACTAAAACACCTCTAATAATGTTATTCAACAATTCCCAACATTTCACTACAATTAACATATGAAATCAGAATCAAATCAGAGGTTTGTCACCTTGAAACTTCAAGAACACCACTTGAAAAAGATGATCAGTTTCAGCAACTCAATTCACTTGCTTTAGCCTTGAATTCAATCCAGTAGCAAACAAAACACACACACACACACACAAGCTCTTATCAATTTTGGTAATGAAATGAAGAAACAACGCAACGTACGTATATACATATCCGGTTATAACGCGGGTTCAACACCGATACTCGGCCCCGTTATAAAAAATCCACTATTTATATCATTAAATCCCATTTAATCTTGTGAATCCACAATTATAATTAATCCACTAACATTATCTCCCGAAGCCACCTAATACCCGTCCCGACACGTATAATCCACTATATGGGACGTATATGACCAATGCAATAATCCATAAAATAATCAGTCAATGAGATAATTACATGTACCTGCTCGGGAGTCGGGGTGTTACAAATCCTCCCCCCTTACAAAGATTCTGTCCCAGAATCTAACTCTGACTCTGGAACTAAATAAGGATAGCGGCTCCGCATCTCGGTCTCCGGCTCCCAAGTAGCGCTGGTACCCTTATGGTGTCTCCACTGAATGAGTACCAATAATATCTCCTTATTGTGCAACTTCTTCACCTTGCGGTCAGTAATCATCTCCGGCTGCTCAGCATATCTCAACTGTCATCCACTGATTTCTTTCGCTAAGCACTTTCTCAAGTGACTCATGTGAAACGTATCACGTACACTGGCCAACTCTAGCGGTAATCTCAGTCTGTAGGCCTGATCTCTGACCTTGGCCACTATCTCAAACGACCCAATATATCTCGGACTTAGCTTACCCCGGTGCCTGAATGTCACACCCCGTTACCCCGGTTGGCAACTAGGCATGACGTCGAGGAAGCATAGTCATAATCAAGTGAACGACCACTAAATGGACGTTTTAGAAAAATACATTCATAAACTTCAAAATATAATATTGTTTTTACATAATCTAAATAACACGTAAAGTAGTTCGCAATTGCGGAGATTTAAATACATGATTAAAATGGACATAAATTATGTTAATAAATCTCCGTATGTTTGACAATTGTTGCGACTCCAAAATAGTAACTTCTGAAACAAGAATCAACTCATTTCGTTAAGCTTTGAATTAGTTATGATTTTTAAAGATGATGTAATATTTCTGCCGAAAATCCGGATTTTATAACCTTGAAGCAACTTGTGATTCTTGTTTTTTATTCAAAAACCACATGTATAAAAGAATATGAAACACATTTATATAACTTGTTTTCATATTATCTATACTTACGTTATGTGTTTATATATTTATAAACACATTTGAAGAAAACAAACTTTAAAACGAAACTAGTTTTTTTATAAACTTGAGTTTTAATGAAACTTGTTGTTGTTGTTGATTATACATATTATGAAAAACTTATGTAAACATAATTATAATAAGTAATAAGTTAGTATTTACTTACTTTGAAGTATTAGAAGGATGCAAACAAGTAGAAGTTGAAATCTTGAAATGTTGCACCCAAAAACACTTGAAATTTTGAAGAACAAAAGAAATTGCAACTTTGGCTTTGTGGGAGGCCTTGTTGGTCGGATTTTTGCAAGAGAGAAAGAGAGGGATTTTTGCTAGATGCAAGTGTGGAAATGAATGGAAATGAGCTCTCTATTTATAGAGAAAAGTTGGTCTTTCAATTGGAGGTTGAGTAAAGATTTTGATGAGGTGAAAGAGTATGATGAATGGGAGATTTGATTTTGATGGTGTATGGATTTTGATATTAAAAAAATGAAAGTCAAACTCTACCATTGTACCTCCTAAAGGCCGGCCACCTAGGGGTATTTATGGTGTATTTTTATTTTTATTTTTTTGTATAAAAGTATTTAGGATGTATTCTTCTATTTTCCTTTTTATAAAATTTCATAAATACTTATGAATGCATTAGTTTAATGAATTGTTTTAGTCTTGCATAATTAAAGTTATGTAAGTTTGTTAATGCATGATTAGTGTCACTAATCTTAATTTAATTATGTACTTAGCAACAGATCTGAGGGGAGTCGCGCCGCGATGGGATGTGGGGTAGCGCCGCTACTGCTTATGTACGATCTAGTCAGAGCCTGTTGCTGGTGTAGTGCCACGAAGTTGCTAGAGGTCGCGCCACGATGATGTTTCTGCTCGGTTCATTGAAATTCCACAAGAAAGGTAGCGACGCGAACATGTAGTGGCCGCGCCGCGACTATCTTTCAGCATTGGACCTGGGATTAGCAATTTTGCTCTTTCCTTTCTTGTTGTCTAGGGGAGGGAAAATTTCTCCGAATCGGGATCAACGGCTTCAAGGAACCTAAAAACATAAATATAGCGTAAATGGATGCGATATAAATGCGTTTTAGACAAACTAGAAAAACTAGGGGTAAAAATGACGCAATTATATAGTCGAAAAGCGTTGCATCAAAATACCCCACACTTGAACATTGCTTGTCCTCAAGCAAACTGCATCATCGAATATTAAAACGGCCTTTTCGTTAAACCCTCTCTACAAACATACAAGAAAGACTCCTAAACATTAAAGGTCCGAAAGAAAAACAATTGAAACAAAATGAGAAAAGATGTGATTATTCAAAGCAAGAGATGCAAAAACTAGAGCATATGCAACATCAAAAATTCCATAATCTAGCCAACACGAACTACCACCTCATCATGGATCTCACTCAACACTCAATTGTATATAAGGTTTAAGTGTGTATAAGTGCACAGTTCACTCAACGCCATTCATGTTGATCAATATAGGCATAAGCTTGACAAAAAATCGTATCTCAGTCGCGCAATAATCCAAAATTGGCATAGAAAAAGGCTACGGGGTTGGACTTTGGCTAGGCTTGGCAGAAAAGAAAAGAGAAGTCAACGAAAAAGAAAAAAATTAGAAGATAAGAGAAAGGACAAGAGACAAAACGGGGCACAACTTCTCCTAGAAATCAGGACTTATTTCCACAATCTGAGGAATGATAGCATCCTCACTTTTTTACTACCTAACAGCAAGAAATTTAGACTGAGAGACAGATAAATATTTGGACATGGAAGGGAGACATTCAATCTTGTCGAACCTTAGATTAATAGGCTCGACACCGGAGATCTTGGACTGATTTCGGGAATTTAGAACTTTCTCTCTTTTTTTGTTGTTTTGATTTTTTTTTTGTAACTGATATTTTTTTGCAAAATATGCACCCGTCTAGACCAAAGAAATAGAAGACAAAGGCTTAGAAAAGGGGGGGGGAAAGGGGTTTCTGAAAAGGAAGGAAAAAATAAGGCTCAACGGGGCTACTAAGGGAAGGATAAGTGGGAAAAGAGAAAATTAAAGAAAAAAAAATTCAGTTTTCTTACAAACAGCCTTTAAGTATGTCAAAATTTTCAAAAATTACGCTTTTTGACATGTATTGAAAATCAAGTTCTACTTCTATTGAACAACATTGGCAAAACACACAGAAACGAAAGTGATCATAGAAAATGTATGCAAGTAGGCTCAAGTCTCACGAGGTGAATATTGAGGGTCATATTGTGCTAACCGTGTGGTTTTGATCCAAGAATCCTAATATTGCACTCCAAAAAAACATCTCTAACATTTAAACAATCACATGAAACTCACATAGCTTCGCATGCATTTAAATCAGAACAATATTATCTAAGAGTCTAAATCGCAAAAATAGATAGAAAAGTTTGACAAAAAAGGCCTAAATTCCAAGTAGCAGATTAGGACAAACAAAGAACATAACCCAATTCAAGCCATTTATCCCCACCCCACACTTGAATATGACATTGTCCCCAATGTCAAGAAATATCACCTAAAGCACGAGGAAAGGGAAAAGAATTACTCCCCTATGGTGGCTTCCGAAATGGCATAAACTGGCACGGGGAAAGACGAAGACCTGAATCAACCAAACGGAGCAAGCACCTACATAAAGAAATAAAACGTAAGAAATACTAAATTATGCATAAATGTAAAATGCAATGAAACTAAATGCAGAAAATAAAGAAAAAAATGGGATTTTTGCAAACAGCCCCTTAAAGGGCCCCTGGCGGTGGGTCCTGATTGAAATGTTGGTCGTGGAATTGAAAGTGCTCGTCTGAGAACTGGATTGAAGTAAAATTTGGTGGCGCCTCTGCGGTGGTGGCGGCGGTTCGTAACCTTAACCTTGAAGATATACCGAGAAATGAGCGTCTAAATGATCAAACCTTGCGGTTTGATTAGAAAATCTCGTGTTCATTGCCATAAACCCATCTCTGATACTTACCTCCAAAGTTGCCATTCAATTTTCTAAACCTGAGATACGTGGCCCCCAACCGGCTGAACTCCGGTAAGCGGGCTACGGTTCCTCCATTTCAACCTCCTCGTCTTCTTCCTCCTCCTATTCTACTTCTACATGTCCCCCCTGCGGTCTGGAATGGCCACTACAAATAATTACCCGCTGCGCCGGATAGTCGTAATGGACTATCTTCGTTTGTGTCAGATAATGTTCGTCTGTTATCTTCATCAGGGCATAGGCTCTCATCGAACTGAGATTAGCCAGGGTCAATAAATTGAATGACCGGGCTAATCGGGTAATGTAGCGACCCGCAGTTATTGCGCACTTTTCTTTTTTTCTGCTTCGGCCTTAAAGAAGACTGCCAAATGGTATGGAACGCAACAATGATATTCGGGTGAGAGGACGTAAAAGAGGACTTCTAAATCGAGCAAGGAAACATTTTCTTGACTCTATTTCCGTCCGGCTATGGTGAAGGTTAGGAATCGATGACTAATCGATCGATTATGTCGTACATTTGAGACTCTTTCACCGACTTGGGGTCAAACATGTCAATAGCAATCTGCCCCCAAAAACCTTGCGGGTTGAAGTCATCCGGCCGATGGATAAATCCCATGGCAATGTAATCGGAAAAGTCCAGATGGTCCACATCCTGACGGGAGTACACCCCCATCCAGACTGCAAGGTATATCACTGAAAGAGATCTGTCTACCCCACCAAGACGAAAGGTTAATCATCGTCAAGATCGGAAGTTCCCAAGAGGAAACTGTAGCTAGCCATGAACTCGCGGGTGAGTTCCACGTATGAGATCTCGTCAAGGTTTATAAAATTTAGCCACGCGTTTGAAGTGAAGTTCTGAACTCCACTTGGAATTTCTCCTGTAATTGGGTGGCTAAATCTACATGACCATCTCTCTCAACCGATCTCAAAAAATCTCAGTTGACCAATCACCCTAGATAAATTTCTCTTTTTTGAACTGTTTTCATCGCCTTTTTATAAGATTCCCTCTGCTTCGCCAAAGCCACATTATTAAAATTTAAGAACGCGTGGGCATCACCCATGGCTACCGGCATGTTCTCTTCTTGGGCCCCCGAAAGGGAACCCGAACCTCGTAGTCTCTTTCCAAAGCCCGACATATTTCTACAAAACACAAATGAATCGAATCACCGAAACGTACGAGTACCGAAATTAAGAACATGATTCATTTTAGATACCCACACAACCCACATTACACTCTCCTCAAGAGAAATCACCCAATAACACTATTAAAGTGCAAAAATTATGATAAGAGTGTAATTTCAACTATAAGTAAACAACATTTTTATTCCCAAACAAATAGAAGACCTAGTCAAGGAAATCTATCAAAAAGAAATTTCAATCTTCATCTCAAAAAAATGAAACATCATCAATACTCCTTAATCATCTAAAGCAATTGCAACAACAATCATCTAAGACAAATCAACTTGAGAAGAGCATATGAATTCAACCATACTTCTAAACAAGCAAAAAGAGTAGCCACAAGAAACATTGTAGTCATAAGAAAACAATATTCCATGAGAATGAACTCACCATAGATGAAAGAGAGAAGCAATGTAGGAAGAACATACCTTTGATTTAGGAGAAATAAAAAAAATGAAGACTTAATTGGAAGAAAATGTGATTTTAGGGAGAAAAAAAAACCGCAGAGGAGGTTGTTTGGGGAGTAGGAGTTGTGTTTTGCGATTGTGTCTAGCGGCTAGGGTTTTAATTCGATCTGACAGAGTCGCGCCGCGAAGGGCCTGTCAGTTGCGCTGCGATGAACCTTCTGTTATTGGAAGGCAAAAAAATGAAGACAGTAGTGTCGCTATGTGGGATTGGTAGCGCCGCGACCATCTTTCTTTTAAACTCATCACTTGTTTGAAAAAAATCAGTTATTATCATTATTATTTTTAATCACCTATTCATTGAAACAAATGAAATCCTAACTTAAATATAAACAAGAAAAACTTTACTAGCAAAATTTAAACTATGAGAACATAAAATTATGACTAATAAAACAAAATGGATAAAATACGGGATAAATGCTTGTTCATTAACGAGTCCCAAGCTCGACTCACTCTCGTTATTCAGCTCTAGTTAGAGATCAGATTAATGCTCTCTCCATCTTCCTTCTGTGATCGATCCGGAAAGTAATGTTTCAAATGATGTCCGTTCACTTTAAAATTCTCGCCCCTGGTTTGTGAAAGTTCCACGATTCCATATGGGAACACTTGGGCGATTGTGAACGGTCCGGACCATCGGGAGCGCAATTTTCTGGGAAACAATTTCAGCCGCGAATTGAGCAATATAACTTTGTATCCCACCTTGAATTGCTTATTATGAATGTGTTTATCGTGCAATTGTTTGGTTTTTGACTTTTTTCTTTGTATATACGAGCAGTCTCGTACGCTTCCTCTCGCAATTCATCCAACTCATTTATTTGGAGCTTTCTTTTCTCACCGGCCTCAATTAAATCTAAGTTACAAACATTTAAAGCCCAAAAAGCTTTGTGCTCAAGCTCAATGGGTAGATGGCAAGCTTTACCATACATCAAACGATAAGGAGTTGTGCCAATCGGAGTTTCGTAGGCGGTTTGAAAGGCCAAAAGGGGGTCATCAAGCTTATCCGCCCACTCTTTACAATTTTGTCAAACCGTTTGTTCCAAAATTCTTTTCAACGCTCGGTTTGTAACTTCAACTTGCCCACTCGTTTGTGGGTGATATGCTGTTGCAAATCTATGAGTTACCTCATAGCGATGCAATGCTTTGTCAAGTTGAGAATTTGAAAAATGAGTGCCCCTATCGCTTATTAAAGCTTTAGGCGCACCGAAGCGTGAAAACAACCGTTTTAAAATTTTGACAACTACTCTAGTATCGTTTGTTGGTAAGGCTTGTGCTTCGACCCATTTCGAAACATAATCTACCGTTACAAGGATATATTTATTGCCATGAGATGAGAGAAAAGGTCTCATGAAATCGATGCCCCAAATGTTGAATAATTCGCACACTTGGATGGAATTTTGGGGCATCTCATTCTGGGATGAGATATTACCTGCTCATTGACATGAGTCACATGTCCTTACCCACTCATTTTCATCCTTGAAAATTGTTGGCCATTAAAATCCGGCATCAAAGACTTTCTTTGTGGTAGTGTTCACTCCATGATGGCTGCCGACTGCTCCTTGGTGGCAATGGCGTAGGATCTTTTTGACTTCTTCTCCATACATGCATCTTCAGATGATTTGATCTGCACAAACACGAAACAAGTAAGGATCATCCCAAAAATAAAATTTTAAATCTTTATAGAACTTTTTCTTTTGTTGGTGTGTCATCCCTTTTAACAACACACCACCAACTAAATAGTTCGCATAGTCGGCAAACCATGGGATCTCCTCACTCGTCACCACCATGAGTGTCTCATCCGGGAAGCGATTGTTTATCTCATACTCGTGTAGCTTCTCTAGAGAAGGTTCACTATCCGGGAAAGATGATCCGCCGCCACGTTCTCGACTCCTTTTTTATAAACTATTTTGATATTAAACTCTTGAAGGAGTAGGATCCATCTTAGCAATCTCGGCTTCGTGTCTTGCTTGTTGAACAAATACTTCAACACTGCATGATCCGTGAACACCACCGTCTTGGACAAGATTAAATATGACCGGAACTTATCGAAAGCAAAAACCACCGCTAGTAGTTCCTTTTCGGTGGTGGTGTAGTTCTCTTGGGCGTCATTCAGTGTCTTGCTCGCATAGTATATGGGCTGAAATCGGTTCCCTCGTCTTTGTCCTAAGACCGCACCCACTGCAATATCACTAGCATCGCACATCAGTTCAAAAGGAAGGCTCCAATCTGGAGACACCATAATAGGAGTCGTGATCAATTTTTCCTTTAAAGAGTTAAAAACTTCTAAACACTCTTTAGAAAAAACAAATGGGGCATCTTTTTCCAAAAGTTGAGTCATTGGCCTTGAAATTTTTGAAAAATCCTTATAAAATGTCGGTAGAAACCAGCGTGGCCCAAGAAACTGTCATACCACCTGTCGGGATTAGTTCGTTCTTGTCATTTGTGACAACTGTCATACCACCCTTCTTTGGGACAACTTGCACAGGGCTAAACCATGGGCTATCCAAAATGGGGTATATCATTCCCGCATCCAAAAGCTTTATAACCTCCTTCTTTACAACCTCTTGCATCTTTGAATTAAGCCTTCTTTGATGTTGAACCACCGGCTTATAGTCATCCTCCATGAGGATCTTGTGAGTATAGAATGTGTAGGTCTTCAATTGATAATTTTAGCCCTTGATTCACCTCATTCTTTACCTCAATAAACCCTTCGTTTACCAGAGTTGGCTCATCCTTCATCATTTCCATCACTTCATGCAAATCTTGATTGAGGTCAAAATCCACATCCGCCAAACATGCATGGGAACCCTCCGTGTCCGAATCGTACGCTTGTTCATCCAACATTTCCTGCACACAATCCTTCTCAAAAGACAAGTGTAAAGTATCAACGAAATAACAAGAATCATCATTAGTGGACGAGTGACGCATAGATTGGTCGAGGTAAATTGTGACCTCCTCATCACCAACTTTTAGAGTTAGTTTCTTGTTAAAAATATCAATAACGACTCTTGAGGTAGCCAAAAATGGACGGCCCAAAATGAGAGGAACTTGACTATCCTCGACCATGTTCATTACCACAAAATCGACAAGAAATATCAATTTATCAACACGTACCAACAAGTTTTCAACAATATCCTTTGGATACTTTACCGATCTATCCGCAAGTTGGATGCTCATTCTCGTTGGTTTTTAATTCATCTAAGCCCAATTTTTTAAATAAGGAGAATGACATCAAATTGATGTTAGCGCCTAAATCGGCAAGTGCATTACGAATCGAAGAATCTCCGATTAAACAAGGTAAAGTGACACTACCCGGATCGCTCATCTTCTTGGGAATTTTGTTTTGGAGAATGGCCGAACATTCCTCATTCATTGTGACGCTAGAAAGATCCTCAAGTTTCTTTTTGTTGGTGAGGAGATCCTTGAGGAACTTGGCATACTTTGGCATCTCATGAAGAGCTTCAACAAATGGTAAATTAATGAGCAATTGCTTGAAAAGATCAAGGAATTTACCAGACTGCTCTTCCATCTTATCTTTCCTCAAACGTTGAGGGTAGGGAATCGGTGGCTTGTACGGCTTCACCGGTGTTTTGGATTGACTTTGAACAGGAGGTGGGACTTGCACGGTACTTTCTTGGCTTTGATTTTGTGTCTTATCCGTCATGATCTCCTCTTCAATCTGTCCATCATCAGAAACAACATTGTTATAAATAAAAGAGCTACGGACTTGAGTTGTTTTACCACTACTTAACGTGATGGCGTTGACATGACCCCTTGGGTTGTCTTGGGTTGAAGATGGCAACTTCCCTTTCTCTCTTTCCGAAATCGTCTTTTGCAATTGACCCATTTGATTCACAAGGTCTTGAATGGTGGCTTGTTGATTTCGCATGAGACTATCATTGCTTTTGGTGTACCTCATGAAAAGCTCTTCCATGGATGGTTGTTTGCGGATGATGAAGTATGGGAGTTAATTGGTTGGCGTTGGTTTGATGAACTAGTGCCTCTCGTTCCCGATGATGTTACTTGTTGATCGTTGGGTTGTTTCCATCGGAAATTTGGGTGATTTCTATTATTAGGATGATAATACAATTGGGATGGTGATCGATAATCATACTTGTCCCCTTGAGACCACATGGCTTGCCCATGCATCGCATAATTTCTTCATTATTGCACTCTCTAGCCGAATGTGACCCCCCACATAATTGACAAGTTTCTTGAACAACGTTGGCCGATGATGGTCTTTGAAGAAGGCTAACTTTTTGTTAGCAATTACTTGCGGTGTGAGGACCACCGCATAGTTGGCATGTAACCTCAACATGTTTTGCCGATTGTGGTTTAGCCAAGATCTCAATTTGTTTGCCCATATCTGCCATAGTTGTGGTTAATTGCTCAAACACATCGAGTTGACGAGAGGCACTAGGAACGGCCCTTCATCGTGAAGCGTTGTAATGGCTCCCATTCGACGCCATTTTCTCAATCAACCTCTTTGTTTCTTCGGGGGTTTCATCCAAAATTGCATCCAACGAATTTCTTGTGCCCACATCAAGGCCAATATCGAATGTTTGAATTTGATCATTTAAGTCCAAACCATGATGTGGATATCGCCTCAAAAGACTATTATACCTTTTTCATGCTTCATGTAAAGTTTCATCCATCATTTGAACAAAATTATTGTTGTCACTTTTAAACTTCGAAGTCTTTGATGGCGGAAAGAAATTAATCAAAAACTCATCAACTAGTTGTTCCCATGTTGTGATAGATCTCGGATCCAACGATTTAAACCATTCTTTGGCTTCACCCTGGAGTGTATAAGGAAATAACCTAAGTCGAAGTGCGTCCTCCAACATCTCTTGAATCTTTATCATATCACACACATCAAGAAAAGCGGTTATATGGTCATTAGGATATTCCGTCTCAAACCCCTCGAATGGTAACATTTGATTCATGTACGTGAGGTAATGAGACTTGACTTCATAATGAACTGCTTGAACCGGTGGATTTACAATTGCGGATCCCGTACCCGCATTCGATGGCTTCTTTCTCTCACGAATGGATCGTGTATCCGTCATTGGAGTAGTTGGAGGTGATTCGTGAGGCGGCTCGGTTTTGGGTTCCGAGAAAGGTGTGACAGGGGTTTGAGGTTCCGAGCACCCTTGATTATAAGTTCTTGAGGATACACTTATTGACGTTCTTTCCCCGAAACTAGGACCTGGAATGTCTATGTGTCGTTGTCGGTTCTTTCTATGAATTATCCTTTCCAAGTCGGAATATGGCTCGACAAACTCCAAATTTAAGTTACGTTTCATAAACACCTACAACACACGTGGAAACGACAAGTGATCTTGTACAAGAAAATTTAACAATAAAATAACTTGCTTGATGATAAATCAACACGCGAGGATCAACTAATATAGAGACTAAGGTTGTTCTCAAAATCACCGTGTCCCTGGCAACGGCGCCAAAAACTTGATGTCTTAAAGGTTATATACCAAAAATAAGAACTAATAGACAATTAGGCAAGTGTACCTATCGTTTACTAGCATATAAAAGGCAAGAATCGAGTTATCGATCTCGAGGACACAGTGCAAGAACGATGATACTAAACCCATTGTCAATAATTAGTCTAAATGAAAATGTGAGTTGATTTTTAAGAAAACGGAATACAAAATTTAGAAACTATTAATCAATTAAAAACTACTAACTAAATTCTACTCGAATATAAATAAAACACACTAAGATTAAACGGTCACGAAGATTTAAATCAGAAAATAAACGGTAATCATTCAAGTTAACTCCCCTCACCCCCCCCTGCACATTAGATGACTTGTAAATAAGCACAAGATAGGTAAAAAGCTAAAAAGATAGAATCAAGTGCTACAAATTCCTCTTTCTACTTACTTACTTTTACAATAAAAGATTAGATATTGAGAATTCTCCTATTAAACTAACCGATTAATTTCACAAAGATAATATCCATACACATCGATATCCATAGAGGAGTCGCGCCGCGATGGGATGTGGGGTAGCACCGCTACTGCTTTTGTACGATCTGGTCAGAGCCTGTTGCTGAATGTAGCGTCGCGAAGTTTCTAGAGGTCGCGTTGCGATGATTTTCTGCTCGGTTCATGGAAATGCCACAAGAAAGGTAGCGACGCGAACATGTAGTGGCCGCGCCGCGACTATCTTTCTGCATTGGACCTGGGACTAGCAATTTTGCTCTTTCCTTTCTTGTTTTCTAGAGGAGGGAAAATTTCTCCGAATCGGGATCAACGGCTTAAAGGAACCTAAAAACACGAATATAGCGTAAATGGATGCGATATAAATGCGTTTTAGATAAAAACCGGAAAACTAGGGGTAAAAGTGACGCAATTTTATAGTCGAAAAGCGTTACATCAATTACTAACCTGATTTTGTGTTGGATGTTACAGTCTCCCCCTGTTAAGGGAATTTCGTCCTGAAATTAGTTCGTGTTCTCCACTGCTGGAGTATTTGAGAACAAACGAGGGTATTTTTCCCGAAACTGATTTCCGCGTTCCCATGTAAACTCAGGACCACACTTAGAGTTCCACCTGACCTTTACTATAGGTATGCGGTTGTGTTTCAACTTCTTGACTTATCGATCCATAATTTCTACCGGTTTTTCAACAAAATGCAGCTTGTCATCGAGTTGTAGTTCTTCCAGAGGTATGATGAGTGTTTCCTCTTACAGGCACTTTTTCAGATTTGACACATGGAAGGTGTTGTGTACACTGCTTAATTCTGGGGGTAGATCAAGCCGATAAGCTACCGGACCAATTCTCTTTGAAATCTTGAATGGTCCGATATAACGAGGATTAAGTTTCCCTCGTTTTCCAAAACGGATTACACCCTTCCATGGTGAGACTTTTAACATTACCTGATCTCCTTCTTGGAATTCCAGATCCTTCCTTCTAACATCTACGTAACTTTTCTGCCAATCCCGAGCAATTTTTAATCGGTTCCGAATTTGTACTATCTTCTCAGTTGTCTCGTGTATAATTTCCGGACCGGTAATTTGGCTATCCCCAACTTCAGCCCAACAAATGGGTGATCGACACTTTCTCCCATATAGTGCCTCAACGGAGCCGCTTTAATGCTCGAGAGGTAACTATTGTTGTACGAGAACTCGACTAATGGCAAATGTCTATCCCAACTCTTGCAAAAATCTATTATGCATGCCCTTAACATATCCTCCAACGTTTGAATGGTTCTCTCGCTTTGACCATCAGTCTGAGGGTGGTATGTTGTACTCATGTCTAATTGCGTACCCAAAACCTCTTGTAATGATTGCTAGAACCTCGATGTAAATCGACTGTCTCTATCAGAAATAATAGATACGGGAACTTCATGCCTTGAGACAACTTCCTTTAAGATAGATTCGTGTTAACTTATCCATCTTATCAGTCTCTTTGATTGGTAGGAAATGCGCAGTCTTCGTGAGTCAGTCAACGATTACCCAAATGGTGTCATAACCACTAGTAGTCTTTGGCAACTTCGTGATGAGATCCATGGTTATCCTTTCCCATTTCCATTGTGGTATCTTTGGTTGCACCAAAAGTCCTGACGGTTTTTGATGTTCAACATTAACCTTCGAGAATGTTAAGCACTTGCTCACATACGTAGCAATGTCAGCCTTCATGTTTGGCCATCAGTATAGGTCCTTCAAGTCATGATACATCTTATCTGATCCTGGATGGATAGCATATCTTGACTTATGCCCTTCATCTATAACCAGCTTCCTTAGTCCTCCGAATTTAGGTAGCCAAATTCTGTTGATGAAGTACCGGCATCCATTAGTCTTGGTCTCAAATTGTTTATCCATGCCTCTCAGGGTTTCTTCCAATAGGTTTTCTTCCTTGACTGCTTCTTTCTATGCCTCAAGGATTTGGGAGTTCAGGTTTGATTGAATAGTCATGACCAGGGCTCAGACTCTTAAAGGCTTAACCCATTCCTTCCGACTTAAAGCATCGGCTACCACATTTGCATTGCCCGGGTGATAACGAATATCGCAATCATAATCACTTAGCAATTCCACCCAACGACGTTGCCTCATATTTAACTCTTTCTGGTTTAGAATGTGTTTGACACTCTTATGATCTGTAAACACAGTGCACTTTGTACCGTAAAGGTAGTGTCTCCGGATCTTGAGGGCGAATACTACAGCTCCAAGCTCTAGATCAAGTGTCGTGTAGTTTACCTCATGGATCTTAAGTTGTCGTGATGCGTAAGCGATAACCTTATCCTGCATTAACATTCAAACAAACCCATTGTGTGAGGCATCGCAGTATACCACAAAATTCTCAGTTCCTTCGAGTAAGGATAGAATAAGTGCACTACACAACATTTGCTTTAGCAGCTGAAACGATGACTCATGATCTTCACCCCAGTTGTACTTTACATCCTTCCGAGTCAACTCTGTTAAAGAACCAGCTATCTTGGAGAAAAGCTCAATAAATCGCCTATAATAACCGGCAAGACCTAAGAACTGACGGATTTCCGTGGGAGTTCTAGGAGTTGCCCAGTTCTTAATGGCCTCGATTTTCGACGGGTCTACTTGTATTCCTTGACGGTTGATCACATGACCAAGGAATTTTACTTCTCGCAGCCAAAAATCACACTTTGAAAATTTAGCGTATAGCTGTTCTTTCTCTAGTAGCTCCAAAATCAACTACAGATGTTGTTCATGCTCCTCCTTGCTTCGTGAGTAAATAAGGATGTCATATATAAAGACAATAACGAATTTTCATAGGGCTTGCAAATGCGATTCATAAGATCCATGAACACTGCTGGAGCATTGGTCAAACCGAACGGCATCACTTGAAACTCGTAATGACCATAACGAGTTCTGAAAGCCGTCTTCGGAACATCCTCTTCATGTACCTTAACCTGATGATATCCTGAACACAGGTCAATCTTTGAATAGAAGCTAGATCCTTGCAGTTGGTCGAGTAAGTCGTCGATTCTGGGCAGAGGGTATCGGTTCTTTATTGTTAACTTATTCAGCTCACGATAGTCTATACACATCCTAAAAGATCCATATTTCTTCTTTACAAACAAGACCGGAGCTCTCCATGGTGAGGAACTTGGTCGGATGAATCCTTTATCCAACAACTCTTGTAGCTGATTGCATAATTCTTGCATCTCTGATGGGGCTAATCGGTAAGGTGCTCGTGCCACAGGTGCAGCTCCAGGCACCAAGTCGATATAAAATTCTACTTTCCTAGGTGGTGGAAGTCCAGGCAAGTCTTCAGGAAAGACTTTGGGGAAATCACAAACCACCGGAATCTCTTCGAGTCGCTTTTCCTTCGACTCTTTCTCCATCAAGTGAACTAAAACTACTTGGCATCTCCTTCGGATGCACTTTAGAGTTCTTAAACCAGATATGACGTTTAACTGCGGGTTCTTTATTTCTCCTTGAATTGTTAAGACTTTCGTCTTCTTGAGTGGTATACGTACAACCTTCTTACCACACAGGATTTCCTCATGGTTATCTGATAACCAATCCATCCCGATAACTACGTCGAAGCTCCCAAGTTCAATTGGCATCAAGTCTATTTTAAAGGGATCATCTGCTAACTTTAGTGTGCACTCTTTAATTACACTATTTGTTTCTATCAACTTACCATCAGCTAACTTTACGGCATAAGCAGTGTCTAATGGGGAAAGAGTGGCATTCAATTGTTCACTAAACTTACTAGAGATAAAACTTCTATCAGCCCCGGTATCAAATAACACATAAGCATCTACATCGTTGAGAAGGAACGTACCCGTCACAACTTTGGGATCCTGACGAGCATCACCAGCTCCTAACACAAAACCTCTTCCCTGAGCTCCACCGTTGTTGTTTAGCTTTGGGCAGTTTTTCTTAAAATGCCCGGTGTCCCCACATTCAAAGCAGCTCCTCTGCGCATCGTTGTTGTTTCCATTGTTGTTACTCTTACAATCTTTGGTCAGATGACCAATTCGCTTACACTTTCTTCATGGGGTAGGACAGGGACCTACGTGATGGTAGGCGCATTTGTTACACAGTGGTTTGTTGTCAATGTAACCCTTCCTTGGTTCAGCCCCGGCAACAAACGCTTTGATGGCTTCAGGCTTCTCTGCTTGTGAACCCGAATTTTCCCCCGAGCGATCCTCCCACATTCTGTTTTCCCCAGCCTTAGCTTCTACCCGTCTTGCTACTTGATCCATTAAATTTATTTGCCATCCGAATGGAGCTTTGAATTGTGGTTGAATTAGAGGCAGTTACGTTCCCTTGAATTTGAGGAGCGAGTCCCCAAATATAGCGTTCGATACGCTTGTATTCAGGATTGACCATCTGTGGGCATAGCAGACTTAGTTCATAAAGACGATTGGTGTACCCAGCTACATCCGTACCCGTCATTGTAAGATTCCAGAATTCAGATTCCATCTTCTACAGTTCATTTCTGGGCTAGTATTCGTCAGTCATCATTTGTTTCAACTCTGTCCATGCGAGTTGATAAGCCGTGTCAATCCCAACTGACTTGAAATAAGAGTTCCACCATGTCAGAGCGCTTTCTTGCAGGTCGTGAGTGGAAAACTTGACTTTCACATCTTCGGTACAGCCACTGACATTGAAGACAGATTCAAGCTTCTCAAACCAGCGAACTAGTCCGACTGCACCTTTCGTTCCGTTAAAGTATCGGGGCTTGCAACTCAGAAATCCCTTGATATCGCACCCCCTTTGATTGGTGTCATTCCCTCCTATAGTGTCGCTTGCTCCTCCATCACTGTAAGCAGCGCTATTTCTATTCATTTCACATGTGGCTATAGCAGCAGCCACCCGTTGAGCAACGAGTTGCTCAATTGCAGCGGCGCTCATTGCTCTCCGTGGCGACATTATCTTGAATAAATTAATATAAATGGTATAAGGGAGCGAATCTATTGACTAAGAATTTAAAAGAGAACACATAATTATAGCACATTGTTGCACATAAAATTTTGCAAGTACATAACATTGATTTTATTGATACTTGATTTAATTTTTGTTACATAGGGGTTGGGTTTTACCCGAAAATTTTCAAGTAATTTGATTACATCGGGTCCTACTACTTTTTAGAATTTAAAAGACAAAAATAGAAATACAAGTTTATATCCTACATAACTAGGTGTGGGAGTGGTCAGGGGTGCCTCCTCGATCCAGGGCGTTGAGTCTCTGTGTAAGTGCGGTGTTATGTGTCTCGTACTTCGCTAGACGCTGTCGGAGTTCATCCATCCCATCCTGCTGAATTGGTTGAACGTGTTGATTGGCCCAGTAGATGTTGGTATTTTGCAGCTGTTCATGCTCAAGTCTAGTCGCAACCTCCCCGACCTCTTGACTGAGTTGCCATAGTCAAAAGTCATGACTTGAGGCCCTTGCCACAAGTATAGGTTTTTTTTGGGATGCGGTTCCTGGGTGAGAGATGGGGTCGGCTTGGAGGATGGTCTTCCGATCTGAAAATTGGAGTGGATTCCCTCCTCTCGCCTCCATTCCTAGAGGGTGTCCAGCATCCAACCCTAGCGCCGGGCATCAACCCGTCGCCATTGTGGTGGGCTTGGCTGATGGACAGGAACCGGGATAGACTCTCGTTGTGGCATTATTACCCTTTTCATTTGGCGTAAATATCATGAGTGGGCCGTTGGGGTGTGGACGATATGGTTTATGTGAGGGAACTTGGGGGTGGTAGGGTATGTACGAAGGGGCCACCGGAGATGGTGGGTCCTCATCGAATGGTTCTCCCCATCCGCCAGAAGGTTCTTCCTCTTCCATGGGTTCCTCTTCATACTCCTCCATTGGCTCCTCTTCTTCAAAGTGCTCTTCTGATTCGATGAAGGTCTCGGTGTCTCCTTGATCCATCGGGGTATACTCGTCTTCAGAATCGGACAAGATGATGATCGTGTTGCTCGACATGTCTCTGTTAATCAGGGTCCATAGTTGTTTTAGTTATATGTCTTAGTCTTTTGAACCAATGAAGCTTAGTCGTAACAGTTATAGCATAGGGTACTAATGCAACCTAGTTCACTATAACTATGGCTCTGATGCCAATCTGTCACACCCTGTTACCCTGGTTGGCAACTAGGCATGACGTCGCGTAAGCATAGTCATAATCAATTGAACGACCACTAAATGGACGTTTTCGAAAAATACATTGATAAACTTCAAAGTATAATATTGTTTTTACATAATCCGAATAACATGTAAAGTAGTTCGCAATTGCGGAGATTTATATACATGATTAAAATGGACATCAATTATGCTAATAAATCTCTGTATGTTTGAAAATTGTTGCGACTCCAAAATATGTGGAAGCCTTGCTACGCTTCTGATGCATGCTACTTGCCTTAACTCCCTGAAAATACACGCTAAAATACGTCAACAAAATTGTTGATGAGCTCATAGGTTTACACTAAAGAATGACTTGTATGGACCACAACGATTGAGTTTGAATTTATAAAGCATAAATTCCATGTTATGTATTACATATAACCATCATGCAACCGAACTGAATTATGAGTTTGTCCTATGTAGTATTAACCACTATAATACTATGATGTTAAATATCTACACACCCGTTAATAGTTGGCGCGACCAACCCGAGTGGGGGGCATTAATCCTGATAGATCTATCCATATGATATTCACGTTTACATAAATTTAATTAACGGTTCATGATTTGAGATCATAATGAAACCACATGTGTGTAATACATAAAAGAACTATAGTATGTATTGTGTCCATATAAAAATTGTAATATGTATTTTCACCCCCAAAACATAACGTAAAAATAGGGGCTATGAGTACTCACCGCAAAAGTGATGGCAAAAACGAGCATAAAATGGAGATTTGCGTTGACAACTTGTGATGAAACCGGATGTATTTAACCGAGTCCTAAATGATATGAGGGACTTAATAACTCCCATAAATGATAAAATGCATGTATGAGGGTTTTATATTTTAAATCACCCAACTCAACAAGTTCATAAATAAAAATCACTTAAAAATTCAAGTATATATATATAATTTTCCAGCTTTTATCGAGGTTTTTCAGCCTACTTTGTGGCTGTTTTTGAACAAGCTCCAAACGATTTTGGGCTTTGGTTTTCATAGTCATAAAATACTATATACAAGGAAATTTTCAAGGTAAGAACGGTCATTTTTTGAGGTGCTTAGGTTAGGGAAAAGGCTCGTTAAAAACTTTTTGGCCATTTTTGAGCTGTTAGACCTTTCGGTTCCCTGATAATATTTGGGGGTTCAAAACTCCATATTAAATTATGAAAATCTTCAGATATTTAGTTAAGACATAGATCTAACTTTTGGAACAAGAATCAACTCATTTAGTTAACTTTTGAATTAGTTATGATTTTTCAAAGTTGATGTAATATTTCTGCCGAAAATCCGGATTTCATAACCTTGAAACAACTTGTGATTCTTGTTGATTATTCAAAAACCACATGTATAAAAGACTATGAAACACATTTATATAACTTGTTTTCATATTATTTATACTTACATTATTTGTTTATATATTTATAAACACATTTGAAGAATACAAACTTTAAAACATAACTAGTTTTTTAGAAACTTGAGTTTTAATGAAACTTGTTGTTGTTGGTGATTATATATTATGCAAGACTTATATAAACATAATTGTAAGAAGTAATAAGTTAGTATTTACTTACTTTGAAGTATTAGAAGGATGCAAACAAGTAGAAGTTGAAATCTTGAAATGTTGCACCCAAAAACACTTGAAATTTTGAAGAACAAAAGAAATTGCAACTTTAGCTTTGTGGGAGGCCTTGTTGGCCAGATTTTTGCAAGAGAGAAAGAGAGGGATTTTTGCTAGATGCAAGTGTGGAAATGAATGGAAATAAGCTCACTATTTATAGAGAAAATTTGGTCTTTCAATTGGAGGTTGAGTAAAGATTTTGATGAAGTAAAAGAGTATGATGTGCACAGGTCACAATCCATGGTGTGCACAGGTCACAATCCAGCTGAGTAGGTATGAATGTCAAATAATCTATCATCAACAATATGTCTCAAACGGAAGTCTAGCATGCAAAACTGAATATCTATAACTCACAGTTTATGTAGTCTTTATCAAGCAGATTTATAATCCACCACCTGAGTTATCTCAAGATTTATCTTTAATCTTGATCTATCTGATCTCTGGCTTTTCTTTTCTAATCGGTGACCCACTTTCAATATCTTTCAATCTCTAATTCTTTGTTCAGATTTATCTGAACCTGTCCAGAATTTATCATATCGTATCATTAGCTTTAAGCTTTTAAATCTTTATTTAATCTGATCTGATTACTGATAACTCATCAATATTTGTTAGTTCCTTTTCTTTGTTTCTTTGAATTCTCAAAGGATATATATATAAATATATATATATATATATATATATATATATATATATATATATATATATATATATATAATCATGTTGATTTATAAATCTTTAATCACTATAATCATTTAATTCATGGTTCTTGTATTTATAAAATAGTATTTATTTGTGATGTTAAAATATCAAAATAAGAGGGCATGGATTCGGATTCATTAAATTCGGACCATCCGGATTCGGACCAATCCGGATCAAGCACCCGGATTCGAACATATCCGAAATGGGTCAACCGGATTCGGACCGGGCTGAACCGAAACGGCAATATCCGAATTACACCATCCGAATTGAAACATGGGGACCGAATTTAGGATCATCCGAGTTTGGACAATTGAATTTCGGACCAAACAGGATCCGAAACAGCCATCCGAATTGGCACCCGAATTAGTCTTCATCCGAATTCGGACCCAAGACTTGTAAATTTTCCAGAAGTGTTCTTCATGTTCTAACATTTGTTCATACGGGTTTTTACATAAAATTCACTAAAATTCATTTATATTAACATGCAACTTAATAAAATGATATATTATCATTAGTGGGTTGTTTTTATATAATTTTCCCTATCATAAACATCATTAAATTACCAAGATCATCCAAATTTCTTTTTTTTTGCCAAGAACACATTTTTATTAAAAAATCCGATTTCTTCGTTATTAGGATGATCCAACCCATAAATTTTGTTTTCTATAACTTTTATATACTTCATTACATGATTATAAACTAAAAATTCCTACATGCATTACAACAATTCATATTTTTATTCCCAAGCTTCGGTTTTTAGAAAAACCGAACCAAAATACATAAAACTTCAAAATTTAAACTAAAGATTACCTTGAATGTTGTCAATTGATGGTGTTTGATGATCTTTATAACCTTTACTTGTCTTTAATTCATCAATTTAATGCAAAGTTATGGATTTTTGATGGATATTTGAGAGAGAGCCGTAGGTTAGTGAGAGGGAAGAGAGAGAATTTAATTTGGTGTTAATGGTTATTAAATCACATTTTGGGGTTTATATACTTCATTTTGACAAATACCCATTTAACCCCCTAAACTTTTGTATAATTCATCTTTTTAATCTTAATCATCTTTAATAATTTATAACATAAATATAATTTAATTAAATAATCTTAAACTTAATTAAATTACAAAATAAATAATGTAATAAAATTACATTATCTGCTCAAATACTGAAATTAAAGTTAAGTCAAAAGCTAGGTTGTTACAGAATGGGCTCCACCACGCATAAACTTCGTCCCCGAAGTTAGCTATGTTCGAACAGACTTGGATATGTTGCTTTCATAACATCTCTGGATTCCCAAGACTGATGCGAACCCTTGTGGTGTTTCCACTGGACGAGCACCATCTGTATCTCTTTATTACGAAGCTTTTTGGTCTTCGAGTCCAGAATACATTCCGGCTCTTCAACCACTCGAAACTTCTCATCAATTTGCACATTAACGTGTGGTATCTGTACCTCTCTTTCATCAGCTAGACTCTTTCGTAGATGGCTAACATGGAATACAGGATGTATTCCCGCTATGTCAGTTGGCAGTTCAAGACGATAAGATTGATTTCCTATCTTTTCAACAATCTTGAACGGGCCAATAAATCTCGGAGCTAGCTTGTTCCTCTTTATGAACCGGACCACATTCTTCATTGGAGATACTTTTAGCATCACCCAATCATTAACTGCAAAACTTATTGATCTGTGACGATTATCGTAATACGACTTCTGCCTGCTTTGAGCTTCAAGAATGTTCCTTCTAACAAGTTGAATCTTATCATGAGTCAACTGTAGAAGGGCCGGACCTGCTAAAGGTGATTCACCTGTTTCGCGCCAACAGGTGGGAGTTCTGCACTTTCGTCCGTATAAAGCTTCAAAAGGAGCCATCTTAATCGTGGAATGATAACTGTTGTTGTATGAGAATTCAACCAAAGGTAAATGGTCATCCCAGTTACCACCCAGATCAAGAATGCAGGCACGGAGCATATCTTCCAGAGTTAGGATAGTGCGTTCACTTTGACCATCTGCATTAGGATGATAAGCTGTACTCATTGAGATTCGAGTACCCATCCCGTCTTGCAGTGCTTTCCAAAATCTCGAAGTGAAACGACTATCATGATCAGAGACGATAGATTTTGGCACACCGTGACGCGAAATAACCTCGGTGATGTACATCTGTCCCAATCTATCAAGTGAGTACGTCTCTTTCATCGGTATGAAATGTGCTGACTTCGTTAATCGATCCACGACTACCCAGATGGAGTCATGTTGTCTCATGTTGTCACTAAGGAACTGGCAGTGGTTGCATATCCCCAAAGGGCTTCTGGTGTTCTGCCTTAACCATTTGACATACAATGCAGCTTTCAACGATTTGACTGATGTCTTTCTTCATTCCTGGCCACCAATAATCAGCTTTCAGATCGAAATACATCTTTAAGCTGCCAGGATGAATGGATAACTTGGACTGATGGGCTTCAGATAGAAGAGTGTTGCGAATAGAACCATATTTAGGAATCCAGATTCGGTTTCCCTTGAGACATTGAAGTCCCAAATGATTCATAGATAGAAATTGAAGTTGCCCTTTGAGATTTTCAGAACAGATGTTTTCTTCTTTCAATGCTTCAGCTTGAGCAAATTTAATGTCTTCGATGAGATCAGAAGAGAATACAGTCGGAGTCAGGGCATAGCAACACTTTTCTGGATAGACTTTTCTACTCAATGCATCCGCGACCACATTGGCTTTGCCGGGATGATATAGGATCTCGCAATCATAGTCCTTGATAAGCTCCAAGGACCGACGCTGTTTCATATTCAGATCCTTTTGAGTAAAGAGATGTTTGAGGCTTTTATGGTCGGTGTAAAGCTGACACCGAGTCCCATAAAGATAATGCCGCCAAATTTTTAATGCAAAGGTAACAGCAGCCAACTCAAGATCATGAGTTGGTGCACTTTTCTCGTAATCCTTCAATTGCCTTGAAGCGTAGGCAATGACTTTTCCCCTTTGCATGAGGACGCAACCTAAACCTGTACCAGATGCATCGCTATAAACGACGAAGTCATCATTGCCCTCTGGTAAGGCTAGGATTGGCGCTTGAATGAGTTTCTGCTTCAAAGTTTCAAATGCCTCTTGCTGTTTATCAGCCCATACGAAAGGTGTATTCTTTCGTGTTAGCATCGTAAGTGGCACAGCAATCTTCGAGAAGTCCTTAATGAATCGCCGGTAGTAACCAGCCAATCCAAGGAAACTTCTGATTTCGGAGGCATTGCGAGGCGTTTGCCATTTTTGAACGGCCTCGACTTTGGATGGATCAACGGAGATGCCTTCGCCAGACACAACATGGCCAAGGAATTGAATCTATAAAGAAATCAAAGTAGAATTCAAGTTTTGAAACAACGAACGCTTCAAGAAATAACTCGAGACAATGTAAGATTTTTACCTGTCTGAGCCAAAACTCGCACTTTGAGAATTTTGCATAGAGTCTTTCATTTCTCAATAGCTCTAGCAATTGACGTAGATGAACAACATGATCAGCCTCCGTTTTGGAGTAAATCAGAATATCGTCTATGAATACGATAACTGACTTATCCAGCATTGGTCTGCACACGTGATTCATGAGATCCATGAACGCCGCTGGTGCATTCGTTAAACCGAAAGGCATTACGAGAAATTCGTAATGACCATATCTTGTTCGGAAGGCTGTCTTTGGGATATCCTCATCTTTAACTTTCAGCTGATGATACCCAGAACGAAGATCGATTTTTGAGAAGTAGCTGGCTCCTTGTAGCTGATCGAATAGATCATCAATTCTGGGCAGAGGATACTTATTTTTGATTGTGACTTTGTTCAACTCACGATAGTCGATGCACATTCGGAGAGTTTCGTCTTTCTTTTTAACGAATAAGACAGGTGCACCCCACGGAGATGAACTCGGTCGGATAAATCCCTTCTCTAACATATCTTGCAGTTGTTTTGACATTTCCTGCATTTCTGCAGGAGCAAGTCTGTAGGGGGCTTTAGCGATGGGAGCCGCACCAGGAACTAAGTCAATCCCGAATTCAACTTGTCGTTCCGGTGGTACTCCAGAAATGTCATCAGGGAATACGTCTGGGAACTCACAGACGATCGGAATATCAGATACAGATTTCTTGTTGACTTCCGAGGTGGATTCAGACGAGACATAACAAAGATAAGATTTGTGACCCTTAGATAGATACTTACGCGCTTTCTCAACCGATATAAAACAATGAGCACCTTTACGCTTGTCGCCTTTGATCTCTAACACTCGGCCGTCTGAAGTCTTGATTCGGATGATTTGGCGGTTGCAAACAATGGTAGCCTCGTTGTTCGTTAACCAATCCATGCCGATGATGACGTCGAACTCTTTTAACGGTATTGGGATAAGATCGAGGTTGAACACAACGCGATTGACAAGCAATGTGCAATTTCGGTAAACGGAATCAGCCATAACATAATTGTTACTGGCTGTCTCTATATCGAGTATAACAGGAAGCTTCGAAGGAAACTTAGATAATCTTTGCGCAAAAGTAGTCGAGATGTATGAACGGCTTGCACCGGAATCGAATAACACACGCGCAGGTATTGAATTTAGTAAAAACGTACCGGTAACCACATCCGGGGTTTCTTTCGCTTCCTCCGCCGTTATTTGGAAGGCGCGGGTCCTAACAGTTGGTGTTGCAGCTAAGCTTTTCATTGTAGAACCTCCAGCTGATGACTGTGATTGACCTCGTTGTCCACTGTGGCACTGATACATGAAGTGTCCATGCTTTCCGCATTTAGCACAACCAAGACCTCGTTGGGGCACTCTTCTCTACTATGGCCGATTCTGCTACACACATAACACGTGACATCGTCTGGATTACACAATCCCATATGCGATTTTCTGCATCTCTTGCAGAATCGTGGTTCATTTGTAAGCGAATAAGCTTGAGCTTTCTGTGGCGAACTGTACTGTTGAGACTGTTGGGGTTGCTGGGTCTGAGATTTATTTGGCTTAAAGAATCTGCCGAATCTTTGCTTCTTTGGGGGAAAAGGACATGTCGAGTTCGTTGATGGAGCGTAGAGTTGATCACCGTACTCTAAATATCCCCTCTCAATCTGCCTTGCCGCTTCAACCATTTTGAGATAAGAATTATACTTTATTGTGCTCATTGGATGTCGATATCTCGGGTTAAGTCCTCCACGAAATCGGTTCATCTTTCTTTCTTCAGTAGCTACCTGATATGAAGAATATCCACAAAGCCGTGAGAATTCATGCTCATACTCGTCTACAGTCTTAGTGCCTTGGGTTAACTGCATCAGTTGAACCTCCATCTTGTCTTGTTGGTCAGCAGGACAATACTTCGCGTTGAACATTTCAAGAAACTGGTCCCATTCTAGAGTCTGGATGACCTCCTCGCCATAAATACTTCTCTGAGTCTTCCACCAGGCACGGGCAGCACCCACGAACAGAGCAGATGCATAACTCACTTTCTTCGAATCTAGACAATCGGATATCCTAAAGATTTCTTCAGTGTGGCTGATCCAGTCCATCGCCTGAATTGGATTTATTGTACCCTCGAAGTTAAGGGCACCGCTGGCTTTAAAAATCTTTGAACTTACAGCCTTTCGGCTGCTCAATTTGGACATTCGGGGTAGAGTTATCAGAATCAGATTCATCATTCTGGATTTGTTTATCTTTTCTTTTATTCTTTTTGTCAGCGCGTCTTTTTGCTTCGGCCTCATCTCTAGCCTGAAGTTGTTCTTGCATATTCTTGTTTTGTTGTTCAGTATGTTGAGCTAATAGTTGTTGCATCATTTCAAACATTTGTTGTGGGGTCATGTTGTTGGGAATATCACCTGATCCTGACATCTTTACTGAAAATTAAAATCATTTACTATCAGTTTATAGACTTAGATCTATGTACCCTTTTTCCCATCCTAACAGTCTGTACATCCTATCTTAGTTCAAACCACCTAAATGATTGATACATATGTATTGCTTCAGTTTGAGATCAAGTATTACTCACGTAATACTCGATTCACTCAAACTATGGGCTCTGATACCATCCTGTGAAGACCTCCCCTTACGGGGCAGTCCTCAGAGTCTAGGTCCCACATCATGCAACACGATATCAATCATAACTAAGATAGAGTAATTTAAGTTGCGGAATTTCAGATTACAAGTACAAACATTAGGATAAGTTTAATACAATTTCAGTTCAGATTACAATTTTCAAATTAAACTTATAAAGGGTACCAGACTAATCTAATTCATGTCATCATACAATCAAATCACATCTACCTAGACCACCACAATTATCATCTGCCAATCAGTACCGAAGGGTTTTGCTGAGTAGTGGTCTATAGAAAACTTCAATCTTGATCTTGTAAGACCTAAAAACTAGGTCCGGCAGGTGACTTTCCTTTATCTTTTCCTGTAAAACGGTCAAATAGCAACTGTAAGCAAAGCTTAGTGAGAATATAGATTTTCAGATTACATGCATTAATCAAGCGGATCATGGGTCAAAGCGTGATATGTCTGGACTGCCGCTACAGCCACTCATGATTGAGACATAAAATTCATAGAATTGGATGATGTTCAGCCCACGCTCACGCTTTTAGTGGAAGCTATCCACTTATGCTGGGCTAGCTACCAGCGGTCTTCATGGGGGAACATCAGAGTGTCTATACCAAGTTCAATAGAACTGGTGAAGTAGCATGGTCTAGAACGATAGACCGACAAGGCTAATCATACTAAGCTGAATCAATATGTCAAAGATGCGAGTAATAATGAAAGCATAAGTCATCAAGGTCATGATAGCAATAAACTCATAACAATATCTGAAATGAATTATAAGTACAATGTCATGCGAAATGATAAGTCAAATAGCTATCATGATCCACAAGGCATCACCAAACCATGGTGTGCACAGGTCACAATCCAGCTGAGTAGGTATGAATGTCAAATAATCTATAATCAACAATATGAATCAAACGGAAGTCTAGCATGCAAAACTGAATATCTATAACTCACAGTTTCTGTAGTCTTTATCAAGCAGATTTATAATCCACCACCTGAGTTATCTCAGGATTTATCTTTAATCTTGATCTATCTGATCTCTGGCTTTTCTTTTCTAATCGGTGACACACTTTCAATATCTTTCAATCTCTAATTCTTTGTTCAGATTTATCTGAACCTGTCCAGAATTTATCATATCGTATCATTAGCTTTAAGCTTTTAAATCTTTTTTTAATCTGATCTGATTACAGATAACTCATCAATATTTGTTAGTTCCTTTTCTTTGTTTCTTTGAATTCTCAAAGGATATATATATATATATATACATATATATATATATATATATATATATATATATATATATATATATATATATATATTTTTTGTGAACACTTTATTCGTTGTGCACGTTGTGAACAACCATAAAATAGCTTCTGAATCTTATGAATCTTGTTGAAAATAGTACTGGACTCTTCTATTAACCTATTAATACTATTGGATCCTTTGGATCTTATTGAATACTATGTATTTGTCGAATCTTATGAATCTTGTTGCATCCTATGCATCTTGTGCATCTTGTTATAAAAACTACGTACTATGAACCTTTTGAATGTTCTGAATCTTACATAGACACTTCTATGAACCTTTTGAATCATATGAATCATATTACAAACACTTGTTGATATATATGAATGATTATATGTATTTTTTTTATTTATTCACAACGTGCACAACGAATAACTTGTTCACAATGGATCTCATCCCTATATATATAATCATGTTGATTTATAAATCTTTAATCACTATAATCATTTAATTCATGGTTCTTGTATTTATAAAATAGTATTTATTTGTGATGTTAAAATATCAAAATAAGAGGGCTCGGATTCGGATCCATTAAATTCGGACCATCCGGATTCGGACCAATCCGGATCAAGCACCCGGATTCGGACATATCCAAAATGGGTCAACCGGATTCGGACCGGGCTGAACCGAAACGGCAATATCCGAATTACACCATCCGAATTGAAACATGGGGACCGAATTTAGGATCATCCGAATTTGGACAATTGAATTTCGGACCAAACAAGATCCGAAACAGCCATCCGAATTGGCACCCGAATTAGTCTTCATCCGAATTTGGGTTATCCGAATTCGGACCCAAGACTAGTACATTTTCCAGAATTGTTCTTCATGTTCTAACATTTGTTCATACGGGTTTTTACATAAAATTCACTAAAATTCATTTATATTAACATGCAACTTAATAAAATGATATATTATCATTAGTGGGTTGTTTTTATTTAATTTTCCCTATCATAAACATCATTAAATTACCAAGATCATCCAAATTTCTTTCTTTTTGCCAAGAACACATTTTTATTAAAAAAAATCCGATTTCTTCGTTATTAGGATGATCCAACCCATAAATTTTGTTTCTATAACTTTTATATACTTCATTACATGATTATAAACTAAAAATTCCTACATGCATTACAACAATTCATATTTTTATTCCCAAGCTTCGGTTTTTAGATAAACCGAACCAAAATACATAAAACTTCAAAATTTAAACTAAAGATTACCTTGAATGTTGTCAATTGATGGTGTTTGATGATCTTTATAACCTTTACTTGTCTTTAATTCATCAATTTAATGCAAAGTTATGGATTTTTTATGGACATTTGAGAGAGAGCCGTAGGTTAGTGAGAGAGAAGAGAGAGAAGTTAATTTGGTGTTAATGGTTATTAAATCACATTTTGGGGTTTATATACTTCATTTTGACAAATACCCATTTAACCCCCTAAACTTTTGTATAATTCATCTTTTTAATCTTAATCATCTTTAATAATTTATAACATAAATATAATTTAATTAAATAATCTTAAACTTAATTAAATTACAAAATAAATAATGTAATAAAATTACATTATCTGCTCAAATACTGAAATTAAAGTTAAGTCAAAAGCTAGGTTGTTACACGATGACACGCAATCACGATCCCGACATGTATAAATCCACTAATCGGGATATAACTAGACCAACACAATATTATTAAAATATTAATCCACTAAAATAAATCCACGTACCCGGCTCAAAAGCAGGATGTTACAATTCACTTGCTTTAGCCTTGAATTCAATCCAGCAGCAAACAAAACACACACACAAGCTCTTGTCAATTATGGTGAAGAAAGTAAGAAACAACGCAACATTCGTATATATGTATCCAGTTATAACGCGGGTTCGACACCGATACCCGGCCCCGTTATCAAAAATCAACTATTTATATCATTAAATCTTATTTAATCTCGTGGATCCACAATTATAATTAATCCACTAACGTTATCTCCCGAAGCCACGTAATACCCGTCCCGACACGTATAATCCACTATACGGTATGTAATTGGACCAACGCAATAATCATTAAAATAATCAGTCAATGAGATAATTACACGTACCTTCTCAGGGGTCGGGGTGTTACATTATTTATCTATCTCTAATATATGATAATATGTATATTTATAGATTTTTATGTCTTAAATCACCCAACATTACAAGTTCATAAATAAAAAGATGCAACTTTGGTGTTCTTGGTTGCTCTTGGCCGATTTTTTTGAGAGAAAAAATTAGAGGATTTGGATCTTTCAAGGTGTGAATGAAATGAGAAATGAGTCTTCTATTTATAGAAGAGAATTGGTCTTGCAAATGATGAAAGAAAAGGTGGTGTTTAACACTTTACCAACATGTTGGAAAAGTAGAAAAAGTGAGGATTCTTTTCAATGTTTTTAATGAAAGTCAAAGGGGACACAAAAGTGTGTTCCCCTTTGTGTTGGCTGATTTTTATGGTATAAAAATGATGTATTTTGGTTTTTATTTTTTTGTATAAAAGTATTTAGAATGTATTCTTGTATTTCCCTTTTTATGTAAATTCATAAATACTTTTGGATGCATTGTTTTAATGAATTGTTTTAGTCTTGCATAATTAATGTTAAGTAATTGTATTAGTGTATGATTAGTGTCACTAATCATAATTTAATTATGTACTTAGTTGAATTAATACTTCATATCGTAAATCGATCGGATTAATTGATTTCCCGATTCATCGCACCGATTAATTTGATTCTAATTGAGTTGAATTTCTTCATGAGCCTTGTTATTTACTTTGATTAGTTTCTAATGACCACTGATCACGTTATAATTGGCTATTAAATACTGATTAGGTCGTAGTTGCTAACCTGGTTTAATGCCGGATGTTATAGAAATCCTACGCAAATCCATCGCTAATACGTTGCAAATCTGTTGCAAATTGGAGATGGATTTTTCCGTCGCAAATTCCGTCACTATTTGGGACGAAATTGCGATGGAATATAACTAAAATAAGAAAAAAAAATATAATACTCAAGGTTTTGCGATGAACTTGCGACAAACTGAAATTCCTTCGCAAATCCATCACTAATACATTGCAAATCCGTCGCAAATTGGAGATGGATATTTCCGTCGCAAATTTCCATCACTGTTTGGGACAAAATTGTGACAGAATATAATTAAAATAAAAAAAATAATAATGTTCAAGGTGTTGCGATGAACTTGCGACAAACTGAAAATCCTTCGCAAATCCATCACTAATACATTGCAAAGTTGTCGCAAATCTGAGATGGATATTAATGTCGCAAATTTCCGTCACTGATAACTATCTGTGTTGTAGTGACTGCCCATGTGTGAAAACCGGTCTTGGAAAAAACAATCCAACTCTTGATAGCGATTGTCCCTGACTTTTTTTATTGTCATGGCAAAATAAACGGCAACAGGAAACTGTCTTCTATAAATCGTAAATTGTATATTCTTGTCTGAAGGACTAAGCCTCATCCTAGGTATAAAAGTTCTGCTACCAATGTTGCTTCCTGATAAAATCTTTGCTTCAATAATACGCTCTCCAAGTTTTACCACTTGTAATCTTGTTCCATTGCATACACCACCAGATTGATCGATATTTCGAAGCAACATGATAGGAACACCAACCTTTAACATCAATTTATGATTTGGCAAACCTGCAAACTTTAAACTGTTTATGACATCAGGCGAATATAAGTCATTTCCATAGTTATTGTGAACAAACTCCGATTCACTTACAGTTTCCGAGCTCAAATATACTTTCTCATCTCCTTCGCAAGATTCAAGCAACTTATTATTCATAATATCCACGACTTCATGTCTTGGTGCAAGAATTGCTCTTTCTTGAAAATAAGAAGGAATTTTGAAATTTAAAACGACATCCAGATATGCAAATTGAATAACTGAACCCACGGGATCAGCCGAATCTTTTATCAAAAGATCATCAGGAATATCAACATAAACTTCACCATCATTATCTCCGCCAACTTTGCCCTCTCCAATATTCAGTATCCATTTGGCAAACTCCTTTGTTTCCTCCAAATTATGTTCTTCACTTCCAACTTTTAGTCTCATATTAACAGTCATTTTCAGAACACGACAATGTTGCCAAATATAAGATGAATTAAGTGTTGCATTGACTATGTCGTTTCTATTTCCTTTAGGCATTACCGGAAGAATCTGTCTAAAATCACCTCCAAATACTATAGCCTTTCCTCCAAACAGTTTATTAGCATTTTTTGAGTCAATGGTGCTCAAAATATCTTTTAATGATCTATCCAACGCTTCGAATGCATGCTTATGTACCATATGAGCTTCATCCCAAATTATTGACTTGCTCATCTTCATTAACATTGCAGCATCGATGTTTGCATTAATGGTACATATACTATCCTCATTAAGATTAATCGGAATACGGGATTGAGAATGTGTCGTTCGTCCACCTTAATAATTGTGATGCAATACCACTCGAGGCAACATTTAATACAATTCCACCTTTACAGCATATAGCTGCGGATAAAGTTCTCCATATAAATGTTTTACCAGTACCACCGTACCCATACACAAAGAAAACTCCACCATCATCAGCATCGACAACATTCATCACTTGTTCGTAAACACTTCGTTGTTCATTTGTTAAATTTGTGAATTGTTTGTCGTGCTCGAGAGCAAGAACATCTTTGTCATATGACAACTTATCACAAATTAACTGATTTGTTGAACATGATAGAGACTGTTCGTCTGGAAAAGGCATGTTTTCAAATCTTCGCAGAGTACTACCAAGCCAACGAATAAGTTTCTCAACCTCGAACAAAGTCATCTCCTTCAATTGATCATCGTTTAGTGACGATGCTATAAAAAATTAGAGTGAAAATATTAATCATAAAATGGTATTAACAAATAAATTAAATATTGTAGTCCAATATTTAAAATTTAATAGAAAAAAATAAATGAATATAAAACCTGGACGGTTGTATAACTTCTTGCGATTAAAAATGATGTCATCTGACATTTTAATCTAGGTTTTTCCCAAAGATATGTTGGTCTTGATACACTATCAGAAATTAATTACATTGCAAATAGATAGCATACAAATTGAGTGCTTCCATATGTACTTGCTTCTTCGATAGCTTCAATATATTCCTTGTCATCATCCAACAATCCAAGTGCAAAACAAGCATCCCTAAATGAAGGAAATATTATACCATTATCGTCTTGAAATCTTTATACGAAATCGGTCCTTTAATCTTGTTTAGTAATACTCTCAAATAATATGCTTCACCTACAGATGCTGGACAATAATTGATTCTACCAACTGAAAACCCTTTTGTCCTTGGAAACCAACTTCTCTTATCTTCCTTCCAAACAAACTTAGTCGGATACTTAACATAACTCAATTTGCGTGCTTCAGGATACACCTTGTTACATCCATCCAAGACAGAAACATTGTAGATGACACAGAGGGTTTATCTAGCACATCTTCAATCTTCTCGTCCGTATCATAAACAACTTGTTGCTCACCAGGCAAATGAAACGGCAATCTCGTAACGGAAGATAGCGATAATGAACGTCATAGAAAAATATTCTCCATGCAGATTCACATACAGATACGTATCTGAAATCATATGCGTAATGTATTTAAAAAATGGCATTGAAAAGTATACATAAATGTAAACATTTTACTCAAAATAAATGATTACCGACAGTCGTAGTAATTTTTTATTTCATCGACGTTCATTTGATCTTTATCAGCATCATCTGAATGACATACAGCCGCAGTCACTCTATCTGGACCTTTATTGATGCATTTAAACAGATATTTAATCGAAGAAGCTTGATTGCACCACTCTATATTCAAGTGTGCATGGTATCTCTTCAACAGATACTTGTTGTACGAAACGACATATCTGTTATCCAATTGAATTTGAGCTTTTTGAAAAAAACGTCCATTGTCACTTCTTCGATACACAGGGAATCCATTAGCATCAACAGAGGTTCTGTCAGTGAACTTTTTTGGAAAATGTTTGGTACATTTACCATTTACTGTGCATGGACATTTCGGATTATCAGCACCACATGGCCCATGTATCATGAACTCACTTACGAGTTTATAAAGATCAGGGTCTTCATCTTTGTCAGGAATCTCGACACATATGATCGGATCAATCTCTTCATATGTTGGTATTTTACAATCAGATTGCAAAAAAATGCATATATGACTATGAGGCAATCCGCGTTTTTGAAATTTTATGGTATATACAACTACAAAGACAATATATAATTAATTATAATATGTGACAAATGTGTAATGGTAATTAAAGAAGACGTTATAAAAATAAGTTTTATTGTTACCTGCTCGAGTAGCGCTCAAAACATTTTTTTTCTTCAAATCTTGGATTAATTCATGAAGCTTGATTTTGAAGAGCCTACATAAAATATCAGGTTTGTCCTCTAGTCGAAGATTTTTATCTGACAAAAATCTTGCAATCTCAGGCCATTTTGGGTTGCAAGTGAAAGTTAGAAAAAGGTCGGGATATCCAAACCATTTACATAACGCCATTTCATCTAAATAGTTTTGTTGCATATATCTTGCACCACCCGTGAATGAAGAGGGCAAAATCACTCGTCTAGAAGCATTTATATTGCCTTGTTGAAGAGAGGTAGAAAGGTTATTGTAAGATTCAACTCTCAAGACCTTTGTTGGTTACGTATGAAACACGGACGATCTGATTCAATCATTGTATAAGCATCAACTAAAAACTGTTGAAATAGACGTCTAGAATTAAGTATCAGCGAAAATGAGTTGTCTCGATCTTGTATCATGTATGCAAAAAATTCCCTCATGGTACAGTTTGGACGTTTACATGAGTTAACATCCAATACATCTCTGTGTGGAATGTCAACACTATATCCATCATCTCCAAAAGGAAAACGGCCATTGTCGAGCAAGATATGCAGGATGAAGTTCGCTTATACGTCGAGGTCTTCCTGATTTTGTTTCCAAAATAACATCTCTTGTATCAAAAGTGTGACCAATATCACCGACAATCAATGATGCTACTTTGGATGCAGTTGGAAGATTATAAGTCCTTCCATCATGAACTCTTCCTCCAATTAAGTTTAATGAAACATTATTGTGGTCATTTGTAACATAACAGTCTCTAAACATCCTATAAGAAATGACAAATGGATTTTTGGAATCCAGAAGTTCCTTTAGATCTTTAATTGTTTCATGATCCATGACATCACCTATCAAACTGGATTTATCCTTCCTGAAAGTGTAAAACAAAATGTTATTATTATTATTATTGATCAACTCTAACATATGGATATTTTTTAATTCAAATATGTAGTTACCTGATTGCGTCCGATCTGTTTGGAATCTCATTATCTGTATCGTATATGTAAATTTGTGAGAACTTCGTCTTATGTCCATCGAGAGGGAGTAAGCTACCAATACTATGGTAGTTTTGCTCATGAAGTCTAAACACATAAGGTGCATTACCCTTATTGATTGAATAATCAACTTTTCCACCCATAGATGTAAATGAAAACATCATGTTGTAACGTCTGATGTTCTTTTGAAAGTTCTTGCTTTTAGCGTCATGCTTTGTATAAAGATTTAGAGGGTGTTTGGTTTTGCGTTATGAACCAGATTATCAGCTTATTACGTTACACTAACGCAAATAATTAGTTTAAAGTGTTTGGATTGCATACGTTAATAAGTGATTATTTGCGTTTAGCGTTAATCTTACCACACTTTTTCATAAGCTAAAAATTGTAGCTTATTTGCTTCATAAGTGATTATTTGGTCATTTTACAAGTAAAAACGCAAATCCAAACACTTTAAAAACTTATTATTTGCTAATTATGATAGCAAACAGCAGAAGCTAAACCAAACACTACATTTCCTGCAGCACTTTTTGTTACAGCTATTATCTGATTATTAGTTTCCAAAACGCTACAACACTTTTTCAAACGCAAATCCAAACACCCTCTTAACAACAAATCTGGAGCTTCTTTCAACTTTGGTAGCAATACATTTCCACCTCCACAACAAAGACTAAAACACTTGGGTCGTCCAGGTTTTTTGCTTCTAAGACTTTCAGCATGCCATAAACTTGCATTACACATTTCACACACGTAAGTTGTATCTCCATGATCAATGTAACCTGTTACACAAAATATATTAAAAATGAGATATGATATATATGTACATATAAAAAATTATTGAGTTTGTTAGATAAAAAATTATTACATGTAGATATGGCCTGATAGTCACTATAAAGTACATGGGATACATCTTCATTTGTTGTTAAATCAATGACAGGAATATCTGTTGTAGTTACACGTTTTCGTGTAAGCTTATGTGAACCCACTAATAGTTTCTTCGCAGATGAAGAAGAATCTGCCTGAAAACAACTTCTGTTGTTCTATGACCATAAACATGCCGCAACATGAATGATGATGGTAACACACCTATAGTACATTAGATAACGTATGATACAATATATAAAGAATAGTATTTTGTAACATTATAATGTTATGTACATCAATTAATTTGTTTTTATTACAACAATAACTCATAGTTAGTTTTGAAACTCCATATCAACATGTTAAATTGATATGTATGTCTCAAACGGTTTTTAATATCTTTATTACCGCAAGAAGTTGGAAAAAAAAAAATTAAAACTAATTACCTCATTTTGAGGATACTAATGCTTATACACAATGGATAGTTGTATTTTTAACACACACAGACACACACACACACACACATATCCGCGCGTTGCGGTGGCGTTAGGATTTATAAATAAATTATATGCCAAAGATATTTGCTCTTCTAGAAAGAAAATTAATTTACATTTCACTTAAAAGATATTTCAATACATGTTCATAAACAATATTTATACATGCAATTTCTACCAATCAAAAATGACAAATATAAAAAAAATAATTCATATTAAAATAAATTAAAAAAAACCCTTTAACTTTAATGCGCATCCAAACACCCGTATTAAAACAACACTATTACGTACATACGACACTTGCATCTCAATGACATTATCAATTTAAGCATATACAATCATGGTATAAGTCCCAAAAGCACAAAACTAACCAAAATCGTTGCTCCAATTGAGTTTCAAATTCAAATTTAAATACAAGACACTTCTTCAAATTCAGTCATAATTTCTGCTACAAAGTTTAACCAAGCATAATTAACAACTTAAGTTATGAACTCAAGTCAATAATATGAACCAAAACCCAATTTCAAGCCAAAAGATGACCAATTACCTTTTGGACTTAAGAAACAATCGTAATTGATCTTTAATTCAATAATTTCAACTTCAATTTGCCAAGCAAAACTTGAATTGAAGATTGATAAAGATGGAGATAAATAACCGTAGGTTACAAAAGGTTTAAGTAGAATTATAAGAGTTAAATTACATAAATAGAGTTTCTAACTCTTTAAAAGAAAAAAATGATAATAATACAAATCTACTTTGGCTTTACTTTTTTAACAACTTAACCCCTAAAACTTTCAGATATAACCCAAATAACGCATTGAGCTCAAGAAAACCTTTAACTTTCTGGTTTTCACAAAAATCTGCCCAGAATAGCAATCTACTTTGCTGAAATTTAATATGACGACAAACTTTCAAATTGAGTCGGTTTTCGATGAAACTTTCACAACACCTTAAAAATCCTCTAAAAACACCATTTCTATAAAATATTACACTTCCCACTGTAAAGTTGTATTTTCACTCATCAAAATGTTATTCTTTGCATAAAATAGCTTTAAATTTTCATTTGGCGTCCAATTTTGACGAGACTTTTTGTAACAAGTCTAGAATCCTTAACAAAATCAAATATATAAACATATTTCATAATTCATTGATATTTCATACATTCAGGCATTAAAGTATCAAAAGTTTGTTTAAAATAGCAATGAACTTTCATTTGATTTTCAATTTCAATGATTCTTTCTGCAACACATCCAAAATCCTTTAAAAACATCAAAATTATATAAATATTTCATCATTCATTGTTATTTATTGATTTAGTACATTAAATTCTCATTTATTCATTGTTTGACTTTTAAAAGTCAAATATGAGACTTTTGTTATTTCATCAATTTTGTCAACTTTATTTACATATTTTAACAATATTTAAAGTTAAAAATTCCCAGAGAATAGAGTCTGTTATAGAGAAGGAAAACAAACTCTCTAGCCTTATTCAAGAAACCAAATCATTCAATGTTCCCTGCAAAACTACTAAAGACAAGTGTCTGATACACATGACAATCAATATAATCATTTTCAAAAACAAAATGTGAAAGGGTCACCGTAGTAAGAAAATTAGAGTATGAAAGTATACAAAAATTCAAAAATTGTAAAACCATATATTAATTCCAGATATTAATGCCAATGATGAGATCTGCCGTTAATTTTGCTTTTCACCATCATGGATAATTAAATGTCGAAGGTGCATAAATGCAGACAACTAACAGAATATAAAAATGCCATGAAATTCTAATTTTCACTCTCAATTAAAAAGAAAAAAAGGAAGGCCTCACATTTAAATCTGAGCTTATAGAGTGTATCTTAAAACGATGTTCCAAAAGTATTGTTAATTATATGCAAAACATAAAAACACATATCCTAGATACTGTTGAAGAAATATTTATAAAATAAAAAAATAGAATACGTACACTTTAAGAGGGACAAACCTTGGGAGAGATCGATGATGGTAATGGTTTTCACTTGAGCATTTCATCAAACACATTGGCTACATGTTTGGTTCCATTAACCTAAACAAACAGTAGAAAAATAGAACAAAAGAAACAATATGCATTACACGTGCATCTTTAGGCTAATCATTTTGAAAATGCTGGTTCTTTTTCTATCAATAGAATTAATGTTTCAAATCAAATTTAAAATACATTTTGTTTCCAGGAATACATAACATGGAATTAGAATTCTTGGCCTAGATATTTGCTAAAGATTCATGCCTTATCCAAATCACAATGAAAATTTAAAATGATCAAAATCCCACTTATTACCAAAAAGAAGACGTATGCAAGCTATAAATGATGAAACAGAATTGAAATTACTTACCAAAAAGAGTAGAAACATTGCATAAGCTAAAATTATCAATATCACGCAATTTCTAGGAAACTAAAATTAAAAGCAAATCCGCAATAAAAAAGCAATGAAAGCAATCCAAAGATATATATGGTGAGTATTTTTGTTCTAGAAATTTACGTAAAATCTTCATGATTCATTTGCACCCCACACAAAGTTCATCCTCCAATTGCTTTTGTTCGTAGTCAATTCAATTATTTAACCTCCAACACATATGAAGCGGAGAGATTGGAATCAAATAATACGAGTTGACGATTATTGCTTGACTTGATTTGAGACCGCATGAAAATGAAAGTAGAGGAACCAAAACCTTCAGGTCTGAAAGAAAACGAGAGATGGAGTGAACTAAACCCTATAATTAAATTAAGTGCAACTGATGAAACAAAGTTATAGTAGGATCAAAAATCAAACTTATTCTATATATTTGAATATGAACATAAACTTACCTGCACAATTGCGTTGCTATGTCGATTACAACCCAAACAAAGTTGTCCTTGATTGATTAAACTTTTGTTCCATGATGTATCATATATAAGTTGAATGAGATAAATATATCCAACTTTGGAAGTCAAGAACCATAAATTGAAGGCACTATTCGTAAAAGAGAATCATAGCTCTAAGAGAAAGAATTGGTAGTCATTGAAACAATGCAAATCAATAAAGTTTCATATCATTAAATGTCTAAGCACATAATCTTCACATACCCAGTATTGCAAATATGATCAGTTAATGTATTCAAGAGTCGAAACACAAGTCGAAGTCATCAAGTAACTAAAAGAAATAATTAAATTCTATTTCTTCTTATATGACCAATGAAATTTATGTTTATATGAACCTCATATAGATAATAACGCAAAAAAATTTAACATTCATTTCTTGTGATCATCAAATTCTCATTAAAATGTTCAAACTTGAAATCAACACATATTTACCGGCAGGGGAAGGAAAATTCATTAAAATTGTTACAAGAATCTTTCAGAAAATCATCAATACTGAGACAATAACTGAAAATCATTAGCCATGAAACATTTCATCGAAAACCTGGTGTTCATAATTGATGACGGAACAAGGCACCTGTTTTAGCAAGCAAAAGAAATAGATATTTGGTTTGTACAGAATGCTAGGGGAAGACAAATTCATTAAAATTGAGATAAGAATCGAGTAGAAAACCAGTAAAATTGAGAGAAGAAAGGAAATCATTAAAACTGAATACGAATAGGAATAATTTCGTTCGTGATTTGCAACAAAACCCTAATGTGTCTAATGAAATTATGGAACAAACGCTTTGAGAATCGTAAGCATATGAGAAGCATAAACGGTGATGAAGCATCAGAGGTACGAATAGGAGCAAGAATTTACCTTACATGTAACTCCGGTGGTGATTTGAGATGAAACTCTGATTTCTCTGATAAAATGGTGGAACGAAGGCAATGAGAATGGTGAGCATATGGGAAGAGTAAAGAGGGATGAAGCATCGGAGGTTGAAGTCTCCCTATGAAGCGGTGATAACTAGGGGTGAGTGACGGGTACCATTTTCTGAACCCGAACCAGTACCGACCGATACCAAATTAATATATTCGGTTCAGTATTCGATTTTTAAATTAGCTTAAATTCGGTATTCGGTACTCGGTTCGGTATTCGGTTTTTAAATTAGCTAAAATTCGGTATTGGGAACCGAACCGGCACCATATAAAATTATACGGTTCGGTATTCAGTTATTTCAAAACTAATAATTCGGTTTCGGTATTTTCGGGATCGGTACCGGTTCGGTACGGTATGGTACCGAGCTCACCCCTAGTGATAACTGTAATTGTAAGGGCTGTGATTGGCTTCTCTTAAATTTCAACAGATCGTGTGTAAACTATAACAGAGTATATAGATAAATCTAGAACTCTATACATGAGCAATTAAAATCTCATACAATCATGTATCAAAGCTCTTAATAAGCCAATTATACTATAAGTCTAAAAGAAATAGACCATAAAAATTTATGTAATTTGAAAGTAATTGTAGTAACCTATTTATAAAATTACAACAAACAAAAATATTAGAAATGCAAGAATAATCGACAAGAGAAAAGAACTGAACGAATATGAATTGAGCAAAGAGAAATTGGGAGAAGATGATTGCAAATTGTAACATGAGTGAAGATGAAAACAAATATATAAGCATAGATGGATCATTGGCCAACTTGTTAAGCATTATTTTAGCACCTAACGACTAAATTTTCATTTGCTACACTACATTTGTATGAATACTAAAGATGGATGATGTTGTGTCTTTTAAACAGAAATATACTGTAAAAAAACACATGATCAACAAACCATTGAATTTACAAACCACAAAAACAATCAATTGATTTAGAAAACGAAATAGAGACACACATGTGACCTGCCCCCAAACAAGTTGAATGAAAAAATCAAGAACATTGGCAAACAAACTCTTTCGGTTGAATTGGGTCAATACAAGAATTACAAATTCTGGTCAGATTTTTTTTATTCTTTATAACCGTAACAAATCAGCAATAATTAAGAAAAGAAATCATATTTTTTTTTCTTCTCTATAATCATAACAAATTAACAATGATAAAGAAAAGAAACGGTAAAATCATAATAGAAGAATTAAATGAAAAAGCCACATAATACATTTATAAAAGAGCCATACATATTGCAAAGGTTCCACTTAATATGATAAGTAAAGGCCATGTTATATAGATAAGAGACCTTGTCAAAAGTTATACTATAACATCTTTGTAATACACTTAGAGTTGGGGCTTAGGCCTTTGTTCTTAGTAGTGGTTATTGCAATTCTCCAACAAATGCGTGGATGTGTTGACATGTCATCCAAAATTGATAAAACTTACACCCATGCATGTGCTAATTTGATAAACTCTTTCTTTCCATACAACAATTACAGGCAGGAGTCAATGTTTTGTAATGCTTACCTTCATGAATTGGCATACATAGAGCCATAGCCAGGCCTTTTCATTTTCACCTAACAAGCTGATTAAGCAGTTACATGGCAAGTAAATGAGGAATATTTATACAGAGTGGACATACAAAATGGTCAAGTTATGAGCTTTATTGGTAACATGTCACCAACTTTCGTTGACCAATTTTTATAAATATATCACTTTCAATTTTCACGATACATATAAAAAGTAGAGTTTTTAAAAAGGAAGATGATGTGGAGTTTTAGCTCCATGTAATACCTGATAACCCGAACCATTTTAATTACCTGCAAGACAAATGTAATAACTCTCATCTAACGTATAGCTTCAGCCATTTTGAAAGTTATAAATTTGTTCATGTTCGCCGTTTTGGACTGCAACCAAACGTGTTGGTAGGTAAATGCATTAAAGTGTATAATGGATCACATGCGACACTTTTATGGTAAGGGGCATCACAAATATTGAATTGAAAGGAATGTTGACATTGTAGGATCAGATGTTGTTTTATGTGTATACGTATATGTGTTTCAGAGTGGAAGAGAAAACAAAATGCAAAGCTACTTTGGAGATTAAAAGAAAAAGCATTTTTTTACCCATAAAGCAACATAGGCTATATATAGCCTTTTTTACATTCTGAGAAATCGTATGCATGTATCTCTTCTTTAGTCAATTCCTAACCTACTAATACTCCTCAATACTCGGTCAACTTCAGCTAAATCATGACCCATTCTTTTCACCATTCAATAAATATTATTTAATTTGAAATACTAAAATAATACTCTAATTTATTAAATAAAATAAATGCTAACATGTCAAGATTAAACCCAACATTCACCCCCTTAATCTTGACTTGTTTCTTCTTCAAAGCAATGCCGGTTCTTCGTCTTGGATCAAATTTGCTTCTTTCTCGTTGTCTTTGTCCTTCCATTTTGTGCATTCATATGCAAAGTGTCCAAACGCCCCACATTCATAGCATCTAAATTTGCTCTTATCGCCTCGACCCGAGCTTCTTCCGCGTCCTCTTTCTCCTCTTCCACGTCCTCTTCCGCGTCCACTATTTTCACCATGCCTTTGCTCACTTGACCACATCAAGTGACCTTGCTCGTCATCCTTTTCATCATGGCATTTGAGCCTATCTTCATAGGCTTTTAACCTTCCTACCGCTTCTTCCAATGGCATACTTTCAAGATCGGAGTATTGTTCAATTGAAGCTACAATTGGCAAATACTTCTTTGGAACGGAATTAAGAAACTTTCTAACGACCACTTCTTCATCAAGACTCGATCCAAGACTTTTAAATTTCTCAACTATACCACCTATCTTACCGGAAAACTCATCGATCGTCTCGGTCTCTTTCATCCTTAGTTTTTCCAACTCACCACGTAGCGTTTGCAAACGTGCCTTTTGCACCCGTTCGGTACCTAAATACCGAATCCGAATCGACTCCCAAACATCTTGCGCCTCCTTGTGTTTGGCTACTTGCAAAAGAATATCATCCGGAAGGGTGGGATAGATTATAGCCTTTGTGGTATAGTTCCTTTTCTCGTCCTCATCTTCTCCGGTTACCGTCTTCCAAAGCCCATGCGCTCTCAACACCGTTTCAATCAAGATTGACCATGTAGAGTAATTGGTTTCGGTCAATTTTGGGCATTGAAGTGTGACACTACCTTGCTCACGAACTGTTGATGCACTTGGCTTTTCCTGACATGTTCTTGCTAACCTTTCGAGTTCCGAAAAACCCGTTCTTTCTCTTGCTTTCGTTCCTGCGATTCTTGCTACTTGCGATTTTTTTACCGCTTCTGGCTACTGATGTGCTTCTGCTTCTTGCTACTGCTCTGCCTTCTTGCTACTGCTGTGCTTCTGCTACTTGCTGTTGCTTCTCGCTACTGCTCTGCCTTCTTGCTACTGCTTCATACTACTGCTCTGCTTCTTGCTTTCTTTGCCTGCTACTTTGTTTGTATTCTTGCTTGCTGCTGCGATTTCTTGCCAAAGAGAAGACTGTCCCTGCTGCATGCGTCTTTCTTTGAACTTCAAAACATTCTACTGCATGATCAGTCAGTCTTGCTTTCTAAATATTACATGAACCTGGCTCTGATACCAAGTGTAGGATCAGATGTTGTTTTATGTGTATACGTATATGTGTTTCAGAGTGGAAGAGAAAACAAAATGCAAAGCTACTTTGGAGATTAAAAGAAAAAGCATTTTTTTACCCATAAAGCAACATAGGCTATATATAGCCTTTTTTACATTCTGAGAAATCGTATGCATGTATCTCTTCTTTAGTCAATTCCTAACCTACTAATACTCCTCAATACTCGGTCAACTTCAGCTAAATCATGACCCATTCTTTTCACCATTCAATAAATATTATTTAATTTGAAATACTAAAATAATACTCTAATTTATTAAATAAAATAAATGCTAACATGTCAAGATTAAACCCAACAGACATTGCATAAATAAACAAGCAATTAAACATTAATTAGAGACTTAGCTTTCATGGTATCATAGTTAAGGATCATAAGGCAGTGAATCAACATCATTTTTAAATGAAGGGCCTGAACCACAAGGTACGATATAGATGGAATATTTTTTTTACCATGATTTAAGGTCATGAGAGTCAACTATACAAGGTTCCTCCTTCAGACGATAAGCATTGTTGCTAGCGCAGGTGGTGCCTGCATATTTCCATATGTGGATTTTTTTATTAGTTTCATAATGTACAATCTATTAATGAAAGATAATCATTTGCAATGTATAATAATTTTGTAAAAGCTCAAAAAAGAAATTATGTCCCTCAACTAAAAAACTCTTATGTAATGCGATTGACCAACGTGTATTTCAGTCACCTCTTTTCGCTTCATATGCACAGATTGATGCCATGTTTTAGTTCCAATAAGCTAGTGCATAAGAATAAAAAACGACCTTTGTAATTTCAGTTGCCATTGTAGTATTCCTCCTAAACTATACCAATATATACATATATACAGGGAAACACAAGATTGCTACACTACATAGTTTTATACATGACGTACAAAACTTAAAAACAAACACAAATGACAAAAAACAAATGAATAAGTAACACAAACATGTAGAACTTGTTTATACACCACATAGTTTTGTATAGGACTTACAAAACTTAAGAACAAACACGAACGACATAAAACAAAAGAATAAGTAACAGAAACATTTTGTAGAACTTATTTATACCTGTGTGTTGCTTACCACGATGGCTAATCATGTATCACTTAGCAATAAGGATTGATTCCCAAACTAATATAAAAAGTTCATTAGTTCGTAATTATCAAAATCATATTGATTAACAAGCATAGCAACAAATGTGCTTCAAAATTACAGTAAACATGTTTGATTTTTCGTTCCCACTTCAACAAACTTAATTCAATAGATTACGTGCCATAAATTCTTCAAAAAAAATGCAAGTATGACCTATGATTAACCAACTCTAAAACTACAACTATATATACACAAAGTCAGCTTCAACTCGTAGACTCTGTCCAACAATATGCAAGTTTAATTCTACTGTAGATTAGGTGTAGAAATCTGGAAAAAAAATGTTGAAAAGACGACCACCCATCAAAGTTAAGGCTACTTTGTCAAGGAAAAACAACAAATATAATCCATAATCTCGTGGTCCAGACACCTAAAGCAATGATTAATATATACCTAATGAAAAACTCCTCTGTCCCAAGAAACAACCATAAAACCAACTGATGGTCTGATGCCTAATAAATAAAATCATCTCCAATCTTCACGAAGCCCATCCTAAATCCTTCAAGGAATACCTCCATAACAAAATCCATATACACAGCCTTGATCCTAATAACACACTTTTATTGCAAATCAATCAACGAAACAAAGATGAGTGGCATTAAGGAGATGTTAAGAACTTTCTGAAATGTGAAAATTTTCTAACAAGATGCATATAAATTGCTAATTAAAAAAAACTATAATGTCAACCTTATATAAAGAATCGAAGATGATAATACATATTAGGTTAGAGAAAAGTCATACCCAGGGCCGGCCCTGGGCCTGGTCCACCTGGGCCACCGCCCAGGGCCCAATCAATCTAAAGGGCCCAAAAAAAATTTAATATGTTAATATAGCCCAGCAGTCCAGTATTAGGTTATATGTGTTTTGCGCGAAAAAAATCATAAACAATTTGTTGGTTCAGCTGGTAGTCATCTCACCTTGGAACTTTTAATGGCATGGGTTCGATCCCCATTGTGTGCATTTTTTTTTATTTTTTTATACCTCACCACTATCACTTGGATTTTCATATATAAATATCGTCTATTTGCTTTATATCAATATACAATCCATCAAATTCAATATTCATACTTTTGTTTTTCAATGAGTTTGAAATTTTATTTTTGTTTATCACGTGGTTTATGTTATTTATTTATATGATTAATAAAAATACTAATGAGATATGTATTTATTTCTTGAGATGTTATTTTTTTTGACACATGTGTTACTATTTATATTATGAATCATTTAAAATTTAAATTGTTTTTTTTTTCAATTTACTAATAAATATATAATTTAATATTGTATGTAATTTTTACCCAATTTATAATCATACGATGTTAATATTAAATTTTTTTTTTTTTTTGCGGTTTTTGGATTGAGGAAAAATTCAGAGAAGCACCATGAAACCATTACACGATGACAGATTGTGAATTTTATAAAGACATGACATTGACAATAGTGCAACAAAATCAATATTATTTAATTGTAATCTTTTTATACGAATATTGCTTATATATATAGAGGCCGTCTTTTTAAGTATATGCCCCGGGCCTAAAAAATGATAGGACCGGCCCTGGTCATACCATATACAATGTTGATAAATTGAAGAAGTTATTGGAACTTCAAGAGCGACACAATCGAAACCATGACAGCCATAAATAGCAATTGAAGTAAGATTGAGGAAATCTCAGACGCAATTGAAGTATGTTGGACAAGTTTCATTGTGTGGAACCGTCTTTCATTATCGTGGTGAAGTAATCAAAACCAAAAATCAGTTTCGTATATTGAATCTCAATTGAAACCAGAAACCAGTTTCATACATGTCGTAATTGAAGCATCACGAACATGGGCGGAGGAACGAACAAGCATTAGAACAGATATTGATAATAACATAACTGGTGACGTTCTCCATTGTGTGGAACCGTTTTTCATCCGTGGTGATTAAATCGAAATCGGAAGCCAGTGAAGAAATTGACTCTGCTAATTTGGATGAAGATTGAAGAGAATCGTTGAGGAAGATAACCGATGATGAAGTACAACTGGCTTGGATAGTAGATGAAGCAAACGAATTTTGCCATGAACAGGGAAGTTGAACAGGTGTCATGCTTTTATTGGAGATGTTGAATTTTCAACAATCGTAGGGTAACCGTTTAACGCTCTTTATAATATAGTAATATAATATATATGTGTGTGTGTCTATATATATATATATATATATATATATATATATATATATATATATATATATATATATATATATATAGATTGAGGTTCAATTGAAAACTTTTGTGCATCGGGGCACCTCGAGGCACTTTTGTGCATAAGATAATCTAACAAGGGTGCAAAAAGGGCATTTAGGGAAAACTAAAGAGATGGTAATTAATTTATTTTTAAAAATCATTAAAAGATACTTAGGAGTTACATTTTGAATTAAAATCTCATAATAACTAAATTCCTCATTTTCCTCCCCATTTCTCTCTCTCTCTCTCTCCCCCCTCTCATTTTCTCTCTAATCGTGTTCTTCATGATTTTGATGGTGATGATGATTTGAAGACGAAGATTAACGATGAACAACGATGATGATGAACATGAACAAGAGATGCAACCGATGATGATTATGAAGAACACGATGCATAGATGGATGATGAACGATTAATAATGATGATGCATAGATGAATGATGAACAATGAAGATGCATAGATGGATGATGAACGATGAACAACGAAAAATGATGACGCATAAATGGATGATGAACAATGACGATGCATAGATGAATGATGAACAAGTTGAACACGATGCATACATGAATGAAAAAATATGAACGACGAACACGATGCATAGATGAATGATGAACAAGTTGAATACGATGCATAATGAATTTGTGTATTTTTTTTGTTAAATGCATCTTTTTTGAACACGATGCATAAATAAACACGATTACGATGAAATGCATCGATCTCCATCATCTTTTTTTGAATTTGTGTAATTTTTGTTAAATTTGGAAATGTATCAATTGAATTTATTTAGCATTTATTATTTGATTATTTGTTGAAATATTAAATTTAATGAGGAGTGCACATTCTCCAAACTGCCCTTCTTTGTTTTATTCAATAATGCACTGGATGCATCAAATTGTCCAACTATTTACCCTTTTGCCATTAATCTAATCCATACATATTTTTGATCTAATGGATGATATGAGTTCTTTTGTACCTCGGTGCATAAAAAGTTCTCAATTGAACCTCCCTATATATATATATATATATATATATATATATATATATATATATATATATATATATATATATATATATATATATATATATATATATATATATATATCGTGCAACTTAGGAACCTATATACACTGTTAGATCTAGAAAATGAATGACTAAGATTACAATGGCAAAAGGGTAATAAAGATGAAATTCGTGTATGCATCATGATGCACGGTTCACATATTAGATGTGCATAAGGGTATTTTGAGAAAAAAATAATATATCAAGTCAACTCAAAATTAAATTTATATTGATTGAATATTTAATTCAATAATCACGTATTAAATGCAAATAAATTTATAAAATACACTTCTAAAATTATAAAATTTCAATTGAACAAAAATCCAACATGATGCTTCATCATCTTCATTGACTGTGCATCTTCGTATTCATCTTTCCCAGGTTATGCATCATCGTGTTCACATGGGGCACCATGTTATGCATCATCGTGTTCATACTGTGCATCTTCGTATTCATCTTTCCCAGGTTATGCATCATCGTGTTCATCGTGATGCATATCTGGAATTTAAACGTGTTAATCACCGTCTTCAACATGTTCATCATCATCTTGATACACCGCTAATGTGCATCATGTTTGAATAAAAAACATCAACATTCATCTTTTGAGAGAGAGAGAGAGGTGGGTGAGGGAGGGAGGAAAGTGTGGAATAAAATAGGGAAAGTGGTTAATGATATCATTTAGTTTCCTATTTTCTAACTAATCTATTAATTAAAAGATCAATTAATTTTTTAAAATAATTAGTATTCCCGTATTACCCTTATTGCATCATTAGTAAATAGGTTATGCATTTTTGGTTCCCACTGGTTCCCATTGCATCGTGGTGCCCCATAGAACATCAATATATATATATATATATATATATATATATATATATATATATATATATATATATATATATATATATATATATATATATATATATATATATATATATATATATATATATATATATAGGGTCGAGATCCATGGAGTACCATCTTAGATTGGAGTACCGGAAAACTATTCTTAGCCAATCATTTTCATTTATTTCATGCATAAAATAAGACAATTAATTTGATTTAATATTCTTGGTTAACAATCAATTAGGGGTATTTTGGAAATTAGTTTGAAACAAAAACATGATCGTATCCCAAAATTTTCTCAATTCTGTTTTACTAAATTATCTATAATATTGTTTCCTAATTTTTCTCATCCTCCATTACACCAGATTTTACTTTAATCCTTTGAACATCAACCTCATCAAATCATCTTGGCAATCAATTGAGTATTTGTTTCCTAATCATTATTGAACATGTTCAGTGAAAAAATTCAACAATGAAATTGGATATTGTTAGTTAGTCATTGCACACGTTCATAGTTGCATATATTAAATCTATTAATTTATGTATTTGAACAAGTTCAGAATAAGATATATTGTATATACGGTATTCATTGGTCAGTGTACATGTTCAATATCACAAATAGTTGATCATTTTCAAACATCTTTTTCAGCCAATGTACAAGTTCATCGTTAATGCACATGTTCAGAGAAAAATAAACTGTATACACACAATTCATTGCGCAGTATACATGTTCAATTAGGCAACTAGTTAAGCATATTGAAATTGTTTCTTAGTCCTTGCACACGTTCATTATTAACACACATGTTCAATAAACCAACTATGAATGAACATCTTCAAAAAATGATTAAATTGAAAAAAATGCACCTTCCTCATTCTCGTACTAACCTAATAGATCATTATCATGCAAATGCAACGTAAAATCTCCATTCATATCCATAGTTGATTCTTCATCTATCGAAACCATCTGTCTTTCAATATAAAAGATGTATTGTTCCCGTAAATAATAATCTATCTAAGAAATATCGATTACCATCACGACAACGTAATTCTTGTGTAACTATCGGTTAAATAGATCATTGAAGGAAAGATACATACGAGAGAGACGGATGAGACATACACGTTGGAGAGATAGAGAAAGATGTGGATTATGTTATTGAATGTATCCCTTTAATTTAGGGATTTTCTATTTGATTGATTATCATTAAATACTAATTTTATATGACTAAATTACCCTTTGTTGGGTACAAATTTATATAGAGTTGTAATCAATTTTATTGTAAAAGTTCAGGGGTTGCTTGTGTAAATACTCAATACTTTGTATTGTGTATAAATAGGAGTGTATGTGTACTGTTATAGAGGGATTGAGGAATACACATACACGGATCTGATTGAGAGAGAAAAAGTGTTGTGCAAGTCACCAAGAACATCAATGTAATATTCTCTGATCTCAATCTAAGCATTCGATTTTATGTGTTGATAATAATTGTTCATATGAATTGTGTTTTATGTTGTATGAATTGCATGAAATATGAATTCACAATTGGTATCAGAGCCTAATATGGCTGAATTTGAGTGAATTTTGAATCTGAAATCGTTTTTTTAAGAACACTGTTATATTCGTTTTTTTGAAAATTCGAAAATCAATTGAGGATTTTGATTCTGTGGATGAAATGAACTGATATTTGGATCGAAGGTGCGAATTTTAAAGACGAATTCAATGATATAAGTATCAAATTTTAATTCCAAACACACAGAATATAATTGAGAATTTTTAGATTTTTTGAAAAAGTGTGTATTCTTGAGTTTTTTGGTCGATTTTTGGTTTTTAATCGAGAATTAGCCAAAGTGATTTCACAAAAGTTGTTTCTGCTATTAAAACGAACCTTCGAAATCAATTTGAGGTCATTTCATGGATTTTTGTTGAAAAAGTTTGGATCTGATCTTGTTTTTGTTGAAAAATGATAAAACTCGGGCATAACTAAAATTCATAGTGTCATTCGAGTTTTATAAAGAAGGCATTCGAGTTTTATAAAGAAGGCATTCGAGTTGATCAAAGAGAGTAAATCGAGGAACTTTATATTCTATTCGAGTTTCATGCTTTATTATCCGAGTTTCAAGCTTCATTAATCGAGTTTTATGCTTCATTAATCGAGTTTTATGCTTCGTTAATCGAGTTTTATACTTCCTTAATCGAGTTTTATGCTTCATTAATCGAGTTTCAAGCTTCATTAATCGAGTTTCAAGCTTCATCATTCGAGTTTCATCAAGCTTATTCGAGTTTCATTCTTCTTCAATCGAGTTTGATAGTGTTTCAATCGAGTTTCATTATTCTTCATTCGAGTTGAGTCCTTATTCATTCGAGTTTCATCATACTATTGACTGTTTGACCTTAACTGCTTAAATTGGCCATAACTTTTGACTGGAACATCGTTAGAAGGCCTACCATACGTCAAATCGAAGCTTGAACAGAGATCTACGATTTCTAGAATAGGCAAAGCTGGTTCGGTAAATTTTCGAGGCCCAAATCGACTCCAGAAAAAAGTTACGGGCATTTTTCTGCAGAAAATCTAAAATTTCAACGTCAAAAAGTCATTTCAGAGCTGATTTTTCAGATATAATTCTCAAAGTTTTATCAGAATTCACTCATTTTTCCATAAAAGATCTTGGAAGTTCATTTTTCAGTAATTCATAATGGTGTTTGAACAATTTTCAAAGTCTGAGCTGATTGCCAAACTTACTGAATCTGAAAAGATTCGTAAGAACAATTACGCCATTCTCGTTCAGTTAAATACTGATAAACATTTGGCGTTGCGTGACGTACAAATACTGAATGAAGAAATTCAGAGCTTAAAAGAAAAACAAAACTCTGAGAGTTGTGCTCATCAATTGAAAATATCTGAATTACTTAAAGAACTTGATGAGCTGAAACAAGAAAATTTTCAGAATGCAACTCAACTGAAATATCTTTTGCCTGAAAGATCTGATCTTTACAAGAAAGTTAAGGATCTTGAAGATACACTTTCTAAGACAAAACAAACTGGTCAGAATTGTATTTTAAACAAAAATGAAGAATTTTTTGCTCTTCAACAAGAGTTGTCGTTAACTAAAGATTTGATTGAGAAGGAAAGACATGAGTTCTTACTTAAAGAACAAGATTTTAAATCAAAATCTGAATTGTTTGAAGATGAAAGACAAATGTTCTTAATCAAAGAACAATCTTTTAAATCTGATTACCAATCATTTGATCATGACAGAAATTCAAATTTAGTCATTATCAAAAGTTTGGAAGATCAGATACTTCATCTTACAAAACAATTACATGTGTTTACTTCATCAACTGAGTCAAAGGTTAAGACCCCTTCTTCAGTATGTTTAAAATCCAATGTTGATCACTCTGGTTTGTCTTTTGTAAGTGAAGTGAGTCTAACTAACTCTGCTAAGTTTGATTCATCTTCAGATCTGAAACTTAAGTATCTTCTCAAGATACATAAAGGCAAAGACAAAATCATTGAAAATCTTCCGGTTAAGATTTACACAGGTGAATCTTCAAAGCCTAATGTTTTTAAAGTTTTTGGAAATACTGGTCCGTCTAATCAGAAACCATTTTCAAAGAAAACGACCACGTATTATCAAAAACAGGCCACAACCGGACAGTTTTTCAGGAAGAAGAGTTCAGAAAATTCTAATCATTCAAAGTCAAGTTTCTTTACACACTCAGATATTAAATTTTCAAATACTCAAAGAAATTTGTTTTCTGCTTTTGAAAAAGAAGCTGATAATTATAATCTGCAATGGGTACCTAAACCTAAGTATAAGTGGATACCAAAACCTGTTTTGAAATGGGTACCCAAGAGCGCTAACAAGTCTGGATCCAAATCTGTTTGGATACCAAAGACATCTTAAATTTTGCAGGTTATAGGTTTCTTATCATTTCAGATAAGAACCCGTTCTTCAATTCAACAATGGCTCCTGTTCAATTCAGTTTAGGACCCGTTCTTCAGTTCAAAAGGTTTCTACTCACATCACAGGAGAATCCAGATTGGTTTCTGGTTAAATTCAGACTAGAACCCGGACTTCAATGAACCAGAGACAATGGTTTTCAGTTACTTCAGACTGAAACCCAAGCTTATGCGACAAATGGCTTCTAATCACTTCAGAATAGAACCCGAGTCTGAAAGACAAATATTTCTGGAATTCCTGTCCTGAATTCAACTCTGAACTGCATTGATTTAGAGGGAGTTTTATTTTTATAATTTTTTGCTCCTGATTTAATTTCTCTGAGTTGACTAACTTTGTGTGCTTATTTCTAGGGGGAGTTTCAGACGAACTTTGATGATGACATCTTTAAAAAATTTGTGTGATTTTTCATGAAAATATTTGATACACACATAAAAAGAGTTTTGAGCTAAAAAGCAAAATATTTTCATAATTTTCTGATTCTCTGAATCTCTCATTGAGATTAATTGATTTAATCTCTTTGATGTTCAAAATCTCATTACTTCTAAGATTCTCTTTTATATTCTCCCGATCAAAGAATTCTCCCATATTCTCCATTAGCTAATTCTTTCTATACAAGTCTGATTCATTTCATACATTATTTTAGATTGTACATTTCATTCTGCTATCTCCCAAAGTATCATTCCCAAAATTATCTGAATATCATCTCCAATATCATATAAGTTGGATTTCATCATATCTCATGACCTTTCAAAGCTGAAAATATTTCTGCTGACTCCGATTATGCTCGAATCTGACTGATAGGCATAAATATCGCTTTCATGGTCTAACCAGAACCGGAAGACCTACCCAAGAAGCAAACCATCTATAGATTGTGTGGATGAGGGTTCTTTAGGTTTATTAGTTGAGAAGTGTCAGTTATCACGGGATACTGACAGGGTCAGGCAGAGATAAAATGTAAATGAGAGGGATATTGATATTGAAAGGAACTGAACTCATTTCTCAAAAGTGAGCCGGAGGGAGCTTAGTTGAAAAATGCTGAGTGCTTAGAGTTGAGAAAGGATTAAAAGAAAATAAAATCCTACCTAAACTGTGTCGGCTGGGTAATCCACATAATCTATCAAGCCCTATGCGACTTGATATTGAAAAAGACGTCATGGACCCAGTGACGCATGCACTTAACCCCACCAACTACTCAGTTATTTCTCAAAAGATTTCTGTTTCAATAATCACAGAGATATTGCTCATTTCTATCAATATATCATTTGGATATTATTGATATTGAAACAAGGAAGACATCTGCTCCGGTCTCCAATTTCATTTGATGCACATTGTGTCTAGAGCTGATTATATACACTTTTTAGGACACATCGAGTCTAACAGTCTGCGTGACTATAAACTGCTAGTCCAAAGTGACTAAGCTGGAACAAATATGAGTGATTCTTTCATGATAAAGGATTTCACGATGACTATTTGGAAATCCTACCAGTGTTAACATCACGCCAGCGCTGAAAGTAGGTCACATAGATTTTGTCTATTGTGCAAACAGGAATCCTATGTGGACCTGGACTTGTTTTCTCACAAAATGAATGTGTTTCATTTTCCCCAAAGTTGTAAAGCTTTGTTTTTGTTCTAAAAAGATATAATACCAATTCGGGAGTGAACTTTTTGAGGGGGTGAGATAAATCTGTTTTGTATAGGGGGAGAGATATCAGTTTAAGGGGGAGAAAATCAATTTGTAATAATTTCTGAGTTGTAATTGTTGTTGTATTTCTTCTACTATAATTTCATTGAATTAATGTTTCTGAAGTTTTTGCATGATGTTCATAATTTTTTATGATCATCATGAGGGGGAGAAAAGCTGAATTTCAGAAATAACTGTTGAGTAGTTTGAAATCAACTGAAGGCAATCGCCACATCATCTCAAGACAATTGATCAAGGAAGAAGATTTAAAAGCTAATCATGATTCAAGGGGGAGTGTGCTTACAAGAAAAGAGAATATCAGAATAGAAGAGACGTGAAGATCAAAGTGAGACAATAAATAAGAAAATTTTATCAGAAGATTCAGAGATCTAAGAGAAGGTGCAAGAAAAGTTTCAAGAAAGAATGTTCAAGTTCCCTGTAATGTACTTTAATTTGAAAATTGATTTCATCTCTTAGGGGGAGATTGTTGGGTACAAATTTATATAGAGTTGTAATCAATTTTATTGTAAAAGTTCAGGGGTTGCTTGTGTAAATACTCAATACTTTGTATTGTGTATAAATAGGAGTGTATGTGTACTGTTATAGAGGGATTGAGGAATACACATACACGAATCTGATTGAGAGAGAAAAAGTGTTGTGCAAGTCACCAAGAACATCAATGTAATATTCTCTCATCTCAATCTAAGCATTCGATTTTATGTGTTGATAATAATTGTTCATATGAATTGTGTTTTATGTTGTATGAATTGCATGAAATATGAATTCACACCCTTTTATGTCTATAACCAAACATAAATGTTTTCCGGATTTCCAATCAAAGATGGTACTCCATGGATCTTGAACATACATATATATATATATATATATATATATATATATATATATATATATATATATATATATATATATATATATATATATATATATATATATATATATATATATATATATTAATGAGCATATTTAATGTGAGACTATTGACATGAATATACTATGAACAATTGTATTTTTTATTGTTATATTACGAACTGTAACACCCTCAAACTAATCCACAATGCCACATAATTACCACATCAGCAACGATATAATATAATAAACTACAACCTATCCGAAGTACATACAATAATTACACAAAACATACATGCAGAAACCCGATAATTTTAAACATTAATTACACAATAATAGTCACGGAAATCTCTGAATAAACTACAACCTATCCGAAGTACATACAAACAATCCCCAAAATATAACTACCTCTATGAAAGGTAGCTAACTCCTCGATTGCAAATAATGTAAACCTACTTTGGTGCAGCAGGCCTACTAGCAGTCCGATCACCTGGGACACACACAAAAACACACACGGGTCAGCTAAAGCTGGTGAGAATGCAAGGGTTAGTGTACGATTATAAAGCTCAGTAAATAATTAACTCAACAACAAAACGTTCAGCGTTCTCTACTGAACAAGTATATGAGATCCCACAAGATAGCTCAATAGGTACTCAACTCGCGTGGATAGGTCAACGTACCCAAATCCCTAGACCGCACAAAGCAGTCGTTAGGAACTCAAAAGGGAATTGGGAGCGACCCAACCCCTGCCCAGCCGTACGGTTTAGTATCTCAACAGCTCAAGTGTCTCAAATCTCATATTTAAAATAAAGTTCACAATAGCTCAGTAATACAAGCATGATACTATCTCAATAAAAACTCGTAAGAAAACTCATGATATCTCGTAAGAAAAGCTCGATAAAAGATCATGCAAGTATCAGTAAAATAATCGTACAAGTATCTCAACAAAAACATGCAAACTCACCTGCTCAGCTAGATAAACTAAGTCTCGGTTCCCTGCCCTTTCCCTACCCTGTCAACACGAGACCCTGAAAACACAATAACACAATCTCAATATCACAATCTCAGCCCAACAACCCTATACACAATTCCCGACAACTCACAGGACCTCAAAGACTCGAACACAAGACTCACAGAACCCGAAAACCCGACCCGAACCGTTAGCCGCATCGCGGCCGCACTCAGCCAATCGCGGCCGCACTGACCCTATCGCGGTCGCTGCCGCGCTGACCTCAAACTCGGTCGTGCTCACATCGCGGTCCGAGCTCGGGCTCAAACCGCCTGCGATCATCTCAAGAACATTGCGGCCCGCGATCACGGGATCGCGGCCGCGCTCATGGACGAACAGCAGCATACTTGCTCTGTTTTTCACAGCCAGGGGATTTACCCCAAATCATCATTTCAACTCGATTTTATCTATGATTACCAGCTCGAATTTATTCAGAAGGATATCTAAACTCAATTCAATTACTTATCAACAATCCACAATGATTAACCCACGAAATTAAGCTCAAATTTACCTCAAATATAAATCCGAGACAAAAGGCGAAGTTGATGATGATTCCACAGCCTAAAGCTTCGATTCAGCTTCTCAATTCCGGATTATGGTTGCTGGATTTCACAATACACACACTTACACTTTAGCTCTGGGTTTTAGAAATGAAATTGGAGAACAAAGAAGCCACAATATATATGTTTTGGGTTTAACTCGGTCCGATACCCAAAAATCCGATCCCGATACCCCAAATACAAATTTTATATCCCCGGGTCCCAAATTAAATAATTAAACCAATGAAATAATTCCACGTACCTATCTCAAAATCGGGATGTTACAAGTCCTCCCTCTTTATGAAGATTCTGTCCTCAGAATCTAGCTCGAAACGAAGAGGTGAAGATATCGGCTGCGCATTTCTAACTCTGGCTCCCATGTGGCGCTGGTACCCTTATGGTGCTTCCATTGCACCAACACTAATGCCACCTCTTTATTACGCAACCTCTTCACTTTCTGATCTGTCACTGCCTCAGGCTGTTCGGCATACTGAAGTCTATTATCGACCTCAATCTCAGACAACGGCACTCGCTGATCATCACGGGCCAAGCAGCACTTACGGAGATGGCTAACATGAAAAGCATTATGCACTCCCGATAACTCTGAAGGCAGTCCAAACGATAAGCCTGGTCTCCAATCCTCTCGACAACCTCAAACGGTCCAATATAACGCGGACCCAACTTACCTCGCCTCCGAAATCGAATAATCCCCTTCCAGGGTGAGACTTTCAACATCACGAAGTCTCCGACCTGAAACTCTAACTCAGACATCCGGCGATCCGCATAACTCTTCTGGCGACTCTGAGTTGTCCTAATCCGCTGCTGAATCATAGCGACCTTGTCGCTAGTCTCCTGAAGAACCTCTGGCCCGCTGATAGGACGCTCCCCAACCTCTCCCCAACATACCGGAGTCAAACACTTACGCCCATAAAGAGCCTCGAATGGAGGCATGCCGATAGATGCATGGTAGCTGTTATTATACGCAAACTCAACAAGCGGCAAATGAAGATCCCAGCTACCCCCAAAATCAATAACACAAGCCCGCAGCATATCCTCCAGTGTCTGATTAGTCCGCTCTGTCTGACCCCCTGTCTGCGGATGATAAGTTGTACTCAGCTGAACTCGGGTACCCAATTCCCTCTGAAAACTCTGCCAGAATCGCGATACAAATCGACTATCTCGGTCAGACGTAATAGATCTCGGAACCCCATGTCTTGCAACAATCTCACTAATGTAGAGGCGCGCCAACTGATCCATCGTAATAGTCCCACGAACGGCCAAGAAGTGAGCGCTCTTCGTAAGCCGATCGACAATAACCCAGATCATATCATTCCCACGAACAGTCCGCGGGAGTCTCACTATGAAGTCCATGGTGATATCATACCACTTCCACTCTGGAATCTCTAACGGCTGAAGTCTGCCATGCGGCTTCTGATGCTCACTCTTAACTCTCAAACATGTCATACACGCCTCCACATACTTCCCTACGTCCCTCTTCATCCCTGGGCACCAATAATGAACTCGCAGGTCTCTATACATCTTTGTGCTGCCCGGATGAATCGATAATCTAGACTTATGGGAATCGTCTAGAATCAGCTGTCTCAGACCGCCTACTCTGGGGACCCACACTCGACCACGGAGGGTCATCAAACCTCTATCATCTCTGCTCAACAACTCTAGCTGACCAGCTAACCTCTCTCTCTGCACATTTTCGCCCCTCAGCCCCTCCTCCTGAGCTAACCGCAGACCATCAATCAAGGTCGACGTGACCTCTAATCGAGGAGCTCTGGATACAACCGTCTGCTCATAAGACCTCCTGCTCAAAGCGTCTGCCACCACGTTAGCTTTCCCCGGGTGGTACTGGATGTCACAATCATAATCCTTCAGGAGCTCCATGCTGCGCCTCTGTCTCATGTTCAGCTCCTTCTGACTGAACAGATACTGCAAACTCTTATGATCGGTGAATACTGTGAAGCGCGTCCCATACAGATAATGCCGCCATATCTTCAAAGCAAAGACTATGGCGTCTAACTCTAGATCATGCACTGGCCGACTCAACTCATAGCTCCGAAGCTGTCTCGAGGCATAAGCAATCATCTTACCTCTCTGCATCAGTACACACCCCAATCCGGTGAAGGAAGCATCACAATACACAGCAAAATCCTCTGAACCCTCTGGCAGCGCTAGGATCCCTACACAACCGATCCTTCAGCTCTAAGAAAGCACTCTCCTGCTCCTCAGTCCACGCAAACGGCACCGACTGCCTAGTCAACATCGTCAAAGGCACTGCGATCCGCGAGAAATTCTCTATAAACTGCCGATAATATCCAGCCAAACCCAAGAAACTGCGAACCTCTGACACAGATGTGGGCTGGCCCCAACTATAATCGCCTCAATCTTCGCTGGATCCACCTTAACACCCTCACTCGTCACCACATGCCCCAAGAACTGCACCTCTCGAAGCCAAAACTCGCACTTCGAAAACTTGGCTTATAGCCTCTCTCGCTGCAAGGTACTCAGGACCTCCCTCAGATTGTCACACCCTGCTACCCCGGTTGGCAGCGAGGCGTGACGAGTGTGGAAGCGTAACCATAATCATAATGAACGACCACTATATGGACGTTTTTAAAATACATCATTGAAACTCGAAAATATAGCAATGTTTTACATAGACTGGTATGAGTAAAGGAGTTCGCAAAATACAAAGATTTAATCACATAATTAAAATATCCAAAATAATGCAGCTAAATCTCCGCTAATTTGAATATGCATGCGACTCCATGGATGCGGAAGCTTGAAAGTAAAATATGTCCGAGGCATACTTGCCTTAATTACCTGAAAATACACGCTAAAATACATCAACAAAAATTGTTGGTGAGCTCATAGGTTTACGCGAAAAGACCAGTTGTATGGACATTATCAGATGAGTTGAATTTATAAAATCATAAATTTCGTGTATGTATTACATAAACCATCATGCAACCGAAGCTTAATTAAATTGTGTTTGCCCTGTGCAGTATTCCCATACGTAATACTGTGTGTTGAATATATATGCACCCGCTGTTAGCCGACCCGAGCTAACCCGAGTGGGGGACATGACTCCCAATAGATCTATCCACAATATATTCGCGCTTACAAATAAATGCAATTAACGGTTCATGATATAAGGGCTAATGGAACCATATGTAATACATATAAGAAATAAACAGTTTTGATGTCCATATGAAAACAGTGCATGTATTTCCACCCCAACAGATAGTGAAAATAGGGGCTATGAAGACTCACCGAACTTGTGATGGCAAAATATGCGCAAAAATGCAAGTTTGCGTTGTTTGATGGGTGATGAAACCGGAGGTGTTTAACCGAGTCCTAAATGATAATAAGGACTTAATATCACTAATATATGATAATATGTATATTTATATATTTTTATGTCTTAAATCACCCAACATTACAAGTTTATAAATAAGATTTGCTTAAAACGTCAAGTTTATATATATATATATATTTTCCAGCTTTTTCGGAGGTTTTTCGGCCTACTTTGAGGCTGTTTTTGACCAAGCTCCAAAATGTTTTAGACTTTGGTTTTCTAGGACATTAAACTACTATATACAAAGGATTTTTAGAATCAAGAACGGCCATTTTTCGAGTTGTTTAGGTTGGTGAAAAAGCTCGTTAAAAACGCTATGTTGGCCATTTTTGAGCTGTCAAACTTTCGGTTTCCCAAATAATTTCTGGAGGTCTTAAACTTCAAAATAAATTATGAAAAATTACAGATCTATAGTTAAGACATGGATCTAACTTTTGAGACAAGAATCAACTCATTTCGTTGAGTTATGAATTAGTTATGATTTTTCATAGTCGATATAAATTTTCTGCCGAAAATCCGTAGTTTATAAACTTAAAACAACTTATGATTCTTGTTGTTTATTTAAAGACAACTTGTATAAAAGTCATAAAAGTTATATAACACATATATAACACATGTTTTCATAATATTAACATGGTTATAATGTGTTCATATATTCATATGCACATTTAAAGAAACAACTTAAAAATAAAAACTAGAAACTTATAAACTTGAGTTTTTATGTAACTTGTTGTTGTTGGTGATTATATATATTATGCAAGACTTATATAAACATAAATGTATGATGAAATAAGTTAGTATTTACTTACTTTGAAGTATTTAGAATATGATTTTGAGTAGAAGTTGAAATCCTTTGCAAGATATGCACCAAAACTCTTGAATTTCTTGAAGAACACTTGAAGAACACTTGAATGAAGAATTTTGTGATGTGAATATGTATATGGCCGGATCTTTGAGGAGAGAAAAGAAGGTTTTGGTGTGTTTAAAATGAATGAATTGCCTTCCTATTTATAGAGAAATGTTTGGTCTTTCAAATGATGAAAGGCATGGGAGACAAAAGTTGAGTGCACTTTTTAACAAAATGATGGTGTTTAAAGTAATATTATTTAAATAAAAGTCAACTTCTAATACATCACATGGCCTAAGGGGCCGGCCATGCATGTATTTATACATGTATTTACATTTTTTTTTTGTATAAATGTATTTAGAAATATATTCTTGTATTTTCCCTTTTCTTGAAATTTTATAAATACTTATGGATGCATTGTTTTAATGAATTGTTTTAGTCTTGCATAATTAATGTTAAGTAATTGTATTAGTGTATGATTAGTGTCACTAATCATAATTTAGTTATGTACTTAGTTGAATTAATCCCTCATATCGTAAATCGATCGGATTAATTGATTTCCCGATTCATCGCACCGATGAATTTGATTCAAATTGAGTTGAATTTTCTAATAAACCTTGTTAATCACTTGATTAATTTCTAATGACCACTGATTAGGCTATAATTGGCTACTAAATACAGATTTAGGGCATTATTGCTAACCTGGTTTAGTGCCGGATGTTACACAGATGCTGGCTATGCTCCTCGCTACTCTTCGAGTAAATCAAAATATCATCAATGAATACGATCACAAATCGATCGAGCATCGGCCTGCAGACCCTATTCATCAGGTCCATAAATGCTGCTGGGGCATTAGTCAGTCCGAATGGCATGACTAAGAACTCATAATGACCATATCTGGTCCTAAACGCAGTCTTGGGCACATCCTCATCTCTAACCCGCAACTGATGATACCCTGAACGCAGATCAATCTTCGAAAAGAAACTCGCCCCCTGCAACTGATCGAAAAGATCATCAATCCTCGGCAAGGGATAATGGTTTCTCACCGTTACCTTATTAAGCTCTCTATAATCTATACACATACGCATCGTCCCGTCCTTCTTCTTCACGAATAGCACAGGTGCTCCCCACGGCGAAGAACTGGGGCGAATAAACCCTCGATCTAACAGATCCTGCAGCTGCGTCATCATCTCGCGCATCTCGGTAGGAGCTAACCGATACAGCGTACGCGCAATAGGAACGGCCCCGGGAACTAGGTCGATCCTGAACTCTACCTGCCGGTCCGGCGGCAGACCCGGCAACTCATCTGGAAACACATCCGGGAAATCTCTAACCACCGGCACATCACTGACCTCCCTCTTCTCCTTCTTCGCGTCTACAACATAAGCCAAGTAAGTGGCACACCCCTTCGCCACATACTTCTGTGCCTGCGCCATCGACACTATGCTCATCTCTCCCCTACGCCTCTCACCATACACAACTGCTGACTCTGACTCAGAAACGGGGATACGAATCATCTTCTTAGAACAGAAGATATCTGCCTGACGCGCTGTCAGCCAATCCATGCCAACAATGGCATCAAAACTACTAATATCCATAGGCATCAAGTCTATGGAAAACCGATGGCCATCTATCTCTAATGCACAATCTCTATAAATACGGCTCACTAATACCGTACTACCATCGACACGCTCAACAATAACAGGCACAGATAACTCAGATGAAGGCATAGCAAAATAGTCACAGAAGGAGGCAGATACATATGAACGATCAGATCCCGAATCAAATAAAATAAAGGCACGCAGTCCATTAAGGATAAACGTACCAGACACAACATCAGGCGACTCGCGCGCCTCCTCAGCAGTAGCCTGAAAAACCCTACCACGAGCCCTCGGTGCTCCTCCTCCCCGAGGCGCTGAAGACGACCCAGACGGCCCAGCTCCACTCGAACTCGACCCCGGAAACCCTGCGCTCGGGTTCGGACAATCCCGAGACATATGACCCGGCTTCCCACACCGGAAACAAAGAGACTCCTGGGAAGTACATGCAACAGCAGTGTGACCAAACTGGCCACATCTGAAACAACGAAGATGCTCCTGGGCACACGGCCCTGCATGGCGGTGATGGCACCGCTGGCAATCTCTCTCCACCGACGCCGAACTCTCAACTCGGCTCCCAGAATCTCGCGATCCCCTCCCAATACTCCCCTGATTCTGACTCTGCCTCTGGCCCTGACCCTGTCCCTGCTGACGCTACCCCTGCAGCCTCTGACCACCCCGACCCTGTCCCTGACTCTGACCGGCTCCCAACTGTCTATCATCCCGGCCCTGATCTCGCTGGGCTCCCGAACTCTGTCCCTGCTGCTCGGAATACCCGCCCTGACGGCTCTCTCTATAGAATCTCGAGGACCCGGAACTCTGACCCTGACCCGATGGCTCGATACGCTGTCTCTGGGGAGCCGACTGCTCCCGCTGTCTCTCAACCTCCCGCTCTCGACGGCGGGCATACTCCATGGCTGATGCAAATGTGGGGTCACGCAGCATCCCCACAAACTCCCTAATGTCTGGCCTCAAACCCTCAATAAACATATTGACCTTTCGGTCCTCTGTGGCTACCTGATGCGGCGCAAACTGGGCTCTGTCATTAAACACATCGATATACTCCTGGACGGACCTGGACCCCTGCTGCAAATGGATAAACTCTCGCTCCAACTCTCTCCTCGTGTCCAACGGACAGTACTGCAGCTCAAACTCTGTACGAAACGCCTCCCAAGACATCAGATAGGCCTCATCAACTCCCTGAGCACTGACCACTGAACACCACCATCTCAATGCTCCTCCCTTCAGAAGGTAGGAGGCATAACTCACTCTATCCGCTCAATCAACATGGGCTATACGGAATGCAGCCTCGATCATCTAATATCTGACCTATCACAGAATACAAGTCAGATCTACGCAAAGGCTCCTCATCTCTATGGTCATCCCCCTGAGGCCCGCTGCCCTGACGGTCCATAATAACCTGCATAATAGAATAATAACACAATTAACTCTACAAGACTCTACACACTACTCGTTTATCACCTGATACTCTACTTCGGATTATAATCCAAGGATCTAGACTCTAGGGTTTAAGCTTAAGCATCCACTAGATACTTAATCTCTTAAACCTAGGCTCTGATACCAAGCTTGTAACACCCTCAAACTAATCCACAATGCCACATAATTACCACATCAGCAACGATATAATATAATAATCTCTACGCTATTCCCAAAACATACATGCAGAAACCCGATAATTTTAAACATTAATTACATAATAATAGTCACGGAAATCTCTGAATAAACTACAACCTATCCGAAGTACATACAAACAATCCCCAAAATATAACTACCTCTATGAAAGGTAGCTAACTCCTCGATTGCAAATAATGTAAACCTACTTTGGTGCAGCAGGCCTACTAGCAGTCCGATCACCTGGGACACACACAACAACACACACGGGTCAGCTAAAGCTGGTGAGAATGCAAGGGTTAGTGTACGATTATAAAGCTCAGTAAGAATTAACTCAACAACAAAACGTTCAGCGTTCTCTACTGAACAAGTATATGAGATCCCACAAGATAGCTCAATAGGTACTCAACTCGCGTGGATAGGTCCACGTACCCAAATCCCTAGACCGCACAAAGCAGTCGTCAGGAACTCAAAAGGGAATTGGGAGCGACCCAACCCCTGCCCAGCCGTACGGTTTAGTATCTCAACAGCTCAAGTGTCTCAAATCTCATATTTAAAATAAAGTTCACAATAGCTCAGTAATACAAGCATGATACTATCTCAATAAAAACTCGTAAGAAAACTCATGATATCTCGTAAGAAAAGCTCGATAAAAGATCATGCAAGTATCAGTAAAATAATCGTACAAGTATCTCAACAAAAACATGCAAACTCACCTGCTCAGCTAGATAAACTAAGTCTCGGTTCCCTGCCCTTTCCCTACCCTGTCAACACGAGACCCTGAAAACACAATAACACAATCTCAATATCACAATCTCAGCCCAACAACCCTATACACAATTCCCGACAACTCACAGGACCTCAAAGACTCGAACACAAGACTCACAGAACCCGAAAACCCGACCCGAACCCTCAGCCGCATCGCGGCCGCGCTCAGCCAATCGCGGCCGCACTGACCCTATCGCGGTCGCGGCCGCGCTGACCTCAAACTCGGTCGTGCTCACATCGCGGTCCGAGCTCGGGCTCAAACCGCCTGCGATCATCTCAAGAACATCGCGGCCCGCGATCACGGGATCGCGGCCGCGCTCACGGACGAACAGCAGCATACTTGCTCTGTTTTTCACAGCCAGGGGATTTACCCCAAATCATCATTTCAACTCGATTTTATCTATGATTACCGGCTCGAATTTATTCAGAAGGATATCTAAACTCAATTCAATTACTTATCAACAATCCACAATGATTAACCCACGAAATTAAGCTCAAATTTACCTCAAATATAAATCTGAGACAAAAGGCGAAGTTGATGATGATTCCACAGCCTAAAGCTTCGATTCAGCTTCTCAATTCCGGATTATGGTTGCTGGATTTCACAATACACACACTTACACTTTAGCTCTGGGTTTTAGAAATGAAATTGGAGAACAAAGAAGCCACAATATATACGTTTTGGGTTTAACTCGGTCCGATACCCAAAAATCCGATCCCGATACCCCAAATACAAATTTTATATCCCCGGGTCCCAAATTAAATAATTAAACCAATGAAATAATTCCACGTACCTATCACAAAATCGGGATGTTACACGAACACATCAAACTAATAATTAAACTATAATATATAGAAACCTGAACACGTTGTCACTGTTTGAGATACATCATTTGTTTGATTTGTAGAATATTGAGGGGTGTAATTACCTGAAATGACTTATAAAAAAAAAACATAAACAAATTATTTACAAATAAATGAAATACATACACAAATAATAATTATGTATAATATTTAAAAATATTTAAAAAATAATTCATCGTTTCTTATTTTTATGATGGAAAACTATAAAAATTCATTGGAATATAAATATAAGAGATGCTTCGTCGAAATTGTTGGAATATACATGCATACATACATACATGTAATATCTGTCAAAGGAAGTACGGTCTTACAATTATTACGTTTTGAAATATTAGCAGACATAGTAAATGTTACATCGTTGTTTTTAGGATAAAATAACATATCTGAGTTTTTTTATGCAAATTCATATGTGATGAATTTTGTATTGAGGTTGATGCATTTTCAGATTGTGATCTATTTGTTTTAGACTTCAATTTCTTCTGTTCCAAATACAATTTTCTTTTCTTTCTTCTCTCTTTCCCGTCATCATTATCATAATAGTCTGTAAACAAAAAACATGTTATAAATAAATTGTTATGTAGTAAAATAAAACATATGAGCTTGTATTAAATATTTTAGCACACATAGATAATAAATTTAAAGATAATAAAAAACGAAATGAAAAAAATGATAGAATTTTAAAATATATAACATGATCATTTATAAAAATCAACCAAACCAAGCTATATAATTATAAAGTATGGCGTAATGGACTTGACACATGTATAAATTAAGTAGAAGAAGATTAAAAAAGTTTATGATTTAAGTTGTACATTCTTAAATTAAGTATGTGTTGGAATTCGTATCGTTTTTCATAAAAACATAAATATTAATCACATTAAATGTACAACGGAAGCTTTTTATAAATTACGAATTTCGTACAAGTATCATCAAGTAAAACATAAGATAAGTAAACGAGAAAGTAATAAAAATCCGTACCTTTGTATTCGATGACAAGAATATACGAATGAGATGCTCTCAGTATCCACCGGTGATGACACGGTCGAGCGACGCTAAGTATGCAATCGAACACACGGAGAACACGAAAAACACACGCGATTATATGTTTGGTACGGCCGAAGCACCACATACACATACACCATATGTGTGTGTACCCCGTGAATGCCAAATCCCATTAACATCTCCATCTATATATATATATATCTGTTTATATATATATACGGTGGTCATATATGAGTAGATAATTATTTATAATTATCTCTATTTATTTGTTTATGATTATCTAATAACTAGATGACAATATCAATTCAAATAAATACATCTTTTATTTAATATTCAATAATAAATAAAAAACTAGATAACTATTTATTTAATTATCATCCAATAACAATTAAATCACTTACAATATCTTATATTGTACTTTTGGTCCCTGTACTTTGAGATATAATTAATCGCACATTAATTTAATATCAATGATCATTTCGTGTCATAAACAATATCCAATATCATTTATTCAATAGTTTAATTGCATCCGCTCAGTTGTGCTCATCGGTGTGACCCTCAAGTGTTTTATGAAATCAGTCATGATGCAATAGTAATGTCATCTTTACACACCATATACTAACATACTCCCACTTGTGTAAGACGACATACGTCCTGCAACATGCGCCTAAAGGAGGTCATGACTAGACACTTTAGGCAACCAAGGTCATATAAACTCTGACTCCCATTCGGGCATTCTTGTTGAAACAACCTTCCAAAAAGAAACTTAGGTTATATCCCATGCATCGCGATATTTCAATGTGAAAGCTGGGCATGGATTAGATCAACCGTAGCAAACACGATTATGTTTCTCGACTCCCTGATCTCATACTGAATTGAAACAGACTAATTAGAACACACCAGTTCTGTCTGAGCATGGCCATGCATTTCTGTCAGTATGGATCGCCGAGGGGCCCAGAAATATCTCTTTTTAGTTAAAAGAAGGTGCAAATCCCATATTGACTATCTAGGCCTCCATCATGACTCCCACTGCAAAGAATTTGTCATCCTTGGATTTGACTTCTCTGGTTCTAGGTTTTAGCTACTTGTTAGCTTTAACCTCCGGCTTGGGAACTTGCTTTCCCTTCCGTCCCTTTCCCTATATTCTCTTCTTAATCATTCCCTCAGCATTCCGGAGCATCTAATGCAACCCAATGATCATCTTCTCCACGCATATTGTAATAAATTATAAATTCCTTCAATTCCTTGAATAAAGAATTGAGAATTAGATTTATGGCCATCTACTGTGTCACGGGATACCCAAGTTGGCTAAGATGATCCAGATAACCTTTCATCTTCAGCACATGAGATCTAACAGTTGTTCCTTCTGCCATTCTGCAGGAGCTCAGAGCCCTAGTCGTATATGTTTCTCAGTCCGAGCCTGAGTCTGGAATATATCCTTTAGCTGGCGATACATCTGGTAAGCTGGGACATCCATAAGGTTAGTCCGCAGCTAAGATGTCATGGTCGCTAGCATTAGATAGGCAACATCGACCAAATCCTAAGAGTGCTTCTTGTGGAGATTTCTCTCCTCAACTGTAGAAGTCTCTGCAGGATCAGGTCCTTGTGCCCTTTCCAGAACACACGACTTTCACTCTGTACTCAGAACATTAGTCAGATCTTATTCCTAGTTCAGGGAATTACTTATTTTGAGCTTTCCATTTCCCGAATGGTCCTCAAAGTAGCAATTTTGCGCTTTTAGGGAGGATTTTCAATAGGAAGAGACTGAAGAAGGAGATTGACATTATCATTGTTGTTGTTGTTGTTATTGTTATTGTTATTGTTGTTGTTATTATTTAAACCGCTTCCACCTCTGCCTCTTTCAACCATCTAAAACATTTTTCAAAAAATTAGTATTTGATTAACCATTAATAAACCAATAACCCAAAATTCAGAAAATGATTTATTAATCCTAAAAACCATTTTACTTATTCATGCACTCAACGGATGCTGAACCTAAGCTACTCAGGCAGGCAACTTATTACCAATTACAACCCCTTTGCAACTCTTAGATCTTATGAGATTTTCAATTTCTTAAATTGATTATGTTTAATCTCATCCACACCTTGGGCAACAGTCTTACTGAGGAACCACCACTGACACACACCATATGAGATTTTCAATTACAACCCCCTTGCAACTCTTAGTAAAGCATATTAATAATCCATAATTCATTTTTATCTTGCCATGAAAATAATTCCAAGACCAATTAATCTACCATTAATCAAAGTAATCATGTCCAATATCGTTCTTAAATTTAATACGGTTCGCAAACTTGAAATTTAGGAACACTTTCCATAATTAGAAACTTTTTCCCGAAAAATTTCAAATTTAATTCCATCTTTGCATTATCTTTGGATTCATAACTATACTTTTTTTAAAATATTCAATTAATCATTCAAACACCTTTGAAACTTAAACTTACTATTTTAAGAAACTTTTATTAAACAACCTTTAATAAATATAGTTATTATTTTGAAATAATATTGATAAATAATTTAAAAGTCTTTTAAGTAATTATCAATCAACTATTATTTAATTGAAAACACCTTTTCAAAAATAAATAAACTTTATTTAAAATGTCAATTTTCTAAATGACCAATTTTTTACCAATAAAATATTTTCATTAAAGGATTTAAGAAAATTGATCATCTTAAATAACACTGAAAAAGATAATTTTTATGGTTTTAAACGATTTCTACCAAAAACGTTAAAGTCGAGATTAAATCTCAAAACATTAAACCATGACCGAGCATGAAACTCAAAGTCACCATTTCATCAATTTGAAAATAGAATCCTTAAATTAAACTCCCTTTAATTTAAACGACGAATTACCGGAAAACGGAAACGAACCAACTTAGTTAACCGACTCATACTCGGGTTCAATAACTTATATGAACCGAAAACAAGTAGGGTATTAAACCCTTTGACGGCTGAAATTAATCGAAGCCTTTAATCAACTCACTTTGATTATTTCGATTTCCATATTCCAATTAATCGTTTAACTATCGAATCGAATAATATTTAAACCGATTTGTGAATTTTACAAAACTAATAAAGTCTCCCACTTTAATTTTGTAAAACCGAAAACATATTTACATATATTTTGTCACAAATGTCTAAATATTAATAACAAACACTTTTGATTTATTGATTTGATTTTAACGCATTTAATTTAATCGTTCGAGTTTAACCGTGTATTAAACGACATGACGGAATAAACCATCAATGACTTCGGCCACATCATAACCGAGAGGTCATAGTGTAACACCCTACTTTTACGACTAATGCCACATAGGACTTATAGTCCTTGTCATCCAATTATAACAACATCATCAAGGGTAAACAGCTAATTAACTACTAAACATCAACAACAAGCATAAAGTAACACGAGACGGGAACCAACCCCCATCGGTAGCGTCAGTCAACCACATCATGAGTAAAGGTTACAGTCATCCAAAAGTCACTGGTTAATAAGCCAAACCACAAAATATCAGGACTACTTACGAAAGTAGTCGCTAACTACTGTCCACGTGGCGGGTCTCGGCTACTGCCCGCTGTATCCCTAGCCTCAGTCCTCGTACCTGAGATCCACAGTTAAAACAACAGTCAGCGGAAAGCTGGTGAGTTACTATAAACAACGTTAAAACAGTTTATAAAACAGTTAGCACAATATAACGACTAAGAATCAACGTGCGGCCGGCCTCAACTGCCTGACGCCTCATCGGGAGCGACCCGACATAGCCTGCATAGCCCACTCCACAAAGTAGTGGGTTGTCAGGTCCACTGAGTTGGGAATGACCCAACAGGCCTCTCTACTCTGCGTATAGCAACAATACGCGCGATCCACGTGCTCTGCTCTGTGCTAACAAATGTCAACATATAAAAGGACCCACATCGGACCCAGATAATAAACGACAAAGTAAGTAACTCACCTGAAGCACGACTACAGTCTCGCTATCAACGGCAGTCTCTACAAGTCCCAGGTCTAGCTACGAATCCTGGCAACAATAAATACAACTACACTGTAACGACTAGTTACTGAACCCATAACAACTATACTACTAAATTCACGGACTCGACATCAGCTATCGGACTCAGACCCACGAGCGCGGCCAGGAGCACGGCCACGAGCGCGGGCGCGATCCCACCGCCAGCGATCACCCTTAGCCGCCTCATCCTGATCGCGGGCGCGACCAGGTGAGCGCGGTCGCGCTGCGGCGACGAACAGAACAGAACCTGCTTTGTTTTTTTGGTTCAGCCATGGAGTTTGATTCTCCAACCTTGATTCCACGATTTCCAGGGTCATAACTCAACCCCAGGCGTAACAACTTATTACTTACAGCAGTTTCAACTCGTTTTGCATAATCACTCACCTCGATTCCCTTTTTCTTCTTTGAATTTGAGCTCCAAATTGAGAGTAGAACCAATTCTCTTATTTGGTTATCTCTGATTCCTCCCTTCACTCTCCTTCTCAATCCTCCTCTGAAATACACACACACACACAATGACTGATTATGATGAAGTGAAGAAAAATAATCATAAACGTAATATATATACGTTTTGGGTCCGACACCCAATTAAAACGGGTACGATACTCATTAATCACTAGGTAGACACCCGTCACCCAATTAAACCTCCGATTAATAGCTTGGGTTAAGAATATTAATTAACTCATTAAAACAACCTCAATCCCACAATTACTACTAAACCGGTTATTATCTCAACCGATTAAAATTACACGTAATAGCAATCTACTTTACCAACTCACGTGCAATTAATCAATTAAAATCCACCAACTCGCTAAAACAACTCTCAAAACCAACAAATAAATTACACGTACCTGCTGCTAGATTCCGGGTGTTACACATGGGTCTCAACCCATGGCCGAATCTCTAGGTTTGATTTCGCGAACCGAAACGTTTAATTTTCCACTTTAATCAATTAAACACTTTTAAAAAATCAAACATCAACTAAATAAAACGAGCTAAACTTTCAAAATCCTGAGTTCCGAGAAACTCCAACGTTGGCCGAGAATCACCGTGGGGTTTCTAAACCCTTTGGTCGATTTTCTTCAAGCCAAATCAAAACCTTAAACGTTTAAATTATTGATTTCGATCGTTTAAACACTTTTAATTATTAAAAATCGAAACTTTAAGAACGTTGGACATTAATACATGAATAATACTATCATTATGTTACTTGAGATGGCTCTGATAACACTGTTGGGAATTCGTATCGTTTTTCATAAAAACATAAACATTAATCACATTAAATGTACAAGGGAAGCTTTTAAAAATTATGAATTTCGTACACAGATCATCAAGTAAAACATAAGATAAGTAAACGAGAAAGCAATAAAAATCCATACATTTGTATTCGATGACAAGAATACACAAATGAGATGCTCTCGGTATCCACCGGTGATGACACGGTCGAGCGGCGCCAAGTATGCAATCGAACACACGAAGATTGGGAAAAACACACGCAATTGTGTGTTTGGTACGGCCGAAGCACCACACACTGACACACACACATACACCTTATGTGTGTGTGCGCCGTGAATGCCAAATCCCTTTAGGTCACTCACATCTCCATTTATATATATATATATATATATATATATATATATATATATATATATATATATATATATATATATATATATATATATATATATATATATATATATATATATAGATTGAGGTTCAATTGAGAACTTTTATGCATTGGGGCACCTCGAGGCACTTTTGTGCATCGGATAATCCACCAAGGGTGCACAAAGGGCATTTAGGGAAAACTAAAGACATGATAATTAATTTATTTTTAAAAATCATTAAATGATAATTAGGAGTTACATTTTGAATTAAAATCTCATATTAACTACATTCCTCATTTTCCTCTTCATCTCTCTCTCTCTCTCTCTCTCTCTCTCTCTCTCTCTCTCTTTCTCTCTAATCGTGTTCTTCATGATTTTTTAGTGAATGATGATTCGAAGACGAAGAATAACGATGAACAACGATGATGATGAACATGAACAAGAGAGGTAACCGATGATAATTATGAAGAACATGATGCATAGATGGATGATGAACGATGAATAATGATAATGCATAGATGGATGATGAACAATGACAATGCATAGATGGATGATGAACGATGAACAACGAAAAATGATGATGCATAAATGGACGATGAACAATGACGATCCATAGATGAATGATGAACAAGTTGAACATGATGCATAGCTCAATGAAGAATATGAACGACAAACACGATGCATAAAAGAATGATGAACAAGTTGAACATGATGCATAAATGAATTTTTGTATTTTTTTTGTTAAATGCGTCTTTTTTTAACATGATGCATAGATAAACAAGATTAACGATGAAATGCATCGATATCCATCATCTTTTTTTGAATTTGTGTAATTTTTGTTAAATTTGGAAATGTATCAATTGAATTTATTTGGCATTTATTATTTGATTATTTGTTGAAATATTAAATTTAATGAGGTATGCACATTCCCCAAAATGCCCTTCCTTGTTTGTTCCTATAATGCACAAGTTGCATAAAATTGTCCAACTATTTACCCTTTTGCCATTAATCTAATCCATACAATTTTTTAATCTAATGGTTGATATGGGTTCTTTTGTACCTCGATGCATAAAAGTTCTCAATTGAACCTCCCTCTATATATATATATATATATATATATATATATATATATATATATATATATATATATATATATATATATATATATATATATATATATATATATATATATATATATATATATATATATATATATATAGATTTGGGTTCAAATGAGTACCACTAGTTTTGCGGAGTACCGGAGGTACCTCGCTTAAAACCATTTTTTTTGAAATTTTTTTTCATAATCATGTTTAAATTAATAATATAAGACTACTTGCAAAAAATCACACCTAAACACACACTATAACTATGTGAAACGTGCAAGTTCACATGAACTGCACTGTTGTGAATGTATGTTCACAGCTAAGCATGTTCACATGAATTTTTTCACGTTCACATGACTTTTAAGAGGCTAGAAAGTGTGAATGTGTGTAATTCTTTTACGAATAGGCTTATATTATTTGTATCTAAATTAATATGAAAAAAAAACTAAAAAAAAAACTTTTTTTCGGAGCATGTTCACATCTAAAACCCGTGTGTTCACAGGTACTCACGGTACTCTGCATTTTTTAGGTACTCACACGAACCATATTCTATATATATATATATATATATATATATATATATATATATATATATATATATATATATAGATTCTGGATCACGTGAGAAAGGATGTTATAGTGAGAAATGGTGAGAATGAGGTTTTTGCATTGATATTGAATCAACAAACTATTGGTTCATGATTAACCATTAATAAACCAATAATCATGAATCAATAGTTTGTTGATTCAATATCAATACAAAAACCATTTTTTGATATTTTTTACTCTTTTAATATACAACTAGTTTATAACTCACGTATTACGTGGATATTTTTAATTAAATTTATTTATATAAAATGTATATGAGTAAAAATAAAAACATACAAAAATAATAATTGTGTTTATTTTTTATTATTTACAAATTAAAAAATAGAGTATATTTATCTTTTTAAAAATATTAAATTATATTTATCTTTTATTTTTTATAAGTTGTAAATATTTTTTTTGTGAACGTAGAGGTGACACGTGACATTTGATGTTTTCCTTTATTATACATAATAATAATATTTTCCACAACTAATTCAAATTTTTACATTTGGATCTAATTATGATTATTATGGATAATAATGATAGATATTTATTTTAGGTAAACATTAATTTTAAATGTTACAAAATCTAACTTATTTCTAATTAATTAATGAAAAAAATAAAGTCAAAATTTAATGCAATTAAGTTAAGGTGTTAAATTTGAAAAAGATGTGGAAAAATAAAATTTTCTTGTATTGTAGAAACGACATATGACATGAATTGTTTCGTTTTATTATAATATATAGGTTAATGAACCCATGTATTACATGGGTTGATTTTGAAAATACAGATTTTTTAATATTTTGATAAATTATTATAAAATTTATATATAATTAAAATAAAAAATTAAAAGCTAGTTAAATTAAAGATATAAAATACTTAGTTGTTTGATATTAAAAAAAATATTATTATATTGTATTATTAAAAACAGATAATATGTGTTTGCAAAAAATGTTTCTTTTAATTTTTAATAACTTTAAATATGAAATATCAATGTAAGAAACAAAAAACTTCAATTATGTGAATGTGTATGTATTTTGAAAATTATAAAATATGAAAATGAAATATATGAAAATCAACAATCAAAATTTATCATATTCTCAATTGAAGTTTACCAATTAAATTTTAAATATTGTTAGCAAAATAATTAACAAAATTTTTTAACTTTATTTACTATACTTCTACATTTAAATCCAAATTTTTACGTTTGAATTTAACTATGATCATTAAGGATAATAATGACACATATTTATTTTAGGTAAATATTAATTTAATATTAATTCATTAATGAAAAAATTAAAATCAAAATTTAATGTAATTAAGGTAATGTAGTAAATTTGGAAAATGAATTAAAAAAATGACATAGGTATAATTATTGATTTTAATTAAGGATATAAGAGACATTTCACAAATAATTATGAGTTGTCATTAATCTGGATCATTGATTTTTTTCCATCCAATGGTCCAGAAACTCCAAGTGGTTTTCTTATTATATATAGTATAGATGTACATGTAGTGTTGCATATATGATATATTGTATTTTCGACGTTGAATATGTGATATAAACTGTAATTCGACATTAAATGATCTCAATATAATAAAAGGAATGGTCGTCCTAAAAAAAATTTTACGAAAATTAAAAACGTAAAATTTTTTCAAAAAAAAAATATATCATGACCGTTCTTGTTAAATCCACTAACTTTAACTACTAATTTTGACCATTATTTTGCATTTGTTAATATTGAATGTACATGCAGTGTTGCATATATGATATATAGTATTACATTCGATGTTGAATATACGATATAAAGTGTTCATTCGACATTGAATGATATCGTCATGCTATACTGCATCATGGTCTGGGTAATTTTTTTTAACGAAAAATAAACACGTAAATTTTTTTCAAAAAAAATATATCATTGCTGGTCTCGTTTTAAAGAGTATAAAATTCTCGTTTTTATGGTATAATTTTTTTGATTTAAAAACTATTGTTATTTTAATTTAAAGAAATAAGATATTTATTTTGCTAATGTCAATCTTTTTGCTATTTCCAATCTTTTCCATCTTTACCGTCACTAATACCAATCTTTCTTTCATTGATTCCAAACTTGATGGTTTTAATCAAGACCATTAGATTAATATAATCTGTGAACGATATTGGTTCTACAGTTCTACACTAAATTTAAGTTCTGCAATGATCTCATCTCTCTCTCTCTATCTCTCTCTCTCTCTCTCTCTCTCTCTCTCTCTATATATATATATATATATATATATATATATATATATATATATATATATATATATATATATATATATATATATATATATATATATATATATAAGATTCAGGTTCAAAAAGTTACCTCTCGGAATCAAGTGCACCCGAAGGTACCAACCTTAAAAAACTTTTTTTAAAAATTTTTTCTCACAACCATGTTTAATTTAATGTTATACACATGATATATGAATTTCACATGCATTCACACTTTCTGTGTCCTTAAAAATTATGTGAATGCTCAATGAATATTTATGTGAATGGTCATCCATGTGAATGGTCATTTTGCACCATGTGAATGGTGGGAATGACCATTCACATGATCTTTTTTTACCATTCACAAGATTTATGATGTTACTTCTTTTGTAAAAAAGTCTTATAATGTTGTCTTATATATGTCTATTCAAAAAAAGTATATGTGAATGATCATTCACATTAGGGTACGCTGGGTACGCTGGAATCTTATAGGTACGCTGATGAATCTGATTCTATATATTAATTAAAACTTTAATATATTAATATAATATAAAATATATATATATTAATAATTATCTTTATTATTTAAACCTTATATAATTATCTCTATAATTATATATCTATTAAATAATATATATCTTTTATATATTATCTAATAATATATAAATGAGTAGATAATTATTTTTAATTAATTTCTATTTATTTGTTTATGATTATCATTCTAATTATCTAATAACTAGATGACAATATCAATTCAAATAAATACATCTTTTATTTAATATCCAATAATAAATAAAAGACTAGATAACTATTTATTTAATTATCATCCAATAACAATTAAATCACTTACAATATCTTATATTGTACTTTTGGTCCCCTTACTTTGAGATATAATTATCACACATTAATTTAATCTCAATGATCATTTCGTGTCATAAACAATATCCAATATCATTTATTCAATAGTTTAATTGCATCTGTTCAATTGTGCTTATCGGTGTGACTCTCAAGTGTTTTATAAAATCAGCCATGATGCAATAGTAATGTCATCTTTACACACCATCTACTAACAATATGTAAAGTTGTAATTGAAAATGTTATATTAACATTAATTATTTTTCTAAGAAATTGAGGAAATATATATTACCAAGAATTTATATCGTTTGGTACCAAATATGTAATTCGTTCAAAAAATCATCTATATGATTGGCAAATTTACCAGTTGGTTGATTTTTATAAATGATTTATGAAATATCCATTTTATAGACACATGAAAGCCAATCTATTTACAAAAAATCATTTAGATTGAATTATTTTTGAGATATCCATAATTACAAAATGTTTTCTCATTTAGATTGAATTATTTTTGAGATATCCGCACTATTTTGAGATATCCGTAACTGGGTTATATTGATTTAAAGCTTCAACAACCACCTCGAGTACAAAAACTTATTTTAAAAGCAGTAAATTAGTCCTGAATAGCTATTAACTTGAATTGATCTAACATAGAATGTCATCAAATTTCTATCCCATTCCTATCCAAATTGATTAATTGATCGAATTCCATATTTGAGTTTCTCTTATTGTGTAATAAAGGGACCGAATTATTGTAATTTTAGCATAGAGAATAGATGATTTCTTTGGGTTTAGGTATCCTATTAAATACTATGTTGTTGGGAATATAAAAGTTCAAAACCTTGTTTTACTTTTATATTAAGCTTTTACCATGTTGTATGGATATAGAGATACCTGATGTACCTCTAATATTTGCACTTTGAAACCCTTTATTTCTCAAAACACCATCTTAGTTTTGGTAGTTGTTTTGTCTGCCGTTCCAATCATTATTGAGGCCCGGGGCATTAACTTAAAAGGGGCCCTATATAGAGATGACTAAAAAATCGTAGTTAACATACCTCCCATCTAAACCGAAACTCAAGTCGGGTGCCAATAAAAGAACATGTCCAATAACTACATATATTTCATCAACTAATCAATAGTTAGAGTTTGAAACACACCTGTACTGTTGTTCATAACATTCATCATCAGCCAACAAATTTCTATGAGTCAAGCTGCTAAATTATTGCCTTTATCTCCATCTCCATTCTTTGACAGACTTTAATGTAATGAGTCTTTCCACTACTCCAACCTATTTATGATTTGGTATCTACACAAAATCAACGATATGAATGATTCGAAATTTAACAAATCAGTTCCTTAAATTACGAGGAAGATATCTCTAGAGCTACTAATAGACGATATCAAAGTATGACTATGAATCATAGTTTAATAGATGACTGAAAATAAAATGAATAAACATACAACAAAAATGGTTGAAAATTACTTTGAGGAGCTGCAAATAAACCCCTTTCATATTTTAAACTCTTAAAAGAACAACAAAATTCTCACAATATAAATAGCAAAGTAAATTAACAACCATAGTTATGTCATATCAGAAGTTATGGTGTATTAGCAAACAATCAATTGAACAGGAATCAAATGCTTAGTTTGGTGTAGTTATGAATAATTTGTTGTGCATCTGAGGTTAGTGGTGTTAAGTCCTGGACCACATTGAGCCGACGAATTCATTAGTAAATGCTTAAAATGTTTGTCTGTGAAAATTCATTGCTATATCTATTATAGGATTTATCAGAAGTGCTAGGAGCATAGGAGTATCAAGTACCACTTTGTTCCATCTATTTTAATGAGAGTACTGGTTGAGTACTAAGGAGCAAACAAATGCTAACATTACATTTCCAATGAAAATTCAACTAACTGGAGCATTTCAACAAACACTTTGTGCTCAAATATTACAAACCTTTATAAAGAAAGAAAGAAACTCTAAAACATTTTAATTTACAGAAGCATAAGGGAGTAGATAAATAAATTATATAATCAGATAAGAGATTATAAAAATTAAACGAAAAGAATACCGAGAGTTCGAGAACAATGCATCAAGGTGCAATGGTGTCTGTAATCTAATCCGAACATTGAGTTGTACGTTGAGGAATCAATTAATCGGTTGGATCTTGAATATCGGTACAATCGTATGTTGATGTCATTGAGGAAAAGAAACGACTTCAAACTGCTGTATTTGTGGCATCGATATTGTGCTTCATTAGTGTCGTTAGAGTGCGTGAAATCTGTGAATCATGATGCGTCGCCCACAAGTCTGACCCTTGTTGACGATTTCCTCGTCAATCGAAGAGTCGCACAACAATATTGGCAAGACGTTCATCCAGAGTTCCAGACTTCCATCACCAAATTTCCGTTCCTCCTTTTTGGGCTTATACCATGCAGAGTTTTCAAAATTTTTGGGCCCCTTAATTCGACGGGCCCTGAGCGGTAGCCCAGGCTGACCAGGCCCAGGGCCGGCCTTGGTCTGAAGAACAACACTCCAACATGGTCGTGTTGGAGTTTAAGATGCTACTTTATAAGAAAAAGAAAAGTTCAGCCATGGACAAACCATAGGATTTATTTGATGTAGATGAATTTTGCAAGATATAATCAAAGAATATTTGAAGAAAAATGTCGCTAAAAATAAAAATGCTACTTTAGCATGTCCGTTTGGGTGCACATTCCCCTGTCATGTGTCTTATTTTGTAGTTTAAACATTTAAGGGAACTTAAAATTTTAAAAAAATTCTTTTGTTAAGTCAACATTCAACTCGCAAGTGGTAGTGATTTTAATTTATAACCAACTAATTTGAAGAAATTAATAGATGTAAGAAACTAAAATACAAAATTCAGTTTTTAATGTCATGCAGAATGTTTGATTAATGATTTGCACATGAAATCTATAATACATCTTCACAAATGTGAAACAACGAGGTAGTTGGCCCGCGCGATGCGACGGGTATGGCAACATAGATTATGAAGATGAAATAGTCTGTGTAAAAGATGTTGAATTGTATCTTGTTTTGTATTTGGCAAAAGGAATGGAATATGCAACTGTGCTTCGTACAAGTGTGGTTTTTACAAGTTTATTAATTCGATTCGAATTGTAGAGTGATCGTACCTCTTTGGGATAGCTTACAACACTAGTTAAACTGTTAAAGTGGATAAAGTAACATAACATATTAACATTGATATTGAAATGAAAGTTAATACATGGATGATATTAAAAGCAAAAGTGCATAGTTCATATGCGTTATAATAACGCATATTCGATATGCAACCTCCTAAGAAATGTGACACGATGATATGTACATATATCATACAAAGTACATGTATGCATATTGGATGTTTAATTGCTGCCAAAACAATAGCGGAGGTTTTTTCATTAGGAGACATATCAAAGGTTGCGAAAAGGCATGACACTATGTTGCCTGGTTGCTAGTTTCCCCAAAAAAACGAACAAAAACTGCCCTGTAAAGACGTGTATGTTACGATGTTAGATTTGTAGAGTATGACGTTACATCATCTAATAGTTTTGAAGTATTATTTGATTGGTTAATTTATTACCTGTAATTTTCTTAGATTACTTGGTTATGTCTAGCGGGAGGTTTTTCCTAGACATCCGGAACATCATCTTGAATCTTTTTTCTTTGAGCTTGTTCGTTGTTGCTTTCAACTGCAAGATGGAAAAAAAAATTAAAATCACACGAAATGTACCTGTGTATATGATAGATGCTGAAAAAATGGAAGCATTTAAATATGTGTTGAGGAGAGCCTCTTGTTTGGAAAAGTTGTTGTTTGGAAGATGGCTGGTGAGCATGTTTGATGCGAGTGTGATGTGAAGATCATATTTTGGCAGAAGCTGTTGTAGTAGGTCTTGATTGTATTTTTTTCATTTTTTGTTGGAGCTGATAAAGCATTGAATACACGATCTACAACAATGTCCACATCTCCTACCTTGCTCCATCTACCGTAGCGTATCTAAAATAATTTTTGGCTTTCCTTTAAGAATGATGAATAGTGCTGGTAGTGTGTATGGATTTGTGTATCTATATATAATGAACAGTAAGATAGTAAGAACATCAGTAACAACATTACCCATGCTAGAAGGTCATGAAAAATGGTAGATGTAGAATATGATAAGTGTAACAAAATGTAAATTTACAGACGATAAAAGCTCTAATATATGAAGAACAAAGTATTGGTGACCGATGAGTGATTAAGTAAAGGTTGTGTAATCAGTCAAAATCAATGTTTTGTTTTTTACAGTATGCATCAGAAAGATATATAACTGGTGGAAGAACTTACATTTCTGTCAACGAAAATGTAAGTACATTCTTTTTTCCCAAATGACAGCCATTTTCTGAGGACCATCACTTCAATGGTTCATCTCCATCTCCAGGTTTGAGGTCTTGAAGCATCTTGCTTGTCATTTGTCAAATCTGAAAAACATGTTTATACATTCGTAAAGTAAAAATCATATCAAATATATATCTACAGACACACGCATACATAATAAAAAACTGGAGAAATAAAACTAAAGCATAGTTCATACTAAAAATATTGGTACTGAATTATAACTGATATTTGCAGCTTAGTTTTGGTAGTTGTTGAAATAAAGAATGCAAATATTAAGAAACAAAGAGAAAAACCTGAACGGATGATTAACTGAAAATATCAAGTTTGCAATGCAGCTGAAACATGACTAAATAAATCCTATATTAGTACTTGTTTTATTGAGTAAAAAAAACCTTAGAAAGTACAGATTTGGAAGTGGGCATAGGTATGGTTGCTCCATACTTTGATGAGATTGGTTAAGGTGAGAAGTATAAATATTATTATTTTTCTAGGGACTCATACAAGCATGTATGATATAACTTTTCTCCCTGGCCATTTTTTTTGGTCACTTTGAATATATCAAGTTCTATATAAATTTGGATACACAATACTATAAATAAATTATTTTTCTATATATTTGGTATAAGTGTCTAAAAATGCTGAAACATTCTAGATTAACATATTTTAGGATGTCTAACTTTGATATATGTTAATTGAAAAATAAAATTTTGAAACTATACCAATACTATCGAACTTGTTATTTTTAGAGTCTTAGAAAAAAATTTTAACGCGTATCTGTAGGGGATCGTAGCAGCTGCACTTTGAAGATCAGGATCTACTGAACACACAATGTACATGATTTCAAGGAGAAGTTTCGGTAAAAGTTGTCTCTCATTGAGCAACTAATAGTTATCCATATTTTAGAACTTAGAAGAAACAAATAGTTATCGATTTTTAGAAAAACCAAAAAGGAATTGTTATGACAGAGCCCCAATATCTGATATGGTTGGTTCACTGGTTTGTATGTTTATATAAAATATAAAACAAAGTCTCAAAAAGAAACGGTCATGTTATAAGAAAAAAAAAACATAACTCTATAAGTAGAGTATAAATTCACAGCAGAAGCAATAAAAGCAAGTATTTCTTGAACATGATCGATCATTTATGAAGTGGGAAATTCCTAGTGGAAGATACTAATACACTATAAAAGATTTTCAATTTTCGATTAAAGTGAATAATTAATTAAAAAATGATCATGTTCAAGAAATACCTGACTTTATTAGTTGAAGTGAAAAATAAGTGACATGTCATGTAAAGTTTAATAATCAACAAATTAGCGTACCGGAAGGAGAATCATTACTCACTTCAATTATGACAGCATCACCAAACCCAAAGCCACATGCAGGAACGTCATGACCCCGTAAGCATAAAGCAAACGATCATAACTAACGAAACCTACAAGGAAAACAAATAATTAAAAAACAGAGAAACTATTCAAGTAGATCGAATTCAAAAGATGTGGAAGGAACATATCAGTCCAAAACTAACGAAACCTACAAGGAAAACAAATAATTAGATAGAAAAAAAAAAGATGAAGAGATGCATAAATCTGTTATGTAGAGTACAATTGTAAAGCTAATACATATAATAGCTCTTCCTTTAACAAAGAAAGTGACTTAATTGTGGCATTTTTTGTTAGGTTTGTAGTCATCTGTCACAAAATTCCTTAATTGTGGCATTTTTGTTAGGTTTGCAAGCTTCAAGTACAAACAATTACAAAAATTTATTTGTCATATAAAACACAAAAAAAAAACAACAAAATAGTATAAAACATCATCAATAAAATGATTTTTTTCATAATCTGGCCGAATAAATAGTAATCGTCTAAACTGTTCATTTCAATCACTACATGCATTAAAATGAGGGGTTCTACAACTATTAGGCAATTCATAATTAGTTTATATATATATATGTCAATTGCAATGCAATCAGTATGATATGTAGCTGCGATACATAGTTTAAATCAAACTGGAAAAAAAAACAAATCACATATTACTTAAATCTACTAATTCATTTCAGACACTATAAACAAAGGAAGAACTACACATTGACATTTAGTTAAATTAAAAACTCAAAGGATAGATACTGCTGCCAATTTAACACCAACATATTAGTAAATTCTATATCATTTTTTAAAGTATATTTTTACAATTAGTAATAGCATTGAGTTAAACATGGTTAGCAATATTTCAATTCAATGTCACTGGTCAAGTAGAAAAATAGCAGGTATGATTATTTTCAGGCCTTTTAGAGGGTGGGGATGGAGAATAAAAGTTCATCTAACAGGCAAACAACTAACATAAAGACCCCATTTCATAATGTTATACTTGTTGACCCAATTCATACATTGGGTAAAAATAGTATAAATGAAATGCAAAAAGAGGTGAACACAAAACATAACCATCAGTTCTATCAATTTAACATGCATCAAAGAATAGCCTAATATGGTTAAATGAAATTATAGTTCAAACGGATTTCTTTGTCCCAAAGATCTTCGATTGACAAATTGTGCAAGTCTAAAAAGCAATAGATGATAAAGATCTCATTTCATATTTCAACTTTTTAAATGATTGCAGCAAAATAAAAGGAACCTGGTCCTCTTTTGATCGAAAGAACTCTATATGGGTAGGTTTATAGCCAGGAAATATTTTTGTACAATCAACAAATGTAAATAATACATGAGAAAAGATAAGTTTTTATCAAGCAATGAGAAAGCATTCTAAAAGCTTTGGGTGTTGGCTGCTGCAACTGATATTGATAACATGATTGCTATATATATATATTGATTAAGGAAAACATAAACGTTTGCATTAGTTATTATGACATGCTTTTTTCCCTTTTGAATGGATAAATGAATAATAGACTCTATGATCTAATTACAAGTTATTGCAATATATAAATATAAAGAAACTATTAGAACATTTACACATCTAGATCTCTAAGCAGAGAATTATATATATATATCCTTTGTATGTCAGAGCAAGAGCAATGATTTCATTGGAACCAAATACAGAGTCAAATAGGGAAATAACTAAAACCAAACATAGTTAAAACTCTAAAATTGTTGATAACTGGATCATTTCCGGAAGACATTGCTAATTCAAATGAAACTTCTGTTGGAATATGTTTAGTTGATGAAAGATTAAAGTCTAGGGACTTACTATGTAATTTCCTTATAGTTTGGAATTGTATATAAATAGTCATGTTGACTTTCTAGAAATAGAGATCTGTCAGATTTTGTACGTATCTCCTCTTCTCCCCCTCATGAGGAGCATCATCGGAGTCCTCATCATGCTCATCATGCTTCCTTTTGGATGAGGAAGCTTGAGCCTTACCGGACTCTCCTAATGCAAATATCATGCCGATTCCTGAATATTTACTGAAGTATGCAGATCCTGAGAGTGAAAATGTGAGGTTATATAGAATAGATCATGCTCCCATAGAGACCCAAGAACCGGGTTCTCTTAGCCCAGGAGCTTTAAGGATAGCGGAACCTCAGCAAGGGGCTGAAGTTCAGGTTAGCCGTTCTGAGAGTGAGGGTGAAGGAAGTGTGAGGGGTGGTGAGGAAGAACAAGAGAAATCTGATTCTGAGAGAACTCTATCTGATATTCAAGAAGAAGAGGGAGAGGGTGATGATGATGATGATGGTGATGATGGTGGAGATCATCATGAAGGAGGGGGAATGATGATTGAGGTTGAGCACATCGCTGTAGAGAGTGTGAGGGTGCCCTTAAGCCCAGAAAGCCGGGAATTAACCACATCCACTGTTAGCTCTCCTATGAGAGTTAGCATTGAACAAGTCAGTATCCCACTGACGACTGCACACCCTCCTATCCACTCAATCTCCTCTCAACAGGAGATTGTTTCATTTGCTCACCGGGATGAAACACACAATCTATCCGAAAGTCAATTGGACTTGATGGATATTGAAACCAGTACACAGTTGCCCGTGTGTACGACTTCATTTGATTCACTGAGTCTAGATCCTATACACATTAGGACACTTGAGTCGACTTCATTCGTTGAAGTCAGTGTGGCCGAACTTCGTGTTCCCACCGGAACACCCTTAGTAATGGAAGCATTTGTTGCTCCGTCACTTGAAGAGGGTGGAAGTCCAGTCAGAGAAACGCAAATACCAACTCTGAGCACTGGCCACACAGAAGTTCTGTTTACCAGTTCAACTGTTGTGTCAACTGGAAGTCTTCGTGACCCAGTAGTGAGTTTATCCCCGTTTGTGACCGAATCAACTCTGTCAACAGCCTTGAATGCAGTTGTTTCTGGAGTCAACACGCATGTATCTAATCAACTGGCTGAGGTCATGGCTCAAATGTCTAACATTCAGAAGTTTTTGAAGGGAAAGGATGTTGCGGAGGAGTCGGTTAAAAGAGATGAATCAAAACAAGCAATGGAGGAGTTGAAGGAAGAGTTAAAAGATTTTGTTTTTGATCAATTTGATGAGATGAGAGAACGAATGATCAGTTTAGAGAATACAGTGGTAACGGCTTTGGGAAATTTGTCTGAAAGAGTAGCTGCAGTAGAAGAGTCGTGTAAGGCTCAAGCTTCCTCATCCAAAAGGAAGCATGATGAGCATGATGAGGACTCCGATGATGCTCCTCATGAGGGGGAGAAGAGGAGAAAGCTTGATGAACCAACGCCTGGGTTATTAATGATTACGTATCCAGAAAAGGAACCGGAAGTTCAAGAGAAAGAGGCTGGAGGCTCAAAAGATTCAGCTGGTGAACAAAGAGAGCTGGGATTGATTCTTCATGAAGATGTTCCAGTTCCTTTGAACATTCAGTCTGATATCTATCACTTTGTCGAATATATTGATTCAGATGAAGACAATCAAGAGAAAAATCAAGATTTAAGTATTCAAGGTATAGGAGAAGAGAGGGAGGAGTACATTGAAGTATCAGAAGATGATGATATAATTGCCTTAACTGATGTTGATTTCAGAGCTGAAAGAATTGAGGAGGAGGAAGGGTTAGTTGAAGAGATTTTGAAGGATACTGATTTGACACCAACGGTTGAAAAGCCTGAGGTGGTTATTCAAGTTAAAGAGGAATTTGAAGAGTTTCCAGTTGAGAGCAGTGTTGCACAAGAAAAGGTCATACTGAATGAGGTTGAGGTAATGGATAGATTCTTCAACGAGTATGTGCTTGCCGATGAGTCTAAGAAACAACATAGACTCAGATTTGAAGCTCAACAAGTGGTGCAGAGAGAAATTCAAGATATGTTGACTTTGTTGAATAAAGATGAGATAAGCAAGAAGAAGGTGAAAAAGCTAGAGCTTCCAGAGAATAGATCTGCTGAATTCATCAGAAAAAGGAATAAGATGCCTTATATTGAAGATATTTTGGAGAAAAGGATTTTTTGCAAGAAACAAGCTCCCTGTTCATTTCTCAAGTTATTCCGAGTTTTAGAGCCGAACATGCCCAATCTGGTCAACTATGCCAGTTTCTTAAGAAATAAGACTCAAGAGGTTGAGAAGGTGAAGAGTGAATTCAGGATAGTAGATCTGGTGATGATCGAAAAGGAAAGATTTGTTAAGATTTTTTATCCGAAGTTTACTGTTACCAGGTCCGATGGAAACACGTATGTATTCACTGAAGCCGACATGTTCAACATGCACTTGGTCGATATTGAAGATCTTTTTGACGAACTGTGCAGGAATAAAAGGAACGAACATTGTAGATTTGCGCTGAAGACATTGTTTCATTTTATGCATACGAAACTGGTATTAATGTCAGTGCAAGATTTACAGATTGGAGTTGAGAGAGGGATGAGGAAGATAAACATGACTGCGCCTCACAGAGATATTAAATTTGCTGGTGAGCTTAAAGAATTTCAAGTTATAATGGTGAAACATCCAGCTGTCATGTACAAAGATAGAAATAAAAGATTGAGAGCCATGAGAAGTGTTGAACTGAATAAGTTTTCTGACGGAACATTGATTAAAGTGTTGACTGGTCTGAAAGGCAAACTGGCAGCAGATCAGAAGAGGAAGACAAAGAAAGGTGCTCTGTCAGTTAACGATAGAAAACTCATGGTTGAATTTATCTCTAAGATTGAATGGAGGCTGTCAGATAGAAAAAGTGTTCGAAGATTTGAACAGAAGATTGGATTGTCAACATGAAGACTTTGCTTCTTTCATCAAAGGGGGAGAATGTTGGAATATGTTTAGTTGATGAAAGATTAAAGTCTAGGGACTTACTATGTAATTTCCTTATAGTTTGGAATTGTATATAAATAGTCATGTTGACTTTCTAGAAATAGAGATCTGTCAGATTTTGTACGTATTAAATTTTGAGAAACAGCTGCACTGTACGAAGGATTTTACACTTCAACGTATTGTAATCATCAAGATCAAAAATCCAATCATTCGGTTAGTTTTAATTACATTGATTGATCTTATTAATTGTATTGTGTTGATTGAATTGGTAGAAACTGTATTTCACAACTTCACTTCCCCACATTGTAGTCATGCCAGTGGAAGAAAGATAACAATCAATAAATTGTTTTCTTAAATTACATATTTTGTCTGCAACATTCACAAAAATCACAACGGAAAGTATGTCCACATTTTATAGCGCCATGAGCTACATTAATGATATTAAAGTCTTTAACTCTTTAAACATACATCAATCATATATTAGTTTAGTGCTAAAGAATCATATGAGATCTTTCGATATATCCACACAAATCGTTTTAGAAAGTAACACTTGAAGAACCAAATGAGGTTGACTCATGAAAGATGCAGATCATAGTGATGACAGGAAAGCAATGATTTGTAAGGAGCTCAAATAATTTTCAATAAATGCATCACACAACAATACCAGTTCATCGCAATTTTCATTACAAACTAAAATATCATTCACGGCAATGACGGGAAAGCATTGATACGTAAAGAGTCAAAACCATTTCTATATCTAATACATACATGACACAACAATACCAACTCTGTACCAGTTGATGACAACTTTTATTAGAACTTTAAAGACCATTCTTTGAAATCATCTCCAGTTAATCAAAGCATCACACAACAATACCAGTTACTACCACACTTGCAACTGAACTTGCATTTTATGAAAGAAACAATATCAATTAACAATTAGGAGAGCATAAAACGGAAGAAAAACTAACCTGCAGCAAATCAGATTACAAGAGCAGGAATAAATCAATGGAAATGTAGAGATCGCAGTGGAGGAGACTGATGCAGTTGTGGATCTGCGATGGACCAGAGGGAAGAAGGAAACCCCAAAAAGTAAGATGAACGCAAATATAAGAAAGAAGGAGCTGGTTTCAATTAACAATTAGGAAAGCATAAAAATAAAGGAAAAAAATACCTATAGGAAATCGATTGACCGTGTTGGGCCAAATCGATGGAGATGTCGATTGTTGTTGTAGAGATTATTGTTCTGATTGATTTCTTTTCACCAAATAAAATAACAACTCGAAGAAATCAGATTGACATCAAATGGATGTAATACCTACACAATGGAATAAATATCGATTGAATGATCAGGTTCATGAGTCAAAATTAGGTCATATAAATTATCCACGAATATACATGAGACAAGTGCATCAAGTCATGTGTGTGTTGGAAATAAAGGTAGGGATATCTTACGAGGTGGAGAGATGCCGCATTTGAAGCACTCGAACAGGCGATCAACGTCATCCATGGCGGCAACGTTTGTAGAAGGCAAAGACCAAAAAGGAGCCCCAAAATCATCATCGTTACCATTGAAAAGACCAAGGCATGAACTCCCCGCAGCAATGAGCGCAGGATCTTCGGTATGTGGCTCTGAAATTCCATGAGGAAGGACGGATCGATGGAGGTTGATGGAGACGTGGATCTTCGATTGACCAGAAGGAAGAACGAAACAGATTTGGATCTTCGATGGACCGGAAGGAAGAACGAAACAGAGACAGGAAGGAAGAACGAAACTGAAACCCTAAAAGAAGCACGTTAAAGGGATTAGCTTAGGAACAGTGCTTTGTCAACAGTCTAGGAACATGAACATTTACTTGGTAAATGTTAATATTAGAATAAGAGCAGTAGGACATAAAGGAATAGGTCTTGTAAGCATACTTGTCCTTAATCATGGAAATCTGAATCATTTAAGCATGTAAACTATTGAATGCTAATTTAATTGGCATTTTATTTAGCATGTCCTGTTTGGGTGCACATTCACCTGTCATTTGTCTTATTTTGTAGTTTGGAAATATAAGCATGTAGGAATAAGAATAGTGATACAACTTTTAGGTCTTCTTTTTCAGTGTTTTCTTGAAGTTTTCCAATGTAGGCTTTCAAGTAATACATGGGACATATTTTAAAAAATATATATTTCTATTTTCAAACAATAGAAGTCAGTAGAAAACCTTAATCATACAGTAGCACACATTCCCCTGTCATTTGTCTTATTTTGTCGTTTAAACATTTAAGGGAACTTAAAATTTAAAAACTCCTTTTGTTAAGTCAACATTCAACTCGCAAGTGGCAGTGCTTTTAATTTATAACCAACTAATTTGAAGAAATTAATAGATGTAAGAAACTAAAATACACAATTCAACTGGCAAGTGGCAGTGTTGTATGGATATAGAGATATCTGAGGTAATATTTGCACTTTGAAATTTATTTCTCAAAACACCATCTTAGTTTTGGCAGCTAATTTGAAGAAATTAATAGATGTAAGAAACTAAAATACAAAATTCAGTTTTTAATGTCATCCAATTCTTGTAGTTTTCCAATGTAGGCTTTCAAGTAATACATGGGACATATTTTTTTAAAAATATATATTTCTTGAGGTTTTCAAACAATAGAAGTCAGTAGATTACCTTAATCATACAGTAGCAGACTTCCAATGTAGGCTTTCAAGCTTATGCTTCTTCAGCAGATGGAGACCGTAATATATACAAGTTTGTCAAACTTGTGATTGCTTACAATACCTGATTCAAAGTAACGACTTTAAGAATCATAATCAAAAGAAATTCTCTCAATCATTATAAATTACAAATAATAAAATAATAAAGTTTATTTTGACCCCTAGTTGATGAAACAAACCAATCAAAGAATTTTAATAATAATTATCATGGATCTCATAAAGATTATGATTAAATCAATTATCAAATTCTTATATCCTTGCTACGCCGAATGATTCCAATTGTCATGGGTGTCGAAACAAATTAACAACACAAACATTAGAGAAATAAAACGAAAAGGAGCCATATCTTATCTGATACTTTAAATTGTCCGACATCCCAATCAAGTCGTTGGCGTTTATTTTTTTGGCTGGAGCTCCACAAGACCCAACTTAAGGAATATTTAAATTGAGTACCACATAGAGAGAGAGAGAGAGAGAGAGCGTGTCTGCGACGTAGATAGACGAAGAGTGATAGCATATTGTAGAATTGGATTAACGTCTGCGTGACATGAATATAGGAGGCAGAGTGACATCTAGACATACCGGTGATTGATGTGGCCGAATTGGACGGCGAGTAGAAAGCCGACGAAGAACATGGTCGGCGACATATTAGGGTTTGCGTGACATGAATATAGGAGGCAGAGTGACGGCTAGACATACACCGGTGATTGAGATGTGGCCGGATTCGAATGCGAGTAGAAAGCCAACGAAGAACGTGGTCGACGACATATGAGGGGAGTGAGCGTCGGATTCTTGAACGCCGATTAGGGTTTGCAAGGAGAAGAAGGTAGATTGGGCTTCAGATTCTGGGTTTGCAAGGAGAAGAAGGTAGATTGGGCGGACCAATTAGGGTTTGCAATTAGGAGCGTGAAATAATTTAGGAAGTTTGGGCGGAAAATATGAAAAAAATGGGGATCCCAGAAGAGGGCACGCGGACAAAATCATATTCCTTTAGTAATAGTTATAGATATGAGGAGAGTGAGCGTCGGATTCTTGAACGCCGATTAGGGTTTGCAAGGAGAAGAAGGTAGATTGGGCGGACCAATTAGGGTTTGCAATTAGGAGCGTGGAATAATTTAGGAAGTTTGGGTGGGAATATGAAAAAAATGGGGATCCCAGAAGAGGGCACGTGGACAAAATCATATTCCTTTAGTGATAGTTATAGATTATAGATATGCCCAAAAACTAAATTATATAAAATTAATTTTATTTTCGGTTAACCGTCCGTCACTAAAAATATGAACCGTAACCAAAATCGAAGGATTTTTTTTGGTTCAGTTAACCAAACCAAAAATTATAGAAAAGACCGTTTTGGTTAATCTTCAAATCGGAACCGTTTATTGGTATCGGTTTTTGGGTTTCACAATTTTTTGAATATTGTGGCATATAGTTGCACTACGGCAGTCTACCTTGAAGAAAACATGCATTGATGAAAGAGAGAGAAAGCGAGGCTTCTCATGTTTCAACATCAAACACAACAGTTTCTTTGTCTCGCATCTTGAGTTAACAATGGTGGATACAAAGGTCGAGACCATATCCAGGTTAGCCCAATGGAGGATCGACAACTTCGGACCTTGCACTTACAAACGATCCGAACCCTTCAAAGTAGGCATTTGGAATTGGTATCATAATCACTCGATTTAGATTCAAATAATCTAGTTTACTTATGTTAAATTAATTCATAATAGTATTGATTGATTGATTCTGCGTTGATGAAATTAGGCAATTATCAGTCGAGAAGAATCGGTATCTGTATATTCGCCTCTTTCCTGAACCCTCTCGGCTAGCAAAAGAACAACCGCCGATTGCCAAGTTCATTCTACGAGTCACTACTGCCGGAACCAATCGCAGACCGTACATCTCACCAAGTATATCAAACCCTTGTTCTAACTTTAAATTAATTTATTTTGTACTTTGTTCTTTTGATTTGGGTTATTAATCTTCCAATTAACTGTCGCTCGACTATCACTAACTTTTGAATTTATGGAATTATTTATACTTGATATCTGGAGTACGCAGGAAGGTTTTTTTTTAGGGTTTCTTTAACATCCAGTGGTTTCTGTGTATCACTCAAGATACGATTTAGAAAGCATATGCTTCAATTGGGTTTATGTCATAGAATGCATCAGTGTAGCATGTGTGCGACACTAACTTTTGGAAAGCATAATTTTCAATTGGTTTATGCCATAATTTCAATTGGGTTTCTGTGTATCACTAACTTTTAACTTGATCCCTGGAGTACGCAGGAAGGTTTTTTAGGGTTTCTTTAACATCCAGTGGTTTCTGTGTATCACTCAAACGGGATTTTGTAAAGGGTTAAGTATCATTTTGACCATCCGACTTTCAGATTTGTCCCATTTAGCCATTAAACTATTTTTTTCCAATTTAGCCACTAAATATTGGTTTACTGTTCTAATTTAGGGAAAATGAACAAAATTAATGGTTAAATCGGTGCAAAATATGATAGTTTAGTGGTCAAATGGAGACAATTTTTAGTGGTTAAATCAATAAAAAAACTTTTAATGGCTAAACGTGCATACAAAAATTAGTTTAGTGGCTAAATCAGGACAAAAAATAGTTTAGTGGTTAAATCGAAAAAAATCTGAAAGTTGAATGGTCAAAATGTTACTTAACCCATTTGTAAATGCATTAGTGTAGCATGTGTGCGGCCCTGAACATCTATGGGCATCGGTGCATCACAAAAAAGTTATTGCCTCAAACTTCCGTGACCAGGCGGGCCGTAATCCCTCGATGTAATTTTTGAGCGACTTGTGAAGTTTTCATCGTTGGAGTTTTGTTTGTGCCAAGTAAATCACTCTACTTTCAAAATCTGTATATAGTCAATAGATAACTAGCTGAATATTGAATAGTATTGCATTTTAAAATTTAGAATGACTTCTTGGGTATAATTTCAAAAAGTGATGTGTAATACTAGTTATGAAAGTAATGACGTTTACTTTAATATTCTTCAACAAGGATCTAGAAGTTTTGTTAGTCTAGAATTTAGGAGAAAAATGTTCTTAAAGTGATGTTGGTTTTTATGTAATTAGGTGAAACATTAGTTACTGAGATGCCACAAAGTGAACTAGGTGGGACGATATTTAAAAATATGGTGACCCATTTGGCAAGGAAAAAGGTGAAGTGACTAAAGCAAGTATTTGAACAAAAATGTTGCTATTTGTCAAGATTCGTTGCATTATTTAGATGATCACCAAGACACTAAATGTAAATAGTGAGATTAGGATCCCAAATATTGAGGGATTTCTAGTAGGTTAGATTCTCATAATTATTGTGATTAGTTTCCTTTATTTGTGTTGTAATCTGGTAAATCCTCTTCAGATCATGAATAGAAATCTTAGCTTATAAAAATCTAAATATCTGTTGGGGTATCACAACAATATCATCTTGGGACTGCAATTTGTTCCTTACTTGATCCTCTTCTGAGTACACAACCTTCATTGATGTAATTTGTTTGCAAAACCTCTTGTCATCCTTACCAGCCTTTATTGCTGGTTTTTCGTATTCTCACCGGCGTTTATTGCTGGTTCTTTGGTCCTCTCGATTAGCATTGGTTTTTTTGTTTTTTCTGATGAAGCAGAAGGAACCAAAAACTCAATCTTCAGTGGAGTTGCAAAGCATTCAAGGTGCTTATAAATTGGATGGGATAACTACCTTAAATGGTCTCAACTTATTCGCACAAATTTGAAGGGTAAAGGGAAGATCGGCCATTTACTCAAAACTTGACCAAAGCAAGAAGATCCAAGTTTTGAATCATGTGGTGAAGAAGACTCAATGATCATGGCATGGCTTTGGAACTCATTGATGCCAGAAGCAAGTGACACGATGATGTTAATGGCTAGCATCAGATGATGTCCAACAGACTTATTCAATGGCTAGAGATGCAACCCAAATATATGAGGTGAAGGTCAATACTATTGCTGCAAAACCAGGAAGTAATGTGGGACCGAGTATGCCAATCAACTGAAGTCTCTGGCAAGAACTTGATATCAAGTAAGACAAATCAAGTGTCTTGAAGATGCAGTGCTATTAAAGGAATTCATTGAACGAGATAAAGTTTTAGACTTCTTGGTGGGATTAAATCCCAAGTTTGATCAAAAGAATCCAAATTCTTGGAAAATAGGAAGCCCCTTGTTTTAATGAAGTGGCAATTATTCGAAGTGAAGAAACAGCAGGAAGATGTTGATGCTTGATTCTCAATCTATAGATGGCTCAAGTAGAAAAACAAGGTTCACTAGGTATCAAAAGAGGGGTTGAAACTTGAAAAGGCGTTCAGACTAAGCCCCAAAAACTTTACGAATTATGTTGTACCTATTGGAAAAAGACACGCCATACAAGGGACAAATGGTGGAAATTACATGGAAAGCCACCTAGTCGGGATTTTTTTTTTTTTGGGGGGGGGGGGTGTCAGAGAGGACATCAACAGAAGGGTAATGGACAAGTGCATGTTGCTGTCTCTACACCACAACAGGAAGAAAAACTAAAAGAAAAGAGCCTTAATGGCTTAATCAAGAAGAAGTGGAAAGGGTGAGAGCTTTTTTCAATAGCTTTGGAAAAACGAAGTGTATGTACTTTGGCATAAACAGGTAAGAATCCTTTATTTGGACTAAATGCCTCAAATAATAAACCGGGTAACAACTCTTGGATCATAGCTTCAGGGGCCACAGACCACGTGACTCTCTTATAAAAACTCTTCACCACATATCCTCCATGCCTAAGTAGTACAGTAGATGGCTCCATAATAATTGTTGCAGGCGTAGGAGATGTCAGAATAAACCAACATATAACCTTAAAGAATGTTGTTTAGGTCCCTAAGCTATCCACTAGCTTGGTTTCTCTTCAAAAGCTCATCCATGAACTACTTTGCAATGTTATATTTCATAAAAGTTATTGTTCCTTTCACATGAAGGATTCGAGGAGGACAATTGGAAGTGCTAATGAGCGAGATGACCTTTACCGTCTTTAGAAATCAGATGGGTCAAACACCTTCAAGAATAAAATTCCATACTCATTCCTTTCATAATTCTTGTTATCTAATAAAGGAAAAGTCCTTTTATATCATTTTCAGTTAGGTTACCCATAATTCTGAGTAATTAAATCCTTGTTTCCATCATTGTTTAGAGAATTAGATTTCGAGTCTCCTCATTATGTGAGCTTGCCAAACACAAACATATACCTTTTCCAATTAGTAATGAAAAGCGATTTTTCTTTCTTTCTTATCTGTACTGATATTTGGGGTCTTTCCACTTTTGCAAATGCATTTGGTGCACCGTGGTTTGTGATCTTCATTGATGATTGTACTCAGGTCATGTGGGTATTTTTGCTTTAACACAAGTCTGATGCGTGTCCTCCGGAATTTTGTTTTCCTGGTTAAAACCCATTTTCATATGAAAATCAATAGACTCCGATATGATGATGTCAAACAAAGATTATTTTAATCAGGCTCACTTCCTACTATCAAAAGAAAGGGCTAATTCATGAGTTGTGTCAAAACACCGTAACAAAATGGTGTTGCAGAATGAAAAAATGGACTTTTATTATATCAAAAACCCGAGCATTGTTATTGCAGAAAATTGTTCCAAAATATTTATGGGGAGAAGCTGTCCAATGGAGGTGCTTTCTTCATTTTACCCAAATCTATCTACCACCAACAATCTTACACTCCGTATCTTTGGATGTGTGATTTGGTCATATTTATTGTCAAGATCGTGGGATACTAGATCCTAGAGCATTAAAATATGTCTATGGTTACTCATCAACTAAAAGAAGTAAATATGCTATCACCATCCTTCCAAGAAATTCTGTGTCTCGAGATGTAACCTTTAGTGAACAAGAATCATATTTTAATTGATCTTATCTTCAAGGGGAGAGTCTTGGAGATGAGAAGAAGCTTGATATTGGACTATCACTATCTGAATATGATCTCTTTCGCTCAAATCCAAGATCCGAAGACTCATACAGCCCTGGTCATGCATCAGAGTATCAGACTCCATTTTTCTTAAGTCAAATGTGTCCGAGCCTCCTATTTTTGAATCCGAACCCACCACAACTCCAAAAAATGAATCATGTGATTCCGAGTCTTAGCCCACTACAGCTCTAAAAAATTTGGTATACTCAAGGCGGAAAAAGGCTCATCCAGGTTTTACGCACATACAAGAGTGACCAAAATCCCTTGAGATGAGGTTACAGTTTCCGATTCCATTAACTTGCAAACTGCATCTACTAAACAGTGATAATCACAGAATTGATACCAAATACCAAATCTAACAATCACAATGTAAATTTCAATATCAAATTTAAGCACAGTAGAAAGAATATAGAGTTTGTAACTTTGTATTTCAAAGGCTAATATCTCAAAAGTTACAAACAAATGAGGCATTTTACACATTATATACCCCTTGTACAAAACTATCAAACTATTACAAATCAGCCATTCTACTTTACAAAACATTTAATCCTAACATTCTTCCCCTTTTTGTAAAGTTGAAGTCTTTTAAGATCATGACCAACCAATATTTCATTCCAATCTGACCTTCTCATCACCTTCATGTCCCTGAGCTTATCTTCAATCACATCCAGCACACGCATAAAGTAGCTCTTCCCTTTATGACTCATTGGTTTCTTAACCTTTTTGCCTCTCATGATCATCATAAATCCTCATCTCTCTTGAAATATATCTCAGGGTTCTAGACGAATATTTGCTGGTTTCTGAAACCCTTAAGAATAACTGTTAGGAATTTCAGAAACAAGCTATGAACAATTTCAAGAACTCAGAAATTCAGAAAATCAGAAAACCCTCAAAATGTGAATCAAGAAAATATTCAATTTCACTCTTACAAATTTGGGTTGAATGACTACAATTTGAGTTGTTGTTCTCATTAACCCATATGTGCTATTTATACTAATTCTATAGCTGTCTAACAGCTAACAACCAAACCAGAAAAATACAAAAAACATTCAACTAATTCAAGTCATTATCCTAACAAATCTCCACCTTGACTTGAATTTCAATTACAAAACAAAACAAATCAAATCCCAAAAACTAATTTGTGTTACTCCACCTACTTGAAAACACACTACCAAAAGTTCAAATTCGAATCCGAAGTCTTCAATCCGAAAACAACGAATATCAAATATCACATATGCGACCAAACACCAATGTGCACCAAACGAACAAACCGGAGAAGAAAACCATATCCAAAATCAACTGGTTACCAAATGTCGCAACCAAACAATAGCCATAACAAAATATATCTAAATGGCCCAAAACAACGCAAAATCGATGACCCAAAGACAACGCCGGAACCCATCAATCTATCAACAAAATCCGGACCCAAACTACAACGATCATCGCAACTAAATACTAATGTGTAATTTCTCCCAAAACCCCAAACACAAATCCAGCCGGAAACAAACGGGCAACCAAACGACAAATGAGAAATTCCAACAAATTGATGATACGGGCCAACCAAAATTCAAACTCCAAAAGTCGAGAATATTACTCCAAATCGGCAAACAAACGATCGACAACCAAAACCAAAATCACGGTTTGAATAAACCGGAACGCCATAACCCAAACGTCGATAACTAAACTAATCGATACAATTCCCCGACATGACGAAACAATCCAAAAACCAACCGTCATCAAAAAACAAATCAAAAATTCAAACGGAACTTGTATCACCATCTAAATGCCTTTAAAATCAAACAACTCGAAATTCAATCAACACCGAACGAAAATCAAAACCAACTTCTTGAATCAATGCGAATCCCACAAAACACGTCTCCAATTCCGATACTAAACCGAACAAACGCAATGAGTCGACACCTAAATTTTTGAATCGTCATTCAATAAAAACCCAAACGACCATTTCGTCTTCAAAACTAATCAAGAAAAACAAAAACCCGAGATAAATACAAATCACCGAAATCCAAACTTGATTCAAGACTAAACCCAAACATCCAAATCAATTTCTTACGACTTGCGAATTCATATTTCAAAATCAGTGACAAATGTTCAAGAAATCCGACTTCCTTGAATCCCAAAAATTCAACCAAAATACAAACACCAGAAAGAACCCAAACCACCAAAAAAAAACTTCAATTGACCACTTTAACAGCCTGATTCAAGAGCTCCACCTTGAATCTGACTCCAAGATTGGCCAAAAACTCCAAGATTGACCCAAAAAGAACACCAAACCGATTACCAAATTGAACAAAGCAAAGTCTATTTCCAAATTGAACACTGTGAATTGAGAACCAAAATTCGAAACGTGTTGAATTGCAAAATCAAATTCACAAAGAATTGGGAGAAGAAGTAGAAGAAGAAATCCAGAACCTCAAATGCACAAGTAGAAGAAGAAATCCAGAACCTCAAATGCGCCAAATTGATTTCCAAAATTTGAATCGATTACCAGAAATTGATAACACAACTCTGATCGCTTAAAAACAGACCCCCAAATCCAATATGCCAACACCGATATATCAATTTCACAATCGAACGTCAATAACCAGAAGCAACTCCAAAGCGACGATAGCCAAAAACCCAATTATGCCAGCTGCGTTTTCAATTACTGACGCTTCACCAGTATTGGATCCTCCTTCGGTTTTACCATCTGACTTCAGTCGGCCCCCCTTTGCCTCTCAAAAAACCACCGCTCCTGTGGACAATGCTTCCACGATGCATCGTGACAGGGGGGTACGTTCCTTGACTCGCACTGAATGGGAAGATCTCCGCAAGAAGGGGTTATGTTTTCGTTGTGGACAGCAATTTGGTCAAATTGAAGACTTGGGGGCTTCTGATTCACATCTGGCAGCACTTTCAGATCAGTATTTGGAAATTCCAGCTATACCTTTTGAAATGCAAGTCTTGAGGTCAAGACTTTTTTGTAGGAGAGAGTAATGATAGGAACATGCTAGTTAATTCTAGAAGGGGTAAAATAGGGAAATTAGTAGTAGTTAGTTGGTAAGTATATTTATAAATAAAGGGAAGGAGAGTGTTGTGAGTGTGCAGAATATTGTTAGAAAAGTGTTTGGCTCATTGCTTAGTAGCTTTGAGGGGTCTCCAATCTTTTGATTGTGAGAAAGGGATTTCCCTGGAATCATTTACTTGTTCTTCCATTTCTACTTTTGCTTATCAATTTCAGAGTTAATTGGGTTCTATCCTCTGTTTTTTTATCATTCCAATTTCTGTTTTCGTATCAGGGATGAATTAAAATTAAACACCAAGGCCTAAACAAGATTTTCATAACATACCTAATTTTCTCGAATTAGTTACGAATCTATTCCAATTGTACTCCAACTTTTGTTTCTTCTGTTGTGTCTTAATTTTCGTTTGTACTAGAACTCTAGAAGGGATAATTTGGTGAATGCTTGCATGTTGTGTACTTGTGTTCACTAATATGTTCACAGAATGCTCTCTTATCCTGATAATAATCGAAGTTTTGCTTTTTAGTGTGAACAGATTACTTTATACATTTGTCGTAGATAATGGTGTTCCTTAATACGATTAATCCTGCAGTTCACGAGAGACTTCTCCGGACAAGCGAAGACTTTGTCTGGCCTGTTGATTCTACTTTTCATGGCCGCTTCATCATTGATGTTGAGTTTTTGGACCTACAAGTTTATTCAGAAAACGTAGGCAACTTGATTTTGATAACATTTCATGGTTAAACGATAGATTTTTCTCATCAGGAAAGCATCCACAATTTTACTACAGGGTAATGAAGCAAGTTCGATATGGCCAAACGATGGAATGTTGCGATCATCAGCAAGTGAAAGCATCCTTCGGTGCCTTTCTCGCATGCTTCATGAGTCAATCGATGCAGACGTCACCATTAACACAGGGGAAGGAACTTTAAAAGCTCACAAGGCAATTCTCTCTGCAAGTTCTCCAGTTTTCCACAGCATGTTCCTACATAACCTCAAGGAGAAAGAATCATCCAACATCAATATCCAAGACATGTCCCTCGAATCCTGCACTGCCCTTTTATCCTACTTATATGGAACCATTAAGCAAGAAGATTTTTGGAAACACCGACTTGCGCTTTTAGGTGCTGCAAATAAATATGCAATCACAAACTTGAAGGACTTGTGTGAGGAAAGCTTGTTAGAAGATATCAACTCTAGTAACGTTCTCGAGAGGCTGCAAGAAGCCTGGCTTTACCAGCTTGATAAGTTGAAGAAGGGATGTTTGACGTACTTGTTTGATTTTGGGAAGATATATGATATTAGAGACGAAATTAACAACTTCTTTCAGAATGCAGAAAGAGAATTAATACAAGAGATGTTTCAAGAGGTTCTTACGGTATGGAAACCCGCATAGCTCTGAGATTCTGCCGTCTTTAATCTTTTGAATTTGAATAAGTAATGGCTGTATATATGTGTGTTCGTTTTCTAAAATGTGAACAGTGTGTAAACTATCAAACTTTGGTATGTTAAGCATAAAGTTTGAAAATATGGTTGTGAAATACAGCAATCCGGTTTTACTTTTGCTTTCTTTTGCCTGCTCAACTTCTGTATCGGGGTGTGATTACTGATAACTGTCTTATTATCAGTTGATTCTTCTAGTTAAACACCCACACCGCATTTGCTATATGTCTACAAGTCGAGAACCATAGGGTTGTGTAACTGTGGAAAACCATAACGATCCGGAACTGAAAAGTTAATAAAATGGAAAGTAAAATCCGGATTGTTTGGTACCAGTTTCTCGTACGGTTTTTGCACACTCCTGCATGTAATGAAATAAAACACTTTTATTTTTCTTAGATGATTACGTTTTTATTTTGTATGTCTTTAGGTCATTATATATAATTTTATAACCAGCTCATGTATATCATTTTTGGCATTCAGTGAAAATTTACAAGAAAGTGAATAAAAATGTGTGTTTTGAACAAGAGCTTCGCACATAGGAGGTGTTTGTTTTGTGAACTTTCTGAGATTTACATAAGTTTGCATTTAAAATACTGTGTTTGGTTTAAAGATTTCGATCCCATGATTTTTAAAATCTCATCCTTTATTGTTATTTAAAAACTCAGAATCCTTTTAAGATTTTAAATCTCAGCTACTTTGCATTATTTTGTAATTAGCAGTTTTCCTTAAAAAGATAATAGAAATTCTTTGACAAAATCCTTACAAATAAAGATGCTACATAAGAAAAAAAAATCTGTGAATTCCTAATAATCTGGAAATTCTATGAAAAAATCCTTAATTGAATGAATTTAATCAAATCTTTGTTACGTGTTTAATGGGTAGGAATATTTGATAAATAATCAAAACGAGTATTTTATATCGCGCATTGCAGCGGCAGACAAAATTTATATAAGTAAGTTTATACCAAAAAATTTAACATATATTGATAAAAGCATATATGTTGTATATGAATTCCAGTAATAATCAGCTTCGTACAGATGATTTCAGCAATAATCAAGACAAAAATAATGATTTCACTCAATGATTGTGATGGATATTGAAAGAGAATGTCAGAGAGACAAAGCGGCGATTGCTAAAATGCTTTTCTGAATAATTACAATTGTTGTGAAACCCTAGGTGGGGTTTCACATTTTGTATTTATTAAAACTTTGGTCTTTTGACAACCAGACCCCTCTACTTTAAATTACAAGGAAGATGCAATAGAAAGTAAATATCATTACAAAATAATGTAAACTAACTATTACAAAATAAATTCCACAAGATTGAAATTTAATATTTAAAAATCTCTCTCTTTTCGATCATTGTGGACGATGACAGTCTTCCTCTACATGTTCTCTGAGGCCAAGGACGACTTCGAATCGTCGAGTCACTTGGCTAAGATGCAGCCTGTCATTTAGAATTTCGATGGCGCAGAGCATGTCTTGTATTTCTTTTGGTTTTCTTTTGAGTTCGGAGACTGGTTGAGCGTCGTCTTCTTGTAGTTGCTTGTTGAGCTCGGCTCTAACCAATCTGAGAGTACCGTCAGAATAACAAGGTAAGTCTTCAATGCGCATGAACTTTTTATGCCCCTTCTTGTTTAGAAAAATAATTCCCTGCTGTCCCCCCATCAAAACTTTGTATGCTGGATAGTGGTCTAGGAGAAAAATATCTTGTTCTGGGGCCTTTAGACCAACTTTAACCATATAGCTCTCTATCGCCATTTGGAAATCTTTTAAGCACATGATAATAGATCGGCGATTCATGCTTTTTGTGAGAGTGGCAACATCAGTGACATGAGTTAAACGTTTCTTGATCCTGTTTTACAGTTTGTTGTACACAAACTCAATGTTGTCTATGTTCACAAAATCCAGGACATTTTCATGCAAAAAGTGTACTGATCCATCTTCTCAGAGTACTTCAAATGCAGAATTGAAGACTCGAGCTCTCTTGTACATGTGAATATTGTTAATTTTTACAATCTTTGATTTTGACCAGTATTCATCCTTTGGTCTTTTGTCTTTGAGCATCATTTGATTGTATTCCGCTTGTTCAGCTCGGGATGCGTCAAACAAAACCATTAACAGACGTCTGCTGTATGACTCGGGTTTCTTTCTGAACACCATCTTGAATCTTTCTTCAAGATAGGGACTCTGAAATTCCTCAGCGGGGAATTTTCTCAAAAAATCTTTCAAACCTTGAACCAGAGGTTCTTCTAGCTTGGCGGGAGGAGCTTCAAGTAATTTCAAAATCCGACCCCTACATTCCTGCCTTAATTCTTCTTTTTTAACTCTACGGACAGAGACTACACCCCACCCTTTGAGTACCATCGAACCCATTCTAGATCGTGTATATCATGCCTTGGAGTTGCTTCAGGCCTAGTATCAAAGCAATCCACGGTTCTGGGACGTGAAGACTCGGTAGTTTGGACTGGAGGGGTTGATTGAGTTGTTGGGATTTCTTGGAATGTGGAGGAAAATTTAGATTTGTGGGGTTTCTTTGGGAGTAAGGGAGGTAGCTTGGATAGAGGATAGGATTTCTTGTTGAGGTACGTGGGGTGGGGAATTTAGAAATTCAAAAGACGATGATGATTTCTGGGGTGACTCAGGCTCTGGCTTGGGGATTGTCAAAAGATAGTCTTGGTCAGTATCGGAGTCTGTATCAGACACCAATATGGACCTCAACTTTTTCAAAAATGGGATCATATTCCACCGTGGCTGATATAGGATCTAGCTCTGCCGGGCCTTCCTGAGCCCCAAACTCTCTTCCCCAAATCCTTGTTGTTCGGACACTGCTTCTGCTTCTGCTCCTGCTCCCCCTACACTTAACATCTCGCCCTCAGACTGAACCTTTGGGCGTTTCTTCCCCTCATGATGATCAAGGTCGTCCTGATCGTCATGTTTTCCTTTATGGGTTTCATCCTGAGGACGACACTGAAGCTCAATCACGGCAGACTCCAATTGATCAAACCGTCCGTTTAACTGTTCTTGAACTTGAGTTTCTCGAATTTAAATAAGTTCGAAGGAACTGTTTTCCTCGAATTTAAGTAAGTTCGAAGATGATAAAGTTCGTTCGAACTTAATCAAGTTCGAATAACTTAAAATTTTTTTCCAAACTGGATTTTCAACATCTTAACTGTTTGTTGTATGTGTACGAATGGCTGATCGTGCTTTTTACAACAAGCACAATATGATCATGACCGTAGATCTCCATGCCGTTGAGGCTCAGCCGTACCGATAGATGTTGGAGTTTTTGACTCAATCAAGGGTCGCGTACGCTCTGACGCATAATCCTACAATCATTCTGCCATATATCCGCCAGTTCTGGCAATCCTTGCATGTCGACAACTCAGTAGTTCCTTCGCTCTTGAGGGCTACAGTCAGCAGGCAACCGATTTCGTTCACTGCTGATAATCTGAGGACAATTCTGCTATTGGGCACTGCTGATTAGGAAGATGGCCCTATTGACTTTCCTGCATCAATAAGGCAAGCGGCCTTTCGAAGAATGAGATATGCTCGGGACATTACCAAAGCGTCGTATGTGAAAAGTGGAGTTATAGGCCAATGGAGATATCTCATGCACGTCATAATGATGTGCTTTGCACCAAAGAAAGCTGGATTTGACACTATGATATCCAAGCTACAGTCTGGAATGATATCGCTGATCTATAATAAGCCTTACAGCTACTCAGGCTTTTTCTTTGGCGAATTTGTCCATCAGATCACTGCCCCTGCGAGAGAAAGATTTTTTATGTATCCGCGATTTATAATGATGATAATAAGGCATTTTTTGCCCAATCATCCCTAGCTGCCAGAGCAAGTTGTAGTGGCAGCTATAGATAAGCGAATTTTTACGGATTACCAATCGCACAATTCCAGGAGGGCTGAGTAGGTGAGGCCTCAAATGACTCCACTATTCGGAGCCATCATAGATACAGACTTTGTGGCCCCAGATGCTCAAGACTGGGAAATTGATGAACCACAACAGCAAGCACCGGCTCAGCAAGCACCGGTTGCTCAGGAAGTTCCTCCTACCCAAACAACGACTACGGCAGCTGAGGCGTCTACATCGGAACCTCAGGCTAACCCGATTCAGCAAACGTTGGAGGAGATTTTTGCTCAGGGAACAGCAACTCAGGAAAATATAACGGAGGAGCTGATTAATGATATCCTGGAACCGCCTTCGGAAATGGATGACATTTTCAAAGATATTGAGGACTACCAGCCAGAGCAAGCTGAAGAGGCTGTGGAGTCTACAACTGATTTAGAATCAGATTCAGATTCTAAAGATTAAGGGAAGCTGCCCATCCATCAACAACTTTTGAAACTCATGGCACTCGGCTGGTTGTACGCCGACAGAAGATTAGTCGTCCTGCTTTCATTCTTCGAGATGAAGATGAAGAAGACGAAGATTTTGTTTTGGAAGAAGAGGCGTTGGTGACAAGGCAACAAAGAGCCAAGCGCCAACATCTAGCTCAAGTAGCTCCATCCACCTCAACCGCCGCTCCATCAACATCAACAGCCGCTCCATCAACTTCAACCGCAGCTACCACTACTCCATCAACATCCACTCTTTTCGCAATTAAAAACGATCTCTAGACAGTCCAAATTCTCCAACTCTCCAGGGCAGTCTCCGAACTTCAACAGCACAACTCACAATTAGAGCAGCAGAATGCCTATCTACAACAAACTGTGACTGTCCAGCAATCTCAAATTATAACTCTTCAGACTCTAGTGGAGCAAATATTAAAAGATCTTGCAGCTCAGGAGGAGAGTAGTTGCAAGGGAGATGAATTAAGGGGGAGTCATAGAGATGATGAAGGGGGTGACCCGGATGCTTAAAAGGACAGTGAGCTAGCAGATCTTTCACAAGAGACTAGTCAGCAAGCTGATGTGCAGGGGGAGCCTAGATCATCAGGCTCAGGAGCTGATCAGGGAAAAGGCAAGGATCCCGAAGCTTCAGAGGTTATTGAACAAGAAATGATAGGAGCCTTGGCCGGATTGGATGATGAGGATGTGACCTTTGATTTTGAAGACAATTTAGATCAGGAAGACCTTGAGGAAAGTGAGTTTGTTCCAGAAGAAGTTCCTGATTGGAAGTCAGATGATGAAGTATTGATGGATGAAGAAGACGAAGCAAATGAGATAGTTATACAGAAGCAACCGGTTACAGAAGAGTATATAATTGAAGGTCAGGGTCCGATTGACATACAAGTGCTTAGATCAGCTCTACATGATGAATCAGATACTGATAAACCGGACAAGGAGCTTACAAAAGAAGAGAAAAGAAAACTATGGTTTAGGGAAGAGGAAAAGAAAGAGGACTTGGCTATAAAGGCGAAGATGAGGATGCCAAGTCCAGGGAAACTGTCAATTTGTATCCTTAGCTGGTTCTTTGATAGAGAACTGCAACCTTTTATTCTGAAAAGAAAGGATGGGCTACAGTATGTTGGTACACCCTGTGTGACAATAGCAGTCTAGATATGTAATATATGAGGTTTTATTAATACAAGTTATGTGTGTGTAACATCCTCAAATTTGATATAATAATTAAAACTACTAATTATACACTCAACTAATGAATTGAGTGATTTATTATGTTAATCAATATGTAAAGATTGAAATATTAATCATTAAAGAGAATATATGTTAATGTTGAATTACAAACCTATAAATAGGTAAACTGGACTTATATATATATTTGAGTCCGGTTAACTCATACCTTATTATAATTTTCTCATAACAAAGATACCAATTATAATTAATTAAATGTCAAATGAATTATAATGAATTATTTAATCATGCCTTGAATTAAAATCTTAGCCATATGCTTTATTTCCTTGTACTATATGC